>OZ012741.1:520954560-521554560 GCA_963859935.3 Lathyrus sativus
ATCCTAATTTGGAAACAGTTAGAGATTTTCTCTAACAACGGTCTCAATAAATCCCACGTGCATCAAGCGTTGGAACTACGTCCGTGTTACCAAATGACAAGAGTGGGATGTCACGTGCGAACACTTCAACCTTTGGTTCTCTCCCTGACTACCTTAGGTTTCCTCACCATCTAATTTAATTTTTTCATTTATTATATTAAGAAACTTAACTCAAGCATCTTAGGTCTAATTAATCAGATATTTGATTGTTTCCAAAAAATTAGACGAGTTTCCAAACTCATGATTTTCCATGAAAGCATATAGATACGATCCTTACACTTGTCTGAATGAGTTAAAACTGAAATGGGGAAAAACAGAGGCTCAAAAGGGCACTTTGTGGTGTCGGGGCATTGTCATGACACGGTCAGGCTGTGTCAGGCAACACGAGTCGTGTTGGCCTACAACCATTTCCCCCTCCAGGTATAGGAGCAACACATGCAACCCATTTCAAGTGATACTGTTGTGTTGTGCCCATAAATAACATTTTGTGATTTTTCATTTTGAGTCAATTTCTTTGCGTACCTGTATCAAAATTAGTCCCAATTAGACCATTATGCCAATGTTATGCCATAAAAAGTGATTTAACAAATTTTCATGAGCTATACACTACAATTATTCAGGTGTATGCTCATTACTCAACATTCATCAACATGATCGTACACACACACACACGCGCGCGCGCGCGCACATGATTGCATACTTCATAATGAGGAGGTTCAAGTTCATTAACATGATTAAGTGCACAATGATCATTAGCATTTCATATTCACAACAACAACAACACATAACATACAACTACTCTCATCATGCATCAAGGTCAATCACGCACATAAACTTTAGTCTATAAACACAAAACACGATAAAAGCATAGTAACATGGATTTCACACAATCTAAATCCTAACCCCCTTCACACAAACCCTAAGGTGGCTAAAATCCCAAAATCAAGCTTAATTAGAAACCACCTTGAAATAGAGTATGAGTTTAGTAGCTTAGATGGATGAAGATGGAGGATTGATGCTCGCTTTCACTTGGGTATTCAAGAATCTTCACATGCAATCAATGGAGATGAGCACTTTGTGAACTTTTTCTTTTTTCCTCTTCAAGACTCATGTTCTCTCTTTTTCCTAGTCCCACACATTCTAATTTTCAAGTGAGAGAAAATAGAGTAAAAAGTGAGAAGCTTGAGCCCAAGATGGCTTAAATGGTTGACTTGCACAATGACCATAATACCCCTACTCACTCAATTCAAGTGTCCATTCTACCCTTGCTAATTAAACCAAAGTTATAATCTTACTAATTAGTCTAATTAACATATTAGTATACCATAACATGTAATTAGAAACTAAGGTCTTTACATCATCCCCCTAATTCAAAATTCGTCCTTGAATTTAAACTTACCAGAACAGGTGAGGATACAATTCCCGCGTCTCCGAATTGAGCTTCAAAGTAACCTTGCTCAGATGCGATTCTTCGCATAGAAACTTCACGAGGGGTATTTCCTTGTTATGTAAGGTTTTGCTTGCATACTCCATAAATTTTCTTGGTTGAGATTGTAAAGGTGGGCTGACTTTAACTTCAACCGTATCGAAAGGATATGGTGAAGTGGGTCGGGAACATACTTCCTGAGTTGCGATACATGGAACACATTATGAATCCCAGACAGTAAAGGCGGTAATCCCAATCGGTATGCCATTTCACCAATCCATTTCAAGATATAATATGTTCCAACTTATCATGGACTTAACTTACATGCCTTGAAAGGTCCCTTCCACTGGATTTTAGCGGTGGATTTCAAGAAAACATGGCCTCCTTCTTCGAATTTTAACGACCTTCTTCATTGCCCTACACAACTCTTTTAGTGGTCTTGTGCCTTTTTCGTCTTCTCATGGATTACCTTGATCTTCTCAGTGGTCTCTTGAGTGATCTCAGGTCCAAGAATTCCTCTTTCACCTACTTCCGACCAACATAATGGTAATCAACACTTTCTCCGATACAAGGCTTCATATAGGGCCATTTCAATACTTACATGATAGCTACTGTTATACACAAATTTTATCAACGCCTAATGATCTTTCCAACTCCTTTCGCTCTCTAAAAAACAAGCTTTCAACATATCTTCTAAAGACCATCAGATTGCAGGTGATTTACGGTACTCAAATTCAGTTTTGTTTCCATTTCCTTACAGAAAGCTCTCCAAAATCGAGAGTCAAACTTCGGGTCATGCTTCGATACTATGATGGATGGCACACCATAAACGCACAATTTCCGTAATGAATACTCTTGCAAGATTGATGACCTTAAAAGTAGTCTTGAATGGAAAAGTGAGCCAATTTGGTTAATCAATCTACCATCACCCAAATCAAATAATATCCGTCAAGAGTACAGGGAAACCCAAAAACGAAATCCATAGAAATTCTATCCCATTTCCACTTAAGTGTTTCTAATAGTTATAACATTCCACATGGCTTATGGTGCTCAATTTTCACTTAATGACGAATCATACATTAAGCCACAAACTCTGTGATATCTCGCTTCATACCCGATCACTAAAAATATTCCTTAAGGTCTTGATACATCTTGGATGATCCAGAGTGAATAAAAACTCACTTTTATAAGTTTCTTCCAAGATTAACTTCTTTAACTCTGGATAATTTAAAATACACATCCTTTGACCAAAAAGAAGAACATCATATGTGCCTCGAGTGAAGCCCATAAGGTTTTCCTTGGCTAGTAACTCTATATATGACCCTTGTGTTTGACAAATACTTTCTTTCAAGTTGCACGTGACACTCAGGTTACTGAGCAAGTCACGAGTTTGAGTCCACGTAAACTGAAGATTTAGGTTTCAGAACTTTTCCATCAGATCATACTCTAGCATCAACAATTCGACTATACGAATGCATATGCCACTTTATTAGCCTTTTCAGGGCAATACTTCAAATCAAAATTATAATCCTTAAGATATTCCATCCACCTATATTGTCACATGTTTAACTCCTGCTGATCAAATAGATACTTCAAAATTTTATGACCGTTGAACATCTCAAAGTGAATTCCACACAAATAATTTATCCATACTTTGAGTGTGAAAACAATAGCAGTTAATTCAAGGTCATCAGTGGGGAGATTCTCTTAACGGGGTTTTAATTACCGAGATGCATAGGAGACTACCAGGCCATTATGCATACGTACAACACCCAGACTTTTCTTTGATGCATCATATAAGACTTTATATGGTTGGTTTGGATCAGAGATTACCAACACCGGAGTAGTGGTCAACTCCTTCTTCAGCTTCCACAAACTTTGCTCACAATCCACATCCCAATTGAATGGGACATCCTTATGGGTAAGCCAAGTCAGAGGCAGGGCTAACTTGGAAAATCCCATTATGAACCTTTGATAATATCCCAGTAACCCTAAGAAATTTCTGACCTCCGTTGCACTCCTATGCCTTTCCCAATTGACCACTGGTTCTACCTTATAGGGATCTATAGTTACACCTCTTGTAGAAATGACATGACTAAGGAATTGGACCTCAAACTATTGGTTATGTAATTCTGTTAGTTAGTTGATGAGTTAGTTATGGAGGTTGTTATTAGCTAGTTTTCTGTTATAAATACATTGTACTATGCAGTTAGTTTAGATGATGCTGCACATTGTAAACCAAACCATTTTTTAATACACTCTCTATTCATCATCTTGTTTCAACATCATCAAAGCTTTTCATAACTCATCTTCTCCAATTGGTTGTAGCACTGTGTATGCTAGGTTCTATCAAATTGGTATTGCAGAGCCCGGTTTGATTGCTGCAGTTAGAAGATTCTTGAAGGATGGGAAATCACAGCAATAATATCTCTACACGGCTGCCAGTTTTTGAAGGCAAGAACTTTGATCAATGGATCGTGAAGATGAAGGTGATCTTTAGGTTTTAAGAAGTTCTTGAAGTAGTGAATGAAGGCATAACAGTCTTGACAACCAATGCAACTGAAGAACAACAAACTGTTCACAAAGAACTGAAGAAGAAGGGTGGGAAAGCCATGTTCTTGATACATCAAAGTGTGAGCAATGAGATCTTTGAGAAGATCATGCACTATGAAAGTGAAAAAGAAAAATGGGATGCAATGGAGAAGCTGTATGCTGGTGATGGGAGGTTGAAGAATGTAAGATTGCAAGCACTAAGAAGGCAGTATGAAATGCTGACAATGGAAGAAGGGGAAACCATCAGCCAGTACCTTGATAAAGTGATCACTCTCACAAACCAAATGACAAGGAATGGTGAAGTGTTTACTGATGTAATGAAGGTTGAAAAGGTCCTCAGAACTCTGACACCAAGGTTTGATCACATTGTGGTTGCATTGGAGGAAGCTAAGGATCCAGACTCCATGAAGATAGAAGAATTGCAGGCAAGCCTAGAGGCACATGAATTGAGATTGACTGACAGGATCAAAGAAAGAGGAAAGGGTGCATCTTTGGATCAAGCATTGCAAGCTCAATATGTGAAGAAAGGAAAGTGTAAGAAGGAGATTCAGTGCTATAATTGCCAGAAGTGGGGGCATTATGCATCAGAATGCAGATCAAAGAGAGTACCAAAGAGCAAGGATGAGGCGCAGTTTGCTCAAAATGAAGGCTCAGATTCAGATGAAGTATTACTAATGATAACAGTCAAGGATGAAGAAGAAAGAAGTGATGAATGGTACCTAGATACTGGGTGTTCAAATCACATGACAGACAAGAAATCTTGGTTTTCTGAACTAGATGAATATGTGAATAGAAATATTAGATTTGCAGACAATAGCATAGTATGTGCAGCTGACATTGGAAAAATTTTGATCAATAGGAAGGATGGAAAGAAAGCTTGTATTACTGATGTACTATATGTGCCAAACATGAAGAGTAATCTGATCAGCATTGGCCAACTATTACTAAAAGGATACACCATGAAGATGGAAGCACAAGCCATGAAGGTTTTTGATCATAAAAGTAGACTGATTATTAAAGCTCCACTGTCAAAACAAAGAACATTCAGGATTAACATGAATGTGATTGAAGATCAGTGTTTGATGTCTGAAACTAAACATGAGGACTAGTTGTGGCATCAAAGATATGGGCACATCAACTTTAGAAATTTGGATGTGCTGCATGAAAGGAAGTTGGTGCAAGGCCTGCCAAAATTAAAGGTGCCAGAAGAAGTATGTGAAATGTGTTGCACTGGAAAACAGGTTAGAAACTCATACAAAGCAGAGGTACCATTCAAGGCAACAAGGAAACTTGAGGTAATTCACTCAGATGTTTGTGGACCTTTTGAAGTAGGGTCAGTAGGGGGAAACAACTACTTTGTAACATCCATAGATGAATTCACTAGGAAATTATGGATTTACTTATTAGCTAAGAAAAATGAAGTGTTGAGTGTGTTTAAGAAGTTTAGACTGCTAGTTCAAAATGAAAGTGGTGAAGTAATTAGTAGGTTAAGAACTGATGGAGGAGGTGGATACAATTCCACTGAGTTTCATGAGTTTTGCTCATCAAATGGCATAAATCACGAAGTCACTGCACCATATACACCTCAACACAATGGAATTTCAGAAAGAAAAAACAGAACTCTGGTAAATATGATGAGAAGTATGTTGAAGCAGAAGAAAATGCCTCACTATATGTGGGGTGAAGCAGCTGCTACTGCAACATATCTCATAAATAGAAGTCCTACAAAGAAGCTGCAGGATAAGACACTAGAGGAATCATGGAGTGGAGTCAAACCAAGTGTTCAACACTTAAGGATCTTTGGTTCATTATGTTTCAGACACATACCTGACCAACTAAGGAAGAAGTTAGATGATAAATCCCAAGCAATGATTATGGTTGGCTATCATCAAACTGGTGCATACAAACTGTATAATCCAAGTAATAAGAAAATAGTATTCAGCAAGGATGTGAAGTTTGATGAATCAAAGGAATGGAACTGGAAAGAAAAGGTATCATACATATGTTACAGCAAGTTACATCTATCTGACTCAGGAACAGAAGGTGAGACTGAGGGACAAGAAGAGATTGGTTAAAATACAAATGAAGGAGGTGCAGAAGTAACCACTAGATCAACAAGGAATACTCAACCACCAGCCAGGTTGAGGGATTATGAGAGATTCTCTGATCAAGCAGTTACAGATGAAGGTGACATAGTGCAATTAGCTATGTTGGCTGAAACTGAACCAGTGTCCTTTGAAGAAGCTCTAAAGCAGAAGCATTGGAAGATGACAATGATTGAAGAACTAAACTCCTTAGAGAAGAATGAAACATGAAGATTAGTTCAACTGCCTGCTAACAAGAAGTGTATTGATGTTAGGTGGGTTTTTAAGACAAAACTAAGGCCAGATGGGCAGGTGGCAAAATACAAGGCCAGACTAGTAGCAAGAGGATTCCTGCAGAGGTATGGACATGATTACTATGAAGTCTATGCTCCAGTAGCAAGAATGGAAACAATTAGACTAATTGTGCCAATAGCAGTCAAGAATAATTGGTCTATGTACCAATTAGATGTGAAATAAGCTTTCCTCAATGATGAGCTAGAAGAAGAAGTATATGTGAACCAGCCACCAGGAGTTGAGATAGAAGGAAAGGAAGAACATGTCTATAAGCTAAACAAAGTCTTATATGGGCTAAAGCAGGGGATTGGAACAAAAGAATAGACAACTTTCTTGTTCAACAAGAGTTCATGAAATGTGTAAATGAACATGGAATTTACAGCAGAAATACCACAAGTAAGTTCATTGTATGTCTATATGTAGATGACATGATAGTCACTGGAGACAATGAAGTTGAGATGAAGGAGTTTAAGGAAAACATGATGAAAGTATTTGAAATGTCTGATCTAGGCATACTCAGATATTTCCTAGGAATTGAGTTTGAAAGGAATGAACAAGGAACGGTTATGCATCAAAGAAAATATGCCCAAGATGTACTGAAGAGGTTTCACATGATGAACTGCAAGCCAACCTCAACACCTGTTGATACAGGAGCAAAGTTATCCTTGGAAAATGATGAAGAGGAAGTGAATCCTACTCTGTTCAAGCAACTTGTTGGCTCCTTGAGATACTTATGCCATACAAGACCTGATATTACTTATGGTGCGGGATTAATTAGTAGATATATGGTGAAACCAACCAAATCTCATTTAATTGCAGCCAAGAGAATTCTGAGATATGTGAAGGGTACACACAGATATGAGATTCAATATTGTAAAGATCAAGATGGTGAGTTAATAGGCTATTCAGATTCAGATTGGAGTGGTGATAAAGATGACAGGAAAAACACATCAGCATATGTGTTTATGATTGGAAAGGCAGTCTTTACATGGAGCTCAAAGAAGGAACCAGTGGTGGCTCTATCCCCATGTGAAGCTGAGTATATTGCAGCCTCCATGGTAGCGTGTCAAGCTCAGTGGATAAATATGCTGCTGTTGGAATTGAAACTGATAAGGTGTGAAATAATAGAGCTCAGGATTGAAAGCAAATCAACTATAGATTTGGAAAAATACCCTGTGGCACATGGTAGAAGTAAACACATTGAAACCAAGTTTCATTTCTTAAGAGAACAAGTGAATAATGGAAGATTGGAGGTAAAGTACTGCAAGACAGATGAGCAGTTAGCTGACTTGCTTACAAAATCATTGAAGACAAGTAGATTTGATGACTTGAAGATGAAGCTGGGCATGATTGAAGCACCAAACTAATAGAATTAAGGAGGTGTATTGGTTATGTAATTCTGTTAGTTAGTTGATGAGTTAGTTAGGGAGGTTGTTATTAGTTAGTTTTCTGTTATAAATACATTGTACTATGCAGTTAGTTTAGATGATGCTGCACATTGTAAATCAAACCATTTTTGAACACATTTTCTATTCATCATCTTGTTTCAACATCTTGTTTCAACATCATCAAAGCTTTTCATAATTCATCTTCTCCAATTGGTTGTAGCACTGTGTATGTTAGGTTCTATCACAAACATCCAAAACTCGCACTTATTAAGCTTTGCATATAATTGCTTCTCTTGCAAGGTTGACAAAAGAATTCTCAAATGCTCTGCGTGCTCCTCCAGAGTACAGGAGTACACCAGGATATCGTCAACAAAGATTACCATGAACTAGTCCAAATACGGTTGGAACACTCTGTTCATATAGTCCATAAAGATGGCTTGAGCGTTGGTCACTCTGAAAGGCATGATGAGAAATTTATAATGACCTCACGCGTTCTGAAAGAGGTCTTTAGTGTATTTGAACTCTTCATTCAGATCTGATGTTATCCCGACCTTAGGCCAATCTTAGAGAAAACATAGGCTCCTTTCAGTTGAACCAACATGTCATCGATTTGTGGTAGGGGATAATTATTCTTAATAGTAACTTTATTTAATTGATAATAATCGATGTAAAATCTCATACCACCGTCCTTGTTCTTCACTAACAAAACCGCAACACCCCACAAAGATACACTCGGCTGAATAAAGTGCTTTGCGAGCAAATCTTCCAACTGACTATTCAATTCATTTAGTTTGGTCGGAGAAATCTGATACGGAGCTATAGAAACTGGAACAGTTCCTGGAACAAGATCTATTGAAAATTACATTTTCCTCTCTAGAGGTAAGGAAGTGACATCTTTAGAAAAAATTTCAGAAAATTCACACACTATAGGAATTTCTGTAGCATTCTACTTTCTCTTTGAATATATGGTAAGGACCAAAAGGAAATATTTCCCTTGAGCGAACAAACAGTTGATCATATTGACCATACCTTTTAAAGTGTAGTCATCGCATCCTTTGGAGTGACTTCACTATTAGGAATGAAAATGACCTTCTCTTTACACCTGATGTATTCTAAACTGGCCAATAACCAGTCCATCCCCAAAACTACGTTAATCTTTTGAATGGTAGGAAAATTAGATCAATTTGATACTCACGACCATCAACCGATATAGAACAGTTCTCACATATCCACTGAGTATTCACACTATTATTAGTAGTTATGATGACAACCATAGTAGATCAAAGGGGTAAAACTTTTAATCCAAGTTGTTTGACACACATGGTGGAAATGAAGGAATGAGATGCTCCACAAAGTAGTTACGATTCCACTTAAGTTGCAAATTTCACTTTGTCTTCTTCCATGCATTGGATTTCTTGAAAAACTCTCTCAAATCCTATCATCTAATCATGCGCCAGAAGAGGGTTTATGCTACCTTCAAATTCTAGAGGGTTCACCCTAACGAATTCTCGGAAGCCTCATCCTTGAACAGTTTGAGGAGTAGCTTGAGGTTGAGCTTGACCTTGCAACTGTTGGATTTATGCTACATTCAACATGATTTGGTTCTGCTGTTGTTGCATCTGTTGCATGAATTGAGCCCCCTAATTCCCATCATTTGTAACTTATGGCTCAGGGTTAGCATTTTGAGTTCTAAGTCTACCAGTTCCTCTGCGTCCGTCAGCCATAACCTTCCTGTCATACAAATATTATCAGAAAAAGCATGAACATGACATTGATCATTACATATGAAATTCACCACCTTAGAATTTAAGACTATTATAGAGTTAGCAGAAATAACACCCCTGAGCTAGTTATTAAACCAAAAATTAATAGAACTTCCATCACCAACAAGGCATGTGGAGTTATTGCTTTTAATTCCTCCCTGAATAGAGGAATTAACATATCATTATTTTCGAATTACTGTAGGTCTAAGAAAGTTAGCCCATTGTTTTTGGGAAGTCAAAATCTCCAACACAAGCTTAATCATTGATGCTTCATTGATGTCCTTGAGGGGCCTAATGCCAAAATTTCCTTAAAGAGTAGTAGTACAAACCTTATAACAGACCATTATGACACTTTTCCTACTGTTAATATCACTCGCTCATATGAAATTTCTTATCCATTTATTAATGGTATTTAGGAGTTTGGTAGGCCAAGAATAGATCAGGAAAATGTAAATCACAATGCCTTGGATGACACTCTTAACAAGTTCAGCTTTTTTGGTAAGAGACACAAGAGAAGAATTCCAAACGCTCAAGGATTTGATTTTGTCATGTTAAGTTGAAGATAGTTAACTTTACACTTACCTTTTAAAAATGGAATCTCCAAGATAATTAAAAGGATAAACACCAACGTTGAAACCAAGTATCTCCAAGACAATTTCAACAAAATAAGTAATAATCTCATCACCAAATTGAGAAAATATACTCTTAGTAGCATGCTTAATTTTAGCAGTCTTGTGAAATAAATGTGTATTCCTATCACCTTCAACATGTCATTCAATTATATCCATCTCATGCAAAAATCTCTCCTCAACCTTCAAAGTTTGATCTTAAGCAATCATGACATTCTTCTTTTGCTCCATTAAAGCATCACTATAGTCACGAGCATCAATTTGTTAATGTATAAACAAAGTCCATTTAAGAATTATTTCAAACTTCATTTAAGAATGGTGCCAAAATCTCTCCTTAACCTTCAAAGTTTGATCATAAGCAATCGTGACATTTTCGTTCCATCTTCTAAGAATGGTTCCAAAGTTCTTCAACTTCTGAAAAAGGTTAGATATGGGATGACCATAATATTGATTATTCCAACTCTCTTGTATGAAATTGGCACGGTTAGGATGCATGAATCATATTTTCATTAATCTAAAGGGAGCATCATGCTTAGTATTATTATATTTATAATAAAGCATAAAAGAAAAATCACCAGAGCTACTTTTAGCAAGGGTACAACAGGTGGTGGAATTTCAATTGTCAATTCAATGATAGTTGTAAATGGATTTATCAAGTATCTTTTCAATAAAAGAGTTACTTCTTCTTTTATTGACCAAGTGAAGAAAACTTTTACTCAGTAAATGAATGAAACGGTTGAAAAAACTCTATTGTTAGTACTTTATGATTTCACGTTTCTCCCATGAACCTTTACACAACAAAAGACAGAAAAAGCTGTTGAAAATAAAATTAAACTTGATTTGGGCCTAAAAATATTATTTGGACTTTTGGGCTTAGTTGTTTTGGACTTAAGTAATTTTAATTAATGTTTCTAGAATACTCTTGTAATGTTTGGAGTGTCTAGATATTTCTTAGGGTTGTAATACTTTCTAGAGTACTCTTAGAATGTCTAGAGTTGAGAACTCTCTAGAATTAGTGTGTCTAGAGTTCTCCTTAGAGTACTATAAATAGAGATGTAATTCTACACTTTTGCATCAAGAAAAACACAAAGTTCTCTCTTCCATAAATAATTCTTCCACCTATCAAGTTTTTCTTTAAGCCCCTAATATTCCCACACATTTTTCTTAAACACAAAAGGTCTTATTTCCAACAAAGTGGCATCAAAGCTTGAAGGTCCTCAAAAGATGGCGAATGGAGGTTTCCCTTTTCAAATTCCGATACTCACAAAGAACAACTATGACAATTGGAGTATCAAGATGAAGGCGCTACTAGGAGCTCAAGATGTGTGGGATATTGTTGAGAAAGGCTTCAAGGAGCAAGATGAAGCCTCCTTAAGCCAAGGTGTAAAGGATACATTAAAGGAGTCAAGAAAGAGAGACAAGAAAGCTCTCTTTCTCATTTATCAATCGGTGGATGAAGATACATTTGAGAAGATCTCCAATGCAACGACGGCGAAAGAAGCATGGGACAAGCTTCAAACTTGCAACAAAGGAGTGGAACAGGTGAAAAAGATTCGTCTTCAAACTCTTAGAGGTGAGTTTGAACGTTTATTTATGGAAGAGTCTGAGTCAATTTCTGATTATTTTTCTCGAGTATTGTCCGTAGTCAATCAACTTAAAAGAAATGGTGAAGATGTTGATGATGTGAAAGTCATGGAGAAAATACTTCGCACTTTAAATCCAAGTTTTGACTTCATTGTTACCAACATTGAAGAAAATAAGGATTTAAACACCATGACTATTGAGCAACTTATGGGTTCCTTACAAGCATACGAAGAAAAACAAAAGAGAAAAATCAAACAAAAGGAAAATATGGAGCAACTACTACAACTCAATGCAAAAGAAGCAAACTATGCAAATTACAACAGTCAAAGAGGACGAGGTCGTGGCCAAGGTCGTGGACGTGGCCGTGGACGAGGACATGAAGGAGAAAGAAGAGGTAGTTACAACAACTACTCCAACAACTTCAACAATGGAGAAAGAAGTTGGAATCCACAAGCAACAAGAGGTCGTGGAAATGGAAATTCATGGTCAAGATGCAACAAGCTACAAATCAAGTGTTTCAATTGCAACAAAATTGGTCACTATGCATCTGAGTGTAAATTCTCAAAGAAGGTGGTGGAGAGAGCTAATTTTGTAGAAGAAAAAGGTGGAGAAGAAGAAACTTTGCTGCTTGCGTGCCAAAACCAATTTGAAGAGAAAAGAAACAAGTGGTACCTCGACACCGGCGCAAGCAACCACATGTGCGGCGATCGAAGCATGTTCATAGAGATCAATGAAGCGACAACTGGAAATGTCTCATTTGGAGATGACTCAAAGATACCGGTCAAAGGCAAAGGTAAAATTCTCATACGCTTAAAGAATGGGAGTCATCAATTCATATCCAATGTCTACTATGTTCCTAACATGAAAAATAATATTTTGAGCTTGGGACAATTATTGGAGAAAGGATATGACATCCACTTGAAAGAACATAGTCTTTTCTTAAGAGATTGTGGGCATAACTTGATTGCTAAGGTGCCTATGTCAAAGAATAGAATGTTCCTCTTGAACATTCAAAATGATGTGGCAAAGTGTCTCAAGGCTTGCTATACCGACTCATCATGGCTATGGCATCTACGATTTGGACACCTCAACTTCGGTAGTCTAGAATGTTTGTCAAAGAAGGAGATGGTGAGAGGCTTGCCTAGTATAAACCACCCAGACCAACTATGTGAAGGATGTCTAATTGGGAAGCAATTCCGGAAAAGCTTTCCAAAGGAATCAACATCAAGAGCGACAAAACCACTAGAGCTCATACACACTGATGTCTGTGGACCAATCAATCCAAACTCTTTTGGTAAGAATAAATATTTTCTCCTCTTTATTGATGATTATTCTAGAAAAACGTGGGTTTATTTCTTGAAGGAGAAGTCAGAAGTGTTTGAAAACTTTAAGAAGTTCAAAGCCCTTGTGGAGAAAGAAAGTGGTCTTTCTATTAAGGCTATGAGATCTGACCGAGGAGGAGAGTTTACTTCAAATGAGTTCAACAAATATTGTGAAGAGCATGGAATCCGCCGCTTACTAACAGTGCCAAGATCGCCACAACAAAATGGAGTAGTGGAGAGAAAGAACCGGACCATACTTAATATGGTGCGAAGCATGCTTAAGAGTAAGAAGATGCCGAAAGAGTTTTGGGCCGAAGCAGTGGCATGTGCGGTTTACTTGACAAACCGTTCTCCAACAAGGAGTGTGCATGAGAAGACACCACAAGAAGCATGGAGTGGAAGGAAGCCAGGTATCTCTCACCTCAAAGTGTTTGGAAGCATTGCATATACCCACGTTCCAGATGAAAGGAGAACAAAGCTCGATGATAAAAGTGAGAAGTATGTATTCGTGGGTTACGACTCAAGCTCCAAAGGGTACAAGCTTTATAATCCAAATAGCGGAAAGATTGTCATAAGTCGTGACGTGGAGTTTGAAGAAGAAGATTGTTGGGGTTGGAGTGTTCAAGAAGACAGGTATGATTTTCTTCCTTATTTTGAAGAAGAAGAAGATGAAATGGAACAACCAATGATAGATGAACATATTACACCACCTGCCTCACCAACACCAAGGTTGGATGAAACAAGCTCAAGTGAGAGGACACCACGATTAAGGAGCATTGAAGAGCTTTATGAGGTAACCGAAAACCAAAATAACATTAACCTCTTTTGTCTTTTTGGTGATTGCGAACCTCTAAGCTATCAAGAAGCTGTTGAAAATGTAAAGTGGAGAGACGCCATGGATGAAGAAATAAAGTCAATCGCGAAGAATGATACGTGGGAACTTACTACACTTCCACGAGGACACAAAGCAATCGGAGTAAGATGGGTGTACAAGGCAAAGAAGAATGCAAAAGGAGACGTGGAGAGATACAAAGCAAGACTGGTGGCAAAAGGCTATAGTCAAAGACAAGGAATTGACTATGATGAGGTATTTGCCCCCGTTGCTCGTCTTGAAACTATTAGACTAATCATTTCTTTGGCAGCTCAGAATGAATGGAAGATCTATCAAATGGATGTGAAGTCGGCCTTCTTGAATGGTTTTCTCGAAGAAGAAGTTTATATCGAGCAACCACAAGGATATGAAGTAAAAGGGCAAGCAGAAAAAGTCCTCAAGTTGAAAAAGGCGTTGTATGGACTCAAGCAAGCACCGAGAGCTTGGAATGTTCGAATCGACAAGTACTTTCGAGACAAGAATTTCACCAAGTGTCCATATGAGCATGCACTCTATATTAAAGCGCAAAGTGGAAATATTTTGATTGTGTGCCTATATGTTGATGACTTAATCTTCACTGGGAACAATCTAAGCATGTTTGAAGAGTTCAAGAAAGACATGTCAAATGAATTTGAGATGACAGATATGGGGCTCATGGCATATTATCTTGGCATTGAAGTAAAGCAAGAAGACAAAGGAATTTTTATCACCCAAGAAGGCTATGCAAAAGAAGTCCTTAAAAAGTTCAAGATGGATGATGCTAATCCGGTTGGCACCCCGATGGAATGTGGCAGCAAGTTGAGTAAGCATGAAAATGGAGAGATTGTGGATCCAACTCTTTACAAAAGTTTGGTTGGAAGTCTGCGTTACTTGACAAGTACAAGGCCGGATATTCTCTATGCTGTAGGAGTTGTAAGTCGTTACATGGAAGCTCCAACAACAACTCACTTCAAGGCGGCAAAGAGAATCCTTCGATATATCAAAGGTACAACAAACTTTGGCTTACACTATTACTCTTCTAACAATCATGAAATTGTTGGCTATAGTGATAGTGATTGGAGTGGAGACGTGGACGATAGAAAGAGCACTACTGGTTTTGTATTCTTTATGGGAGATACTGCTTTCACTTGGATGTCAAAGAAACAACCTATCATCACACTGTCAACTTGTGAAGCTGAATATGTTGCCGCTACATCATGTGTTTGCCATGCAGTTTGGCTAAGGAACTTGTTGAAAGAGTTAAAAATGCCACAAGAAGATCCTATGGAAATATGTGTTGACAATAAATCAGCACTTGCTTTGGCAAAGAATCCTGTACTTCATGAAAGAAGTAAACACATCGACATCCGTTACCACTTTGTAAGAGAATGCATCGAGAAGAAGGATGTGAGGTTAAAGTATGTGATGTCTCGAGATCAAGCTGCCGACATTTTCACCAAGCCACTCAAGTTGGAAACTTTCATAAAGCTAAGGAGTATGCTTGGAGTCACAAATCAAGTTTAAGGGGGATGTTGAAAATAAAATTAAACTTGATTTGGGCCTAAAAATATTATTTGGACTTTTGGGCTTAGTTGTTTTGGACTTAAGTAATTTTAATTAATGTTTCTAGAATACTCTTGTAATGTTTGGAGTGTCTAGATATTTCTTAGGGTTGTAATACTTTCTAGAGTACTCTTAGAATGTCTAGAGTTGAGAACTCTCTAGAATTAATGTGTCTAGAGTTCTCCTTAGAGTACTATAAATAGAGATGTAATTCTACACTTTTGCATCAAGAAAAACACAAAGTTCTCTCTTCCATAAATAATTCTTCCACCTATCAAGTTTTTCTTTAAGCCCCTAATATTCCCACACATTTTTCTTAAACACAAAAGGTCTTATTTCCAACAAAAGCTTTGTTAGTCCTACTATTAGTATCTTTTTACCATAAATGGAAATTAGGTACCTCCACTAGCAAATCAATGTTAGTACGTGAAAATCTATCTGTTTTCGGTAACAATGATTTTCTTACAAGCAATAATGTTATGAATATACTATATATCTATACTATAAAAAAGCTTTAAAACAATGTGCAAAAGCTATAAGCATTACAAACTTTTTAACTGCAATAATTGACGATACAAATGGTTTATTAATTGAACATAAAGTAAGAATTCATAATACAAAGATAGAAAGTGAGAAAACCATCACAAATAACACAATTATATACACATGAAAGTAATTTTAAGAAAAAATAATTCCGGTGATCTTCACTCAAGAACAACAAGTGATTACACTCAGCTTCCTCAAACTTCTTCAAACAACATCGTACTATGTCTGTTTTCCTGTCCACACACTCTATATCTCTTAAAGGCTTTATTTCCAAATTGATCGATGATAGTATTTAAACAAACGAAGAAGACGAAAAACAGTGAAAGTATTTTGTAAGCTCAAACATGGCTCCTAATGATGGGGACTTAATGGTGGCCATTTCCCAAGCTTGGGTGATGGAAAAAGCTTTTTGGATCCGTTGGCCATTTTCCATACTTGGGGTGATGGAAGAAGCTCTTATGGATTGGTGGCCATTTTCCGTACTTGGGGTGATGGAAGAAGCTTTTTGGATGGGTTGGTGGCCATTTTCCAAACTTGGGGTGATGGAAAAAGCTCTTTGGGGGCAATTTTCCGTACTTGGGGTGATGGAAAAAATCGTGCACTGGAGGGAACTTGGGAAGAGGTGGAAATGGTGGTTTATTGAATGGAGGAAACTTTGGGAAAGGAGGAAGAGGTTTGATAACAACTGGTGGTTTGTAAATTGGAACAAGAGGAGGATGAGGCTCGATGATTGGAACCACAGGTGGCTTTGGAACTACTACTGGAGGTTTGTATATTGGAACCACTGGTGGCTTTGGAATTACTACTGGAGGTTTGTATATTGGAACAGGTGGTAGAATTGGATGCTCAACCTTTGGCGGACACGGTTTTTTGACCGGAACAGGTGGTGGAAGTGGCTTTGGAACTGGAGAAGGATGAGGTTTGTAGATTGGAACCGGTGGTAGAATTGGATGTTCAACCTTAGGTGGACAAGGTTTCTTGACCGGAACCTGTGGTGGATGTGGTTTATGATAAACGGGCGTAGGTGGTTCATGATAAACCGGCGTAGGAGGTTTATGATAAACAGGTGTAGGAGGTTTATGATAAACAGGCGTAGGTGGTTCGTGATAAACTGGCGTAGGAGGTTCGTGGTAAACAGGCGTAGGTGGTTTATGATAAACTGGCGTAGGAGGTTCGTGGTAAACAGGCGTAGGTGGTTTATGATAAACAGGCGTAGGAGGTGCATGGTAAACAGGCGTAGGTGGTTTATGATAAACTGGCGTAGGGGGTTCGTGATAAACAGGCGTAGGAGGTGCATGGTAAACAGGCGTAGGTGGTTTATGATAAACCGGCGTAGGAGGTTCGTGATAAACAGGTGTAGGAGGTGCATGGTAAACAGGAGTTGGCGGTTCATGATAAATGGGCACAGGAGGAGGAAGAGGTTTCTCATAGACAGGAGGAGGGAGAGGTTTCTCATAGACAGGGGGAGGGAGAGGTTTCTCATATACCGGCGTAGGGGGAGGGAGAGGTTTCTCATAGATAGGCACAGGTGGAGGGAGAGGTTTGTTGTAGATAGGAATATGAGGAAAAGGAGGTTTGGTGTAGATAGGAATAGGAGGAAAGAGAGGGTGATGTTTATGGAAAAACTTCGGTGGAAATGGTGGAAAAACTTTAGGAGGGAAATGAGGTAATTGAGGAAGAGGAAGCTTAGGAAAAAGAGGATGCTTATAAAAAGGCCAAAAAAATGCTGAAGCACATGTTGCTGATGAAAACTTGAGTTTACCAGCAGCAGCAGTACTGAGAGTATGTTTCTCATCAGATTTTGAACTAATCACAATTTTGGTGCCTTGCAGACCATCATGAGCAGGACATGGTATAGCCGATGCAGTACGCAGCTGAGCATAACACTCTTCTTTCAGTTCACCTTCTTTAACAATGTCCTGTGGAAGTGATACTTTGAAATTCCCATTTTTATCAAGCTCACCAGCCCCTCTTGTTTTAAAATGTCCACTCGCTTCCTTGCAGTCTATTGTTACTTTTAACCCTGCACAAAAAGTTACACACAAGATATTAAAATCAACCTCTACATTTTTCATATCCTAATATAACCAAAAAAGTACTTGTACCCGATGATATTGTCGATCACATACATGTACTTAGAAATAATTCAGAATAGTAAAAAACAATAGTAATATCAAATTCAATTATTTATAGTACTTCAATTATTTTAAAGAATTAGTCTTCACGATGACACACAAAAGACCAGTAAGTACCTGAGAAAGCCTGACTAGTTTTAATGTTGTTCTGCTTGCAATCAGCGCATTCTCCAAGACCAACTACCTCAACTGTACTGTGGCAAGATCCTATTACCAAAAAAACAACAGACAGCCAAAAGCACACAAGTGCTCCTTGGCTTCGAGTGAAAATCTGCATTACACAATTCCTAAAACCAATCAATCAATAAGATACAATTGAAACTCAAGAGAAGCTATTAAGCTTCTTCTGTTGGATCATGTAATAATGTGAGTGTACTACTAATTTGAGAAATGGCTAATATATATACACATTGTTGGACATCATCTCCAAACCACACCGACAATGAAATTTAAGAACCTCACATGCTTCAAAGGTGGTTATAAATTATAATCCTGTAAGAAAAAGACATTAACATGCAAATACCAGCTATACCGTGAACAAAATCACACTGTCTTTCATTGAACTCATTATAGCTCTCAACTATAAAGCTAACTGTATAATTAATCTTTATTACAATATACACATATCATTATCTGTCTCTACCTACTTAAGGTGCTAATAAATGTTTTTACATTGTACTAGTACTGAAATGAAATGTTGTTCTTTTTTGACAAGAAAAATGATTGCAATGTTACTATACTTTTTCATATGATGGATCATTTAATTTTACTACTTTGAGCTTTTTTTATTTTTTCATCAAAGGTTGACTATGAAGCAGTCAACTTGACTCATTCTTTATGATTATCAACTCTAGGAGTAATGCAGATTTAGAAATTTTTACAGAAGATCATGAAAGAAGTACTCGTGTTCTTGCCTTTGGGTTGGATACGAGAAAGAAACCGCCACCACACATTCTTATGATATTCATATTTCTTTTTCAAAATGCTACTGCAATGTTTCTATGTAAATTAATGAAATATTCACTAGAAAAGAAGTAAAATGATGAAAAATGTAAATTATTGTAAAATAGAGAATATTAAATAGAATACCGACAAACTTAGATTTGTGGTAGGATAACAAACTAGACACTTACACTTTTAGTTGTGGTGGTTATTTATTTGAGATATCTGTCATTTTTTAATATTGAGAAAATTGAATACGCCGCTTCTAATAAATTTTCATACTTGGCTTCTTAACAAGTTTTTAAAAGCATTTGTTAGTTTTTACTTTGAAAATCATTACAAACTTATTCAAGAAAAAAATGAGAGAGAGCTCTTAATGAGTTTTTTGTTTTGTTTGGATCATAAGAGAAGTATATGTTGATTATCACATTGGATTAGAATAATCTTATTCATCTACAGAAGATCAATAAACTTGATTAATGAGGTGGAGAATTATTTAGGTGAGTTTAGATGAATGTCTCTGGGTGCTCCCGTGTTGCGATCCACGAGGGAGGGGATGAAAACTTATAAGTACTCTGATGCACAAGTTAGCGATGGTCGAAATTGATTGATATATAGGGGTTAAGAAATGTGTACTTTGATGTGGCACATGTTGAGATTGTAATTCTTTGTGTCGAGGCAGTGTAGTTCGACAAAAACAAGGATTAGTCGAAATTAGCCTAAGGCGTGTGTGTTGAGTTATTTAAATATCAAAGTGTTGAAGTAGGTTGCTTGACACAAAATTTCAACTTAGATCAAAAATAGTAATTTTTAGGCTTTTGTAATTTTGTACTTTCTTCTATTATAAATAGAGGGAGTAACCACTATTTTGTAATAACTTGTATTCACAGAACTTTTGAAGTTGCAAAGTGAATAAAAGAAGGTTTCCACAGTTTGTGGACAGAGATTCTACAATTGAAAATCATTCCCTTCTTCCTTTAATTTTGTCAAACTCTTTCTTTCTTTCTTTTTCATTAACAGTTGCTACACATAATCTTTCTTGGAATCAAGATTGATTATGAGTTCTTAAAAGGTTTTGGGTTAATTCCAACATCTAGTATCTAGATCCCCGATTGCGATTCGAGGAAAGAAAATCATGATGACACTGAATCATCCAAACAAGTATTTTTCGACGAACTTTCCAATTCTCAAGAACTATAATTATGAGAATTGGTGCAATCAGATAAAGATAAATTCCTGTTATCAAGATCTTTGGGATCTTGTGAAGGCAGAAGTAGCACCGCTTGCAGAAAGCGTGACAAATCAAGAAAAGGATGCATACAAAGAATTGAAGAAGAAAGATTATAAATATCTCTTTATAATCCATCAATGTGTTAATCCAGATAACTTTGAAAATGTTAGCGATGTAGAATCAGCGAAAGAAGCATGAGAAATCTTGGAGAAATCGTTTTGAGGCGCATAGAAGGTGAAAGAGGTGAGGTTACAAACTCACAAAAGGACGTATGAAATGCTTCAGATGGAAAAAAGTGAGAGCACAACTGATTTCTTCACTAGGGTTACTAAATTGGTGAATCAAATCAAGATATGTGGAGAAGTATTGACATCAATGTTGCACCCCAAATTTTACCCTCATATTTTTCTTGCATTGCCTGTCTAGCATATCATGTCTGTCATTTTTTCATAATACCCAATTTATCAGCTGAAATAAATTTGTCGGAATTACAGCCGAATCGGTCAAACTAAAAGTCAACTTTGTGAAAAATATGCGGACGGAAAATTTTAAAGTCGAGCCTGCAAACGTCAGTCATATTAATCTACGTTTGTCGTAGTTTAACCTGGCGTGTTCAATTAAATTTTTCGACCACTTTTCGGTCGCATTTTAGACAGTTTAAGTCATTTTATCGAGTAAAATTTATTTCAAAATCTGGCCAAACGGTATTTTTCCGAGTCGTATATTTGCGTTGATCATTTTAGTGTACTCAGTTTATTTTTTCGAACACTTGGGTGTCCGACTTTTATTTATTTGAGTTTCAGTTATTTTTATTTTTTTGTCTAAATAGTTAGAATAAATAAATAAAGAATTATTAGTTTTAATTTATTTTTTATTTTATTTTATTTTATTTTATTTTATTTAGTTTTAAATAATTATTTAAGTTGGGCTTTAAAATGGGCATTAGGTTAAAGTTAACCCTAGTTTGATACCTATATAAACATAAGTTGTATTTGAGAAAAGGGGGAGAAAACTTCATTAACATCAGAAATCAAGAACAGGTCATCAGAAAGAGGAAGAAGAGAGTTTTGAGAAAAAACTCAGAAGATCCACCAACAAGGATCATCCAACGGCGGCTGTGGATCATTTAGAGTCTCACTACCACCAGCGGACAACAACCAAGCAAAGAGCCTCAGAAGAAGCTTCATCACCGGCCAAGAACACCACCACCTCGCCGTCGAAACACCCAAAAAGTAAGATTATGACATTAATGAGTTTGGATTGGTTTTATTTGGTTTCAGGTATGAACAGACGAAGGCGAAGCAGGAGAGATGAGGAAAGTTTCAAAAAGGAGTCATGGAGAAGCCGCCGCCGGTTGGGAAGAAGAAGAAGGGAAGGGGTTTTTTCCCAAACCCTAAAGAAGGGAAAGGGTTTTTTCCCAAACCCTAAAGAAACAACGCAGCAACACGATCCACCCCTTTATTATTACTGTTTTTTTTTTCTTTCTTTTTATTATTTTATATTTCTTTTAATTTTTTTATTGGTAATTAATAATGAGAATTAAAGTTTTAATTAAACTATTTAACAAAGAATGTAATTAAACATTATGATTAGAATTTATTAAAATTTAGATCTTTCTTTCAAAATTAAAATCATTAATTAGAATTAGAAACTCTTTTTTTTTTTAAAATTGGATCACTTTTTTAGTAAAACGCTAAATAAAAGTTAAACCTTTTTTAAATAAAAATTAAACCCTTTTCAAATTAAAATTTAAAACCCTCTTTTAAAAATATTTTTTTAAAATCATTATGTTTAATTTAACTCAAACTTTTTCTTAATAAATTTCTAACATTTCACACTTTCATTTCTAATTTTCTAACTAAAAAATGCTAAAATGAAAAGGCTTAATATTCCCGCTAATTATTATCTGACTTTCATATCTCTTGTTTGTACTTGGTTACTAATTTCACATTTTTACTGTATTTTCCTTTTTCGGTTGTAATTATGTGAGACTATCGTCGCTTTTATTCCGTCTTTATTTTTTTTTGCATTTTTTTCATGGTTGTAATTTATGTGAGTGATCCTCGCTTTGCACCTCTGTTTTACTGCTTTTGTTATTTCCCCGTATTTCAATTATCGTCGTTGTAGTAATTTTTCGTTTGCATCATTTTTACCGTTAACGTCCCTTCGAAGGAGTAGGTCCAGCAGTTTGACCGCCGAGTCAATAACCCTAACCCTTGACTGTTTCCAAACCCTAATTTTTCTAGGTGTCCCGCCGTGGACAAAAATACCTTTTACCCTAACATTAGTTTAAGGAGTCGCCGCACTCCGTTTTAGGGTTTCCCGTCGTGGAATACTTAGTTAACCCTAGTATCAATTCAACTATTTCAACGTAGAGATAGGAGTCGATGCACTCCACGTAAGCGCTTCCTTAAGAACGCTTACTCTCCCTTGAAACCTTGACCACAGTCAAGAAATTTCTAACCTCCCTTTCGAGGGGAACTACGATTACTCTGATTCCATCCCCTACCTCGAATACGTAGGCACAAGATGCGAATCTTGGCGAGTAAACTCAGGACTAACCCTTAGGTTTTTCTGTCACTTTCTAACCATTAGCTCAGTATATACCCTCAAGCAAATAATAAAGCAAAAATAGCAAACTATAAACAAAAGGTTCCTGTAGAGTACTGCAGAAGTTTAGGGTGCTAATACATTTCCTAAGCTTCACCAACTCCTTACCTAGATCTCTCCCTGAATTGTTTACGATGCAAAAATTAGGTTTTCCTTCTTTTGACATTTTCCTTCGGATAAATCAAAGATCGGTTGTGAACTAAAGATGTGATTCAAATTAATTAATAATTTTATATCCTATTCTAACCGCAACAGAAGATGGTGACTTCACTGGGGACGCGCCTAACTTTTAAGGGTTACCCCTACTTTGTTTATTTTCTGCTATTTGCTTCATTATTTGCTTGTTTTCTTGTATATATATTTATTGTACCTTGCTTGGGGTATCTTTATTGTGAGATAAGTCATACACCCGGACTTGAGACACATTATTATAGGAAGGTGATATATTCGACGAGGCTTATAGGGAGTGAGTCCCGACCAAGCTGACTCGAGAATCACCGCTCAGTTGAGACCCTTTCAAAAATGGTTTGGTTGAACGAGTAGTTGCGAAAAATTTTACTATTGTCGATTGGAGTCTGTGATACTGGAGACCGTAGTATCTTAACACCACTTTGGCCTTATATAGGACGTAGTGCGGGAACTATGAGGGAGTAGTCCCAAAATAGTTGCTACGCGATGCTACACTCAAAAGAGGTTCTCTTGAGAATATTATTAACCACCGAGTCAGTCGGGAAATTGATAATATCCGAAAGATGGACTGATGACTTTGGGCACTTCTCTAGAACCCTTGTTCTGCAGGTACAACTAACCTATAGTACATACCTTTTGGGATGGATAAACCTTAACTCCACTCATTGTTCCTCTAACCTAGGACTTTTGTGTGTATGTGTGCATTACATCCATAAAGCATCACATCATTCCTAGTTTCAAGGAATTCAACAGTCATTTGTCAATTCAAAAGCCTTACATTTTAAAGTCTAAAACTTGTTCCAACTTTCCTAAAAAGGAATATTTGCGATCGACCGTTGAAGTTATTGAAACCATTGCATTGCATTAACATCATGTCTTGCATTGTATTTTCCCCCCGGTTTCTCATTCCCAGTTGTCTTTATCTTCCAGTGTCTCTTTGAGTCATCAAGTTGTTTCCTCGACATAGATATCAGACTAGAGCTAACTATAGACGCCAGATTTCATAACAAGAGGAACATAATGCGAAAGTCTGAATGGAGATCGATGAGTTGAAAGCAGGCATGACCAGGCTTACCGAGATGCTTCAAGTACTGATTGCCAGAGGGGAGCCACCTCAGAGGACCTTCATTCAGGAGAGTAGTTATGAGGTAAACCAAACTCCGTATTAGCTTGAAACTTCCTGAATGAAGGTCCTCTGAGGTGGATAGTAGTTATGAGGTAAACCAAGCTATTCCACAACCAGCTCAGACTCCTCAAGGTCCAATTATTAGACAAGACCCATATCGAAATAGGAATCAATTTGATCCTATTCCCATGACTTACACAGAACTTTATCCTTACCTGGTTCAACGAGGGCTGATCACTACAATGCCTCTACCACCTCCTCCTAATCCTCCTCCAGCTGGATTTAGGGCTGACTTCCAATGCGCTTTTCACGAGGGTGCCTTAGGCCACGACTTGGAGCATTGTTTTGCACTGAAGGCTAGAGTGCGTGAGTTGGTCAGAGATGGAATACTTGATTTTGCGGATAATCCTCCAAATGTCCAGAAAAATCCTTTGCCAGTGCATCAAAAGTGAAGCTTCAGACAGGACGGCTCATCTTTGTACTGATTTAGTCATTAGGCCTTTTGTTTCTCGTTGTTTGTGCTTTCCTTATTTTTATATTAGTTGTTTGCTTTCAAACTATGGTTGTACCTTTACATTAATGAACTAAGCATTGCAACTTTCGATTTCAATTCATTTTGCCTATTATTTTCACTTTTATGCTTTATCTTTCAAATATTTATTTCTTGTCCAAATTTTTTATATGCAAATATTGGAGGGAGGATGACGAAAATGTTATACCCATAACTGCTGTCATTACGCTTTCAATCAAACTTTGTTGACGATGTAAGGCATTATTTCAATCCCTAAACACTGGAGAAATAAGGAAGTTATTCCCTCGTCAACCCCTTCGAGCCTAGAAGTTGGAGTTTCTTTCTTTACAAAAAAAAACCCGCAATCTTAACCTGGGGCATGGGTAGTTCTCAGTTAACTCAGTTGTGCTTTCCTGCAATATACCTTTCATATAAAGGTCGCACTCACAATTTTCCTTCGCACACAACAAGCAAGTGTCGAAGATGTTTTCCAAGCCAAAAGTCGATGATGGTTCGCCGTAATCATTAATCCAAGCAGTCACTTTCTTGCAACAACAAAAAAATCAAAGAAGAGCCCGCTAGGTCAAAACCTATGAAGGAGACTTAGGCAAAACCGGGGCATCCCGCTGACTGTAATCATCGCAAGAAACAACTCAGGCAAAAGTTAGGGATAATAAAAAGAGGAGATCTTTAAATCCTTACCCCGAAAATTCTCAATGTCAAAATAACCAAATGTTATAGGGAAGTAGTGGCTGCCTTTTCATAGGACCCTTGACTTCTGAATCATCATTGCTACCATCAGTGCAATTCCTAACTTATAGGAACCTAAATGCATAATATGAGTTAACTGAGCGTAGGACTGAAGATTATCACGTAGGTTGGGTGGGTACAAATAAATTTTGAGCCTTTATCCTTTGTTTCATAAACCATGAACCAGACCACATTACAACCCTCAAAAGACCTAATTGAAACAAGGTTATTTTGAAAGCATACTACAACAAGGTTGCGTAAGCAGACTCCAAAAGATCTTTGCGAATCATTTATTTTGGCAGTACACCTTTGTTTTAAACTTTGAACGTCTTGAACCACCATGTTCTGACCAACGATTCAGTTATTTTTCATCTTTCAAAAATAATTTTGATTTCAAAAGTTGCATGAACTTTGCATTACTGTATTTGTATGAATATTTTGTTTGCAAACTGGCTTCCCTCTAAGGAATTTTCAAACAATCAAGAAACTTGGTCAAATGATCCTATCAGGGGCAAGTTCATTTTACATCCTGTCTAAGAATCAGTTCAAAATTTGTTCAAGGCAAGTTCTTCTCAGATTTGGTTTATCTAGAAGATTTTTCAAGAGTCAGATTGGGGCAAGCCTCCGAGGGTACGATAAAGCAGTCATTTACAGAATCAAACAAGCTGAAGCAATTATCAGTTCATCTATAACAAACGGTTTAATCTGGGGCAGTTTACTTGAAGAATACCCAGACAACTATCCTTCATTCCTACAAGGACCATCAACTTAATACAATTTACCAGTATGACAGAGATGTGTTCAGCAGTAGCATCTTTAGTCCCCGAGCAGAATAACATTGATCTCCTTGTTGAGGAATCAGTTTTCCAGTCTTGTCATCTTACCAGAAGAGTCGAGTCTTGTCGTCGGCATCTGCATTTGCATTTGATCATATCTCATAGCATAACTCATATACATATACATACCATGAGTGTTTATCCTCATTTGCATTTCTCCCGAGATTTTGTTTTATCCATTGTCTTACCTTGTGGTCAAAGTCCAACTTACTTGGCACCTACCAAACAGAGTTGTCGTGTCTATCTGACGTTCTTCCAGATATGACATTTTTTTTATCCGATTGTTCTTCCGGATATGTCTGTTCTTTTTACGCCCAATACTATTCTCATATATTGTGTTTATACCTTTCATTCAAAGCCATTATTGGATGTCTGGTACCCTTATTTTTATTTCTCTTTCTGATGGTTTTCCAGATTGAGTATCTTTGTTCTGATGTTTTTCCGGAACTTATCTGACGGTTTTCTAGATACTCCTTTTGATTCTGATGGTTTTCCATAATCTATCTGATGGTTTTCTGGATACGTCTCTTTCTGATGGTTTTCCAGATCAAGTCTATTATCTGATGGTTTTCCAGATATTTTCCTTCGATTCTGATGGTTTTCCAGAATCTTATCCAATGGTTTTCCGGATTTATTCCTCTTTCTGATGGTTTTTCAGGCTGAGTCTTTGTTCTGATGTTCTTCCAGAACTTATCTGATGGTTTTCCAGATATTCCTTTGTGATTCTTATGTTCTTCTAGAATCTTTCCGATGGTTTTCCGGATACGTTTCTCTCTCTGATGTTTTTCCAATTTGAGTTTTTTATTCTGATGTTTCTGTTAGAACACAGATTGGTGTTTAATATATCTCTATGTTTTGATGATAACACTAATGAAATTTTTTATTAAGAAAATATATACTCTAATTTTGTTCAAGTGTTTTTGTTTCAGATATTAAAATAAATATTCTTATGGAAGAAAAAATGCATCTGAACATTACTCTACGCAAAGCTCTGAAGCACCAGAAGCAAGTCATCAGAAGACTCTGAGCGCTGCCAAAAGAGACTCTGAAGCAGAAGCTGCAAAAGACTCTAAAGCAGAAGTTGCAGAAGACTCTGAAGCGTAGTTGAAAATTTTGTATGAAGAGTTTCAAGCATTGTTTCAAGAAGACTCTGAAAGTACTTTTCACTGCAAGTACAGAGGCTCTGATATTCAAACTCTGCTCTGATTGATATTCACGCTGAAGCATATTGGCTGCAAAACTCTGATAACATCAAGACTCTGATACCATCAAATTCTAATCACTTCAAGACTCTGATGTTGATAACTTTGAGACAGAAGCTTGTTGAAGAAGATATTATTCAAAGATATATCTGTTGGCATATTCCAAACGACTTTTTTCTTATTCATGTATGGCACAGGAAATTAGACAAAAGGGATTTGTCTGAACATTCCTCTTCTAGGAAAGCTAAAGTGAATAGAAGACAAAAAGGCTACAGCTACTCTGCTACGCACAGTCTTCAAGCATTGGACTTTCTGCTCTATAAAAGGATGTCTTCAACAACATTTCAAAGTTGACAAATTATTGAGAAATCAAATTGAAAAATACTCTAAAGCTCTCATACATTTTATTTCATAAGCTGAATAGTTTTTATTCGTTCTTAATCTAAGTGTAAAAATCACAGTTGTGATATAGCTTTTTAGAAGCATCTTAAACACTTGTTAGTTTATATTTATTTGTAAAAGGTTCCTTAAGAAGACCAAGTTGTGGTCATGATTTCTTGAGAAGACTAAGACAGTTGTTCTTATTGGTTGACACTGTAATCTGTTTGAATATAGTGGATTAAGTCCTTGTTGAGAAAGGCAAATCACCTTGGTAGGGTGGACTGGATTAGTTGAGTTCAACGAACCAGGATAAAAATACTGTGTTGTTTTTATTGCCATATTTATTTCAAAACCCTTATTCAACCCCCTTCTAAGTGTTTTTCCCACCTTCAATTTCTTCCAGAACTCCTTTGTTGCTTATCGGATGTTCTTCCAGATATGTCTTCAAACTTGTCCCGTACATTTATTGTTTTCCTAAATGTTCCGGATGTCCCTGAAATTTGTTTCTTTGTCCCAAAGTATTTGATGTTGTTCCAAGTGTCTCTGGTGTGTTTCATAGTTCATTCGATGTTCTTCCGGATGTTTCTGATGTTTGTTTCTCCCTGTATATTTTCCGATGATTCCTGAAGATCCCGCTCGATCTCTTCGTTTAAAGTAATATCCCGGAAGTTCCAGCACTTGTCATTTACCTGATCCTACCTCCGTATGGATCCTGTGTCACTGTTTCATCCTAAAGTGACAACTGGTCGTGCTTGCACCGGTTGACCCATCACTTTAGAATTTCCTAGTGTCGTGTTGTTTCCCCAATGCGTCGTATTACCCAGTGGTTTGTTCTTCGCGCTTGTCCCTGTGTCGTCATGTCGTCTGCATCCTCGCATTTATCAATTCCATCATAGGCATCATACTAGATTCATGGCGTTGTCAGCCTTGTTTTATCCATAGCATTGCATATCACTGCATCTGAGGGCAAAATTGTTAAAGTCAGAAGTGATCATGATGGTGAATTTGAAAACAAATATTTTGAAAAATATTTTAAAGAAAATGGCATTGCACATGATTTCTCCTGCCCTAGAACTCCACAACAGAATGGAGTTGTAGAGAGGAAAAATAGAACATTGCAAGAAATGGCTAGAACCATGATCAACGAGACTAATCTGGAAAAACATTTTTGGGCAGAAGCAGTGAATACAGCTTGTTATATTCAGAACAAAGTGTCGGTTAGACCTCTTCTAGAGAAGAATCCTTATGAACTGTGGAGGAATAGAAAGCCCAACATTTCATATTTCCATCCTTTTGAATGTGTATGTTTTATGTTGAATATTAAAGAGAATCTGAACAAGTTTGATTCTAAAGCACAAAAGTGTTTCATGCTTGGGTATTCTGAACGCTCTAAAGGCTACAGAGTATACAATACTGAGACACAGATTGTGGAGGAATCAATACATGTTAGATTTGATGATAAGCTTGGCAATCAAAAGTCAAAGCAGCTTGAAAATTCTGCAGATAGAGAAGTCATTCTCACAGACTCTGAAGACTCAGAGGCAGAAAAGGCTCAAGTAAAAGAACCAGAAGCAACGCCAGATGCAACTCCATTGGCTGCTCAGATGAACAATTTAAATATTTCTGAAGAACCAACTGTTAAAGGATCATCTAGAATCAAATCTTTTCATCCAGAAGAAATGATCATTGGAAAGAAGGATGACCTTATCAGAATAAGATCTTTTATCAGATCATTTGGAACATCTTTATTTGGTCTGGTGTCAGTCATTGAACCAACCTCTGTGGATGAGGCTCTGCAAGACAATGATTGGATACTTGTCATGCAAGAGGAGCTAAATCAATTCACAAGGAATGAAGTTTGGGATCTGGTTCTAAGACCAAAAGGATTCAATATTATTGGAACTAAATGGGTCTTCAGAAACAAACTAAATGAGCAAGGAGAAGTTGTAAGAAACAAAGCAAGGCTAGTTGCTCAAGGATATAGTCAGCAAGAAGGAATTGACTGCACAAAGACTTATGCTCCTGTGGCCAGGTTAGAGTCTATACGCCTACTCATTTCTTTTGCTGCACAAAATAATATAACTCTATATCATATGGATGTTAAGAGTGCCTTCTTAAATGGTATTATAGAAGAGGAAGTTTATGTTCATCAACCTCCTGGCTTTGAAAATGATAAATTTCCAGAACATGTTTTTAAACTTAAGAAATCACTTTATTGTTTAAAACAAGCTCCTAGAGCTTGGTATGAGAGATTAAGTAATTTTCTTCTGGAAAAGAATTTTATCAGAGGCAAAGTGGATGCAACTCTCTTCTGTAAATCATTTAAGAAAGACTTGTTAATTTATCAAATTTACGTAGATGATATTATATTTGGATCTACCAATATTACGCTTGGAAAGGAGTTTGCTCTATCTATGCAGGCTAAATTTGAGATGGTCATGATGGGAGAACTCAGATTCTTTCTAGGAATTCAAGTTAACCAAACTCCAGAATGCACCTACATACATTAGACTAAGTATGTGAAGGAGCTTCTGAAGAAGTTTAACATGACTGAAAGCAAATTAGCAAAGACTCCAATGCATCCTACAAGCACTCTGGGTAAGGAAGAGGTAAGTAAAAAGGTAGACCAGAAGCTCTACAGAGGTATGATTGGCTCTCTTCTGTATTTGACTGCTTCTAGACCTGATATCCTCTTTAGTGTTTGTCTGTGTGCTAGATTCCAATCAGATCCTAGAGAATCTCACTTAACAATTGTTAAGAGGATTCTGAGGTATCTGAAAGGTACTACTAATGTGGGTTTGTGTTGCAGAAAATCTGATGAATTTAAGTTAGTTGGATTATGTGATGCTGATTACGCTGGAGACAGAGTTGAAAGAAAAAGTACTTCTGGAAGCTGTCAGTTTCTGGGGAGTAACCTAATCTCTTGGCACAGCAAGAAGCAACCTACAATAGCTCTTTCAACCACAGAAGCAGAATATATAGTTGCAGCTGGTTGTAGCACTCAGATGCTTTGGATGAAGAGTCAACTAGAAGATTATCAGATTTATGAGAGTAACATTTCTATCTTCTGTGATAATACTTTTGCTATCTTCTTATCTAAAAATCCAATTTTACACTCTAAAGCTAAGCATATAGAAATTAAACATCACTTCATTAGAGACTATATTCAGAAGGGAATTTTAAGCTTAAACTTTGTTGATACAGACCATCAATGGGCTGATATCTTTACTAAACCCCTTGCTGAAGATAGATTTAGATTTATTCTGAAAAATATAAGTATGGATTACTGTCCAGAATAAATGTTTATCAGAAGCAAATTTACTCAGATGCAAAATGCTTAAACTCTGAAGTATTACTTCTGTTAATTTCTTTGTTTATTCATTTGTGTGTATCTGAACTAACAAGCCTCAGAGGATCTGAACGTTGGCTAACGTTTCATTTCTCAAACAAGTTTTAGAAGCACATGCAAGCAAACACGTGTAACTCTGAATCTGAAAAGGTGGAGTGCACATTACTGAAATGACATTTGAGGTACTGTTTTGAATTTTGAGTTTCTTGTTTTTCCCCCAAATTGTCAGAATCATTAAATGCTTGAAATGATTATATTCTTTTTATTAAATGCTAAGTGTAAACGTGTTGAACGTGTGACTCTATGTGTGCCATAATTTCTTCTATAAATTCCACAACATTTCACTTCTCACACTTTTCACTCTCTCACACTCTTGTATGCATTTCTGTCTGTTTCACTGCTTTCATCTCTCTCCCAAACCCAAAACCATTAGTAACCCTAAATCTCTCTCAAGAACAACAATGGCTACTTCTTCATCAACTTCTGCTCAGTTTCAATCAACTATGGTTGTCGTCTCTTCTGCAAATATGGGTACTGTTGCTTTCAAAGAACCAGTTAGAACCCTCCTCACACTAGTTGACAAACTTGAAGTTTTGTGTGAATCTATTGTGAACTTTGAATCAATTGCTGAAAATGGGTTTGACTTGCATCCTATTATTGATGCTCAAAGTTGGACTAAGTTCTTTGATAGGCTGATGGGACCAGTTTATCCATGTTTGGTGAAGGAATTTTGGATCGATGCAACCACATACCCTAAGTTCATTGTTTTATCTGTTCTAGGGAAGGAAATCATCATAACTGAGGATCTGATCAGGAAGCTCATTGGTTATGAAGAAACTGATGGTGTTACTAATCTGCCATATGGGCGTGTTGATATGACAGAGGTTTACAGTGAAGTTTGCGCATCTGGAGAAGCTTCTAACAAAGTGAAAGATTTGAAGCCACTCTACAGGATCTGGGCTAAGATCTTTATGGGATGTATACATCACAGGAAGTCCTCTAACTCTCCTGATTATGTCAATACTGATCAGATGTACTTCATGTACTATCTGAGTCAGGGCACAAAAGTGGATCTGCCTTATCTACTTTTTAATCATCTATGGACTCACGTGAAACAATCAAGAGAAGAAGTTAGAACTAAACATCAGAAGATGAGGAATTGGATTCCAATGGGAAGACTCATTTCAGACATTCTGACTGAGAATGGTCTGGTTGGACATCTGATGGAAGCTGGAATGCAAGATGAACTAGCTTCTATTATTGGCAAACCTCTGAATGAGAAAAGTCTTCAGAGGATGAAGGTTGTAGAAGAACTCACTTCTGCACCAAAACAGATAAACTCTGAAGAGGTCAGCAAAAGAAGGATACCAGTGGATGATTTTCCTTTGTTCTACGCTAATAAACCAAGGGAAATTATTCTGAACTATATAGCAACGTGTCTGGCAGATGGAACTCCTCTACCAGAACATCTGATTCAGCGGGCAGGCGAACCTGAACCAGACTTCCCTGGAGACAAACATAGGAAGAAAAGGAAAGTTTCTGAAGAAGGATCTTCAAAACCAAAGAGGAAAGCTCCTGGTGAAGCAGTTTCTGTTAAACCTAAGAGGGTCAAGAAGCAAAAAGGTAACCCTCCTGAGGCCAGTTTAGATTCTATCTTAGAAACTGTCAAAGAGGTACTAACATATGATCCTCCTGTCTATGAACAAGGATCATCCAACGGCGGTCGTGGATCCTTTAGAGTCCCACTACCACCGACGGACAACAACCAAGCAAAAAGCCTCAGAAGAAGCTTCATCACCAGTCAAGAACACCACCACCTCGCCGTCGAAACACCCAAAAAGTAAGATTATGACATTAATGGGTTTGGTTTTGTTTTATTTGGTTTCAGGTATGAACAGACGAAGGCGAAGCAGGAGAGAAGAGGAAAGTTTCAAAAAGGAGCCATGGAGGAGCCGCCGCCGGTTGGGAAGAAGAAGAATGGAAAGAGTTTTTTCCCAAACCCTAAAGAAGAGAAAGGGTTTTTTCCCAAACCCTGAAGAAGGGAAGGAGTTTTTTCCCAAACCTTAAAGAGACAACACAACAACACGATCCACCCCTCCCCCTTTATTATTACTGTTTTTTTTTCTTTCTTTTTATTATTTTATTTTTCTTTTAGTTATTTTTTTTATTGGTAATTAATAATGAGAATTAAAGTTTTAATTAAACTATTTAACAAAGAATGTAATTAAACATTAGGATTAGAATTTATTAAAATTTATATCTTTCTTTCAAAATTAAAATCATTAAATAGAATTAGAAACTCATTTTTTTTTAAAAAATTAGATCACTTTTTTAGTAAAACGCTAAATAAAAGTTAAACCTTTTTTAAATAAAAATTAAACCCTTTTCAAATTAAAATTTAAAACCCTCTTTTAAAAACAAAATTTTTTTAAATCATTATGTTTAATTTAACTCAAACTTTTTCTTAATAAATTTCTAACATTTCACACTTTCATTTCTAATTTTCTAACTAAAAAATGCTAAAATAAAAAGGCTTAATATTCCCGCTAATTATTATTTGACTTTCATATCTCTTGTTTGTACTTGGTTACTAATTTCACATTTTTACTGTATTTTCCTTTTTCGGTTGTAATTATGTGAGGCTATCGTCGCTTTTATTCCGTCTTTATTTTTTTTTGCATTTTTTTCATGGTTGTAATTTATGCGAGTGATCGTCGCTTTGCACCTCTGTTTTACTGCTTTTGTTATTTCCCCGTATTTCAATTATCATCGTTGTAGTAATTTGTCGTTTGCATCATTTTTACCGTTAACGTCCCTCCGAAGAATTAGGTTAAGGAGTCGCCGCACTCCGTTTTAGGGTTTCCCGCCGTGGAATACTTAGTTAACCCTAATATCAATTCAACTATTTCAATGTAGAGATAGGAGTCGCTGCACTCTACGTAAGCGCTTCCTTAAGAACGCTTACTCCCCCTTGAAACCTTGACCACATTCAAGAAGTTTCTAACCTCCCTTTCGAGGGGAACTACGATTATTCTGATTCCATCCCCTACCTCGGATACGTAGGCACAAGATGCGAGTCTTGACGAGTAAACTTAGGACTAACCCTTAGGTATTTCTGTCACTTTCTAACCCTTAGCTCAGTATATACCCTCAAGCAAATAATAAAGTAAAAATAGAAAACTATAAATAAAAGGTTCTTGTAGAGTACTACAGAAGTTTAGGATGCTAATACCTTCCCTAAGCTTAACCAACCCCTTACCTAGATCTCTCCCCGCATTGTTTACGATGCAAAAATTAGGTTTTCATTCTTTTGACCTTTTCCTTCGAATAAATCAAAGATCGGTTGTGAATTAAAGATGTGATTCAAATTAATTAATAATTTGATATCCTATTCTAACCGCAACAATTAAGATCAGGTGTTGAAAAGATCTTGAGGCCATTGGCTCTAAAGTTCGACCATGTGGTAGTAACCATAGAAGAGTCGAAAGACTTGTCATCATTGATGAAGGAAGAGCTTCAAGGGATACTTGAGTCTCATGAATAAAGGATGACTGAAAGAGCTGCAGGAAAGTCAAATAGTGATATGGCTTTGCAGGTGCAGTCAGGAAAAAAAAAAGGCAAAGAAAGTTGGAATGGAAATAAAGGCAGAGAAGACTACAATAATTCGACTGGTCAAAATTAGTAGGAAGAAAACTGGTCGAATCAGAGAAAACCCTAGAACCAGGCAACCAAAGAGGTGGTGCTGCAGGTAAAAGAATAGGCAGTGGTCGAAAACCTGACAAAAGTCACATTTAGTGTTACAATTGTCAGAAGTACGATCACTATTTTAGTGATTGTCTAGAAAAGAAGAAGAATCAAGAAACTGATGCAAGCTAGCAAAACATGAAGAAGAAGAGATGTTGTTGATGGTCACAACAAGAGATGAAGAAAGATTTCAGGACCAATGGTACTTGGACTCAATACGCTCATCACACATGACTGGAAGGAAATATTAGTTTGTCAGCATGAAACCCTCAATTAAGAACATGGTGAAATTTGCAAATGACAATACTCTAGCAGCTGAAGGTATTTGTGATGTTCTCATTATGAGAAAAGATGACAAAAGGTCAGTAATTTCTAATGTGTTGTATATTGTCGCGGTGAAAATTGGATACCAAACTATTGATTAGTTTGAATCTTTAATTCATTTTGCAACCGATCTTTGATTTGTCCAAAGGAAGGGATAAAGGTCGAAATTCCCACAATGTAATGCAAATGCAAGGTTTAGAGAGTTTTAGGTTCGGGGGTTGGTTAAACTTAGGGAAGGTGCTAGCATCCTAAGTTTCTGTAGTACTCTACAGGAACCTCTTGTTTTATGTTTGTTTATTGTTATGGTTTATCTGCTTAAGGTATAAAAGACCTAGAGGTTTATTTTTAAGTATACTCAATAAGATGTCGCATCTTATGCCTACATATCCTTATGGGAGTGGAATCAGAGTATTTTGTAGTTCCCCTAAAGGGTTTGAGGAGTTCTTTGAATGTGGTCAAAGTTCCTACGGGTTTAGGGTAGTTGATTGATTGATTGATTTTAGGAGAAGAGATGCGTTATCATTTTAAGGGAGATTTAACCGCCACAAATTGTAGGAAATTGTATTATTGTGTGGTGGAGATTCTATCTCGCTTAAGATGATTTGGCATCTTTCTCTAATGTGTTTGAATATTTGAATATTGTATGTTGAGTTGTATTGTTTTCCTATGTTGTAAAAGAAAAGGTCCTTCCTATGGGGTAGGATCTATCCTAGAGATCAACTTGAATGGGATCAAGGATTATGGGGAATATGATGCAAATGATGTGCACTACACACGATTGTTAAACCATGTGTAGGTTTTTCCTTTGAACGGAATGCGATGCGATAATATAAATTGCGGTAAATGTAAATAGCGGTAAAGTAAATTGCAAAAAGTAAAACCATACACACGCATGAAAGCGCTAAGGTGTAGGTGAGTGAATTGTGTATGTGAGGTGCACGATTGATTTTATGCGAAGTTGGTTTATTATTTTTTTAGTCGAATTGATTCATGAGGAGAAGTTTGGATTAACTTATGAGAAGGTGATATTTTGATGAGGTTGATTTTAAAAAGTTATATTATTTGATTTAAGAAAAGTAGTGACTTATTGGTTTTGAATTAAAAAAAAATTGATTTTAATAATAACTTTATAAAAGGTTTGGTTTTGATTTTTTTAGAGAAAAAAGTTAGTTTAATAAAGGATTTAATTTAATTAGATGATAGAAGTTCATAAAGATTTTATTGTTTCAATAAAGATTATATTAAAATTAAATGAGTCAAATTTCTTATTATATTATAAAAGGTTATTAAGTTAAATAAATAACAAATAATAAAAGGATTCTAAAGAAAATTTTTTTTTTGTCTTATGAAAAAGAAGGTTCAATTTTAATAAAATGTTATTTCAAAGTAATGAGATATTATAAAAGAAGTTGTTTGTTATTATTAATTGTGAAATGGTTTTTTTTATTTTAAAAAGTTTATTAAAAAAATTAATTTGGATTAAAAAAGGTTTATTAGGATAAAATAATTTTAACTATTATCAAATTGAAAATATTTTCTGAATAATGTGAAAAAACGATTTTAATAACATGATAACTAAAAGGTGTTAGTGAAACATTTAACTAATTAAATAATTTATCTAAAAAGGCTAATTAAAAAAAGAGTTATTAGTTTAAAGTGTTGATTAAGGTTTGATTACAGGTTTTTTAAAAGAATTAATTAATTAAGTATTAAACAGGTGATTAAACTAATTTAAAAAAAACAGATTAATGGTTAATTGGTTGATTAAGGGGATATTTATAGTTAATGATTAAGGTTAATGAGGGATTAGGGGGTGTGTGGTTACCGTGTGGTGTGTGTGTGCTGCAACTTCTCATAATTATTACATCAGAAAAACGAAAATACAGGGTGAAATCCCTAAGCCCCAATCTGAAAACCCTCGACCCTCTTTCTCTCTCGATCTCCTTCTTTCTCCTTCTCCAATTTCTCTATCAAACCTGAAACGCAAACCAGAAACATCAATATTTCAATAGCATTGATAAGAGTAGAGTTTTACCGAAAGTTGGTGACGGTAGCGGATCCTGGATGGCAACGAGGGTTTCGTAGTAGTCGAGGGTGGTTTACAAGCTCCGACGAAGGTTTTGGCGGCGTGGAAGATTGGTTGTTGACGGCGGGTGGAAGGAAGTTCGCGATGGCGATGAAGATAAGTATTTTTCCTTTCTTTTTGATTTTCACAAAATTTAGGGTTTCTTGTGATGATTCTCTCTCTGTTTTCATTTTCATTCTCCTCTTTATATAGGAAAACATCTTGGATGAGTATTGAAAATTGATCTTGAATGCTGATTGAATTTGATTTAGGGTTTCCTATTTGGGACAAATCCAATTGAAAACATTCCCTTTTCGAAAATTGCAGTAATGAGCCATTCAATCTTTGATTTGGTTTTGAATAGCATCTTCTGTCTTCGAGGAATATTCTCTAATCGTTATTTTTCTGACTTGGCAGGTACAGGTGGCGAAGGTCTTGGGCTAGGAGGCGGGTTAGAAGCCCAGGAGGAAAGTTCGTGTCTGATGCGTGTATTGGAGATGAGGGACTTCCGTGAAAAAGAAAGCTGGTGGTGAAGGGTAGCAATTGCAGGGTATATTCTTTTCCTTTCAGTCGACTCTCTATTCGTATGGTTTCTTCTTCAAACTGATACACATTTTGAACCTCTTCCCTTTCATGTGATCCCATGGAGCTTGGATTGGTAAATGGCGAATAATTTCGGTGTTTGTAGAGATCAAAATGGAGTTATGGAAACTGCGAAGTATGATGGTGAACAAGATGATGCGAATGGGTCCCAAAGATGACACAACAATCATCTTCAAACTTTGAAATATCAGAAGAACCAAATTGATTATGTTGAATGCTTTGAAGCGATCTGAGGTATACACTTCGTTCTCTTCACCTATTTCTGTTATGAATTCCTTCCGAGGTTCTGCAGGGAATTGTGCTGATGTGCAGGTGGTTCAACAGTCTCGCAGTTGGTGGAGGCATAATAACCCGGCATAACTAGTGGTTGTTGTGATGAATTCGGATGAGAAACAGATTGATTGAGGGTTCCTTTGGTAGCCATTGAGACACCATCAAGACCATAAGGCGGTGCACTTGAAGGAACTGTATAGGAGGAAACAATTGGTGTTGGTGCCTTCACGCCAAACGGCACCGGTGGCATGCTCGTGTATGGATTTGGATGTTCTGGCAACAACTTGTGGGATGGAAATGAGGTTGTTGGTATTGGTGTATGGCTGATGCAGGACCGAATGGAGCAGCGGTTAGAGGACGCTTGATTCCACTTAGTTGCTGTTGTTGAAGAGTGGGCTTTGAAGAAAAACCCGGTGCAGCAGTTTTTTCACCTACCCTGCGCTGTTTATTCAATTCATCTATACGTTGTTTAATGCTTGCACGCGGAAACTCAGAATCAAGGTTATAGCTCCCAATAACCTTAATCGCTGATGTCAATGCATGGACTTCTCTAGATTTGATCTCATTATATGATCTTTCCTCGGAGGCAAGTCTTGTAGTGAGTTTTTTTCATCATCGACGTAAGCTTTCAAAATGGGAACTGGTGGCATCTTATCGGTAAGTTTGAAGTGAAAAATATACTTGACAGCCAAAATATGTTTGCTTCTTTCAATGGGTTTCTGAATAATATCTAAAACTCTATCTGATAAGGCAATAATCTGGTACAGGTCAGTAAGATCATCATTAACAGAAGCAGTAGTAGAATAAGCAGCAAGCTCAACTGTTGCACCCCAAAATTTGCCCTCACAATACAAGACTTTGTGTTCCAAGAAGGTTCACAAGGTTCACAAAATTCATAATTGGTCAGAAGAGTTGACAATTCCCTCAGACAATGCACCTCCTAAGCAGTGCATCCAAAACTAGGGTTTTGACTTTAATCAGGCTAAGTGGACTTCCAAGACTTCAAGTGAGCTTCATAACATCTTATATGTGTATAAGAACCCCCATGTCAAGTTTCAAGACTTTTCTCAAAAGTTTGCTCAGTCAGATGATCAGATAAGTCAAAAGCAGTCAATGCAGTTAAAAGGTCAAACTGAGGTCAACTGTGGTCAAACCAAAGTCAAACTTCATGATTTTTTTTTTGCCAACATCAAAGAGAGGTTGGGTGAGAAATATTATCATAATAACTGTAATACCCCAAATTTTGCCCTAAGATTTGTCGTCGCATTTCATTGCATTTAATCAATTACTAACAAATTTGTGTAGTCGTTTGACTTTTTGCAGGTAAATATCATATGGCATGCATTTTTTTTCTAAAAAGTAAAAATGGCACAATTGGCAGGAGGACATGTGTAAGGAGTTATGAGTGTGAGAGGTTGAGAGTTCGAATCTCACCTTTGTCACTTTTTTTTGTTTTTTATTATTTTTACTCTAAATTTTTCTGTCTTTCATTAAAAAAATAACAAAAATAGTTTTTTATTATTATTTAATTATTATTTTCGTATTTTAATTAAATCATTTTTTAAAATATTATTTTTTTCACTTTTTTCTAAATTATTCATAAAAATATCCAAAAAATCATAAAATAAAAAATATTGAAAAAAATTTTTGTTCTTTTTATAATATTTTTTATTTTAGGAATCAATAGGATTATTAGTTTTTATTTTAAGTTTATTTTAATTATTTTAAATTATTTAAATTTTATTTTTTCTTAACTAATTATTTAGTTTGGGCTTTAAAATGGGCTTTAGGGACATTATTGACAATTTGGTGTTAACCCTAATTTGTTCCCTATATATACATGTGTTGCCTTGTTGGAAAAAGGGAGAGAATGAAAAAAACCTAAGAGGAGTGAGTGCCGTTTGCCGTTATTTAGTTTTCTTCTTCATCCATTACTATTGTTTCTTTTTCTTCATCGTTTACCGTTATTTCTTTTCCTTCATCTATTACTGTTGTTTCTTTTTCTTCATCTTTTACCGTTATTTCTTTTTCTTCATCTATTACCGTTATTTCTTTTTCTTTATCTATTACTGTTACGTTTATATATATATAATTTTTAAATTGTTAGAGTTTATATATATAAGATTTTTGATCGAATTATGTCGATACGATGTTTGCACATTTGTGTGCATGACGCGTGACATTTGTGTTAGTTCGATCTGGTTGCGATGATCGCATTTTTGTGTGAGCAATAATACTATTTTTTGCTTAATTTCTTTTTCTTTGCGATAAATTTTGTTTCGTCCGATTTAGATCTGGTTGCGATGAGCGCATTTCTGCGTTAGCAACATTGTTGGGTTATTTGGCACATTTAAAATTCATTATTGCTTTATTATTATTATTATTATTATTATTATTATTATTATTATTATCATTATTTATTATTATTATCATTATTATCATTATTATTACCATTATTATTATTATTGTTATCATTAATTTATTAAAATTTGTTATAATATAAAAATCTGTTTTTTTAAAATAAATAACATTAACATCTTTTCCAAATTAATATGAAAACCTATTATTTTTAAGAAAAACTTTTTTTAGATAAATTTAAAATAATAACTAGAACCGTTATTTATTTTATTTTATTATTGTTCAATTCAAATTTCATTATCATATTGTATCTGCTCCTCTCATGTAACCTCGCGAACTTAACAATCGCTCTTTAAATTCTGCCTTTAAATTTCTGCTTGCATGGTTTAAATTATGACATTATCTCTCTGTTTGCATGATTCAATTATCTCAGCGTTTACTATTATTTCTGTCACATTGCACACATCCGAAGGTTAGGTCTAACTGTTTGGCCGCCGCGCCAATAGTCCGTAAAACTTCACACATTCAATTTCAAATCCTCAAAACTACAAACTACAAACCCTAATTTTCACAAATGCCTCGCCGCAGGCAAAATTACAATTTTACCCTTAGCATTAGGTCAAAGAGCCGCCGCGCTCATTTTAGGGTTTCCCGCCGTGGAATCCCTAATTTAACCCTAATTACAACTTAACATTTCAACGTAGAGATTTGGAGTTTCTACACTCCACGTAAGCGTGTCCTTAAGATGCGTTTATTCCCCTTGAGACCTTGACCACAGTCAAGAAGTTTCTAACCTCCCTATTGAGGGGAACTACGATTACTCTGATTCCACTCCCGTAAGGATACGTAGGCACAAGATGCGATGTCTTGCCGAGTAAACTTAGAATTAACCCCCCTTTATTATTTATTATTGCTTATTTATATTTTATTTATCTTTGTTATTTAATCATTTTGCTTATTATTTTGTAATTGTTTCTTGGATGTAAAGTTGTTTAATTATTTAATTATTATTATGGTTAGTAATTAGGGAGTGTAACAACATGTATGTAATATTAAAATAAATTTAGATCACTTTTAAATAAAGATAATTAAAATAAACACGTCACACACGTAAGTCGATTTTAATCGCCGTCTCACTTCCTAAGGATACCCCTCAAGTTGCCTACGAATAATGGTCAAGTGGGGTGTATAAAGCAAGTCCCTCAAATAAAAAAATCATCAAAGTCCCTTATGGTTGCCTTTACGAATCAAGTCCCTTTCGAAAAATGATGATGGTCCCTTATATGTGCTTATTACATCCCACAATGGCCTTCAAAGTCAAATTGTCCCTCACATACCCCTTAACATCCAAAGTAAGGACTACCTACTCCATTTTAGTAGGGATAGTCTTACTAAGGAAAGGATAAAGAATAAGAAAGACCTTAGAACATTAGGGTAGGCTACTCCTAGATACTTGCTCACTTCAAAACTTTTTCACACTTAAACAAATTTCCAACAAACTTTTCAAACAAGTTTTTTTTTTCACATCCATACACGGATTATTATTAAACTATTCTGAAATTTTTTGCTATTCACACACTACACTTTCAAAACAATTCAAAAGTGAGCTTAAGTACCTAAGAGCCCATGGATAACCATGGATGAAAAGGGTGCTAACACCTTCCCTTTTCATAACCTACCCCCCGGACCCAAAATATTCTCTAAGGTCTTTCCTGTTCTTTTATAACCTTTCCTTATGGATAAAATAAAAGTCGGTGGCGACTCTTGCTATCCGCAACATTGTTTAAAGTCAGTTCTCCCACCGTGTTACAGAACTGGCGACTCTGCTGGGGATCTATTTAAGAGGGGTACCCTTAGGAATTAAGATCACTTTAAATTGTTTGCCTTGTTTGCTTTATTATTATATTGTTGGGGTGCTCTTATGTGTGAAAGGTCCTAACCCGGATCTAGTGTACCTTAGGTAAATGGCAATAGACCAAGGAAACTGTACGACGTATATCGATACGGTTGATCTGGTGGCCATAGTTAGTGCGACTTCTTGGTTGGTGCTTATATTCCTTAAGTCAAGTTGAGGATAATATTGAGGCTGCCATATGTTGTCAATGCACTAACTGACTTTTAGAACCCTAGTTAACTCATCTTGGCCTTTAGAAAGTAGTGAGGTAACCGGCTTTGGTGCAGACTGAAGTTGGTTGACACTCGATACTACGCTCATTGAGATCTTAAACTTGGAGGGTTTTGGTTGGCAAGTAAGTTGCCTTCTGAACAACCACCCTTGTGAAGGATCAATGATATTGAGATCCCTTAGAACCTGGTTACTTTTGTAGGACAGGATGAACCATCTAACTTTAGGGGAGGGTACTTGCCTTTGAACCTCATGCAAGCCTTTAAACCTAGGGCTATGGTGTGACTTGTTTGTGTGTGCCACATGTTTGTGATTGAGCATGACATCATGACATCATCATGCATCATAAGCATATCATTTTCCCTAACCATTTCAAGGACCAAAGGATTTATCTTTGTTCTTTGTTGCAGGTCATGGCTTCTGCTCGTAGAAACACCATCAGAATCAACTTTGTAGGGATACCTGCTAAGCTCAAGGAGTTGGTTTCCCTAGTGCCTGATCATTCCCAGTTCAACAAGAGACATGGTCACTTATTGGATCTAGTTACTTCAGGGTTCAGTGAAGACATGATGAGTGTGCTGTTTCAATTCTTTGACCCTAAGCACCATTGCTTTACATTCCCTGATTATCAGCTGGTTCCAACCATGGAGGAGTTCTCTAAACTTCTGGGTATACCTGTTCTTGATCAGAAGCCATTCACAGGCTTAGAGAAGGAGCTTAAACCAGAAGTTATTGCTGCAGCTCTACATCTGAAGAAGTCTGACATTGTTCTAGAGACGAGAAGAGGAGTTAAAGGTATTCTTGCCAAGGTATTAGTGGATAAAGCTCAAATGTTCTTGAAGGCTATGAGCTACGGTGCTGTTGAGGAGATCTTAGCCTTATTAATTTATGGCTTAGTGTTTTTCCCCTATCCTGATCAGTTCATAGACGTTCATGCCATCAACATATTCCTGAGTCACAATCCAGTGCCTACCTTACTTGGAGACATCCTACATTCTCTTCACACCCGTACTACAAGGGCGAGAGGAACTTTGATGTGCTGCATACCTTTACTTTCTAGGTGGTTTATTTCTCACCTTCCTCGCTCAGTAATGAAGAATGAGCAAGGGTTCAGATGGTCCAAGAGGATCATGTCACTTTCTCACTCAGACATCCATTGGTGCTCCAGATCTATGGAGAATGTCACCATCATTGACCATTGTGGGGAGTTTCCTAATGTGCCACTTCTAGGCATAAGAGGAGGCATCACCTACAACCCATCTCTAGCTTTACGACAGTTTGGTTACGCCCGGAGCGATGGTCCACATGACATGTTGATTCAGGGCATTGTGTTTGATTACGACAACGATCTTCAGGGTTACCGTCAGAGATTCATCCGAGCTTGGGGAAAGGTAAACAGGATTGACAGCAAGACACTGGAGCCTAAGTACACTATTCCTATGGAGGCTTATCTCAGATGGGTACGATCTCGTGCTCAGACACTCATGATGCCATATCCTGCCGTCCTACCAGTTACCATGGAACCTGTTGCTGAAGGAGACATAGCTTATACCATCCGTCACCCAGACATGCCTACTGATATGGAAGACTTGCAGAGATCATGGATCCAACTGAAAGAGCAAAGGGATACTTTCGAGGCTCATTACAAAGCAAGCCAAGCAAGGATCCTAGAGCTAACAAAGCTACTTCATGAGGAACGAAACCTCAACTCATACCTCAACACAAAGAGGAAACGTCCATGGGAGACTTAAAACCCCATCTTTTGTACTTATTTCGTTTTCATTTTTTTGTAAGCCTAAAAGGCAAAACAAGTTATTACTAATAAAAAGTTACTTTCTTGTTTGTTTAAGCAAATTTAAATCCTGCGGTCCTTGAAAACATTGCATATGCATTCCCATATCATTGCATCACAGGTTTATAATTGTGTACAGGTTTCTCATCTTCTCGCTGTTTATTTCAGCAATGGCTCTTGAACAATCAGTTAAGGATCTCCAGGCACAGAATGCACAGTTCCAAGAGCTGATCCTGAACCTATCTAAGGGGCAGGATGAATTGAAGACACTGCTGGCCAAGAAGACTAAGAAGGCTAGAAGGTCTGCTGGGTTGCTCAACATGGGAAGAAGGTTCAAAGGTCCTGCCAAGACCAAGGAACAGGTTGAAGACTATGAATCTGAAGAATCTGAGCAGGAGAGAGGCAGTCTCCACAACACTATGGGGGACTCTGATTCTGAGGCTAACTACTACCATGAGCCTAACGAAGACAAATTCAAGATGCTGGTGGATAGAATGGACGCTATGGAATTACAGAAATCATCTGGGCTGGATTTTGAGGATTTGAGCTTGATATCTGGGGTGGTCATACCCATTGGATTCAAAGTTCCTACATTTGTTGTCTATGATGGGGTCTCTTGTCCCAAATTGCATCTGAGGTCTTATGTCAGAAGAATCCAACCCCACACTGCTGATAAAAAGTTGTGGATCCATTTCTTTCAAGAAAGTTTATCTGGAGCTCAGTTAGAGTGGTATTATCAGTTGGAGAGTGTCAACATCAGAGATTGGAATGACCTTGCTGAAGCTTTCTACAAGCAGTATCAATACAATGCTGACTTAGCCCCCACTCGCATGCAACTTCAAAGCATGTCTATGGGTGCCAAAGAAAGCTTTAAGGAGTATGCTCAGAAGTGGAGAGACTTAGCTGGAAGAGTTCAACCCCCTTTGACTGATAGGGAGTTGGTTGATATGTTCATGTGTACGCTGAATGGTCCGTTTTACAGTCATCTCATTGGAAGCTCATCATCTGGCTTCACTGAGTTGATCATGACAGGAGAGCGAGTAGAGAATGGTATCAAGAGTGGTAAGATCCAAGTGGGCACTTCTTCATCAGGTGCTGCAAAGAAGCCTCCCACTGGGAAGAAAGAATCTAATGCTGTGTATGGTCAGCCTGATCGTAACAGAAAGCATCAGTCTGTTAGTGCAGTTCATATTTCAAATCCAACTCCTGCAACAACAGAGCAGCCTCAAGGCAACCAACAGAGGGCTAGAAGACAGTTCACGAAGATCAACATGTCAATGGCTCAGGCATTGCACCACTTGTTGAAAGCTGAACTTATTACCCTGAGGGAGGCCCCTCAGAATCCCAATGTTACCTCTCCCAAGTACAATCCCAATGCACGATGTGCATATCATTCAAACTGTCCAGGACATGATACTAATAACTGCTGGGTCTTGAAGAACAAAATTCAGGATATGATTGATGCTGGAGAAATTGAGTTTGATCCACCAGGTACTCCAAATGTGATTACAGCTCCAATGCCAAATCACGAGAAGACTGTCAACGCCATTGATGAAGATATTGATGAAGATCTGCATGTCTATTCAGTTATGGAGTTGAGCACACCATTGTCTGTTATCAAAAAGAGGTTAGTACAAGCTGGGATCTTTCCAGGTTGTCATGAAGATTGTCTATATTGTACCTATAAGCCGGATAGTTGCTTCACGTTGAGAGATGGGATTCAACGTCTCATGGATAAATATACTATAGTGTTTGAAAGAAGACCAGCATCTGTAGAAAGTATGGTGGATCATCTGACTCAAGGTAAGAAGATTGAAGAGGTTGACATGGTTGACAAAGTACCACTAAGAATCACTTCAAAGGGTCCCATTAAAATCACTCATCAGGGCCCAATCAAGATTACTGCTGAAGGTCCTGTGAAAGTTGTTGCTGAAGCCAGAGTAGCTCCTCTGATCATTACCACTCCTGGTCCTATTCCTTATACATCTGACAAAGCTGTGCCTTGGCACTATGGGTCTGATGTTTACATCCATGGTGTCAAGCAGGAGCCTTTACCTGATATGCCTGTTGACATTGATAATATTGCTGGATCTAGCAAGATCACTCGTAGTGGAAGAGTCTTCTCTCCTCCAGTTGCTTCTAAGAGTGCAGTTACTCCTGCTGTTACTTCCACCACTGATGCTCGGGGCAAGGGACCTGTTATTGAGCCTGTATCTACTGATGTGCCAGCTGCTGATGACCTCTCTAAGCAGATGGAAGAAGTATTGAAAATCATTCGCAAGAGTGATTATGATATTGTTGATCAGCTGGGGCATACTCCCTCAAAGATTTTTATGCTCTCCCTGTTATTATGTTCTGAGGCCCATGCCAAGTCATTGATCAAGTTTCTAAAGATGGCTCATGTACCCAGTGCAATTTCTGTGGACCAGTTTGAGAATTGTGTTGCGCACCTGACCTATGACAACGGGTTAGGATTTTCTGATGCTGACTTGACCCCGGCCAAGAGGGATCATAACAGGGCCTTGCATATTTCAATTGAATGCAGGGGCACTACCCTGTCTCATGTGCTGATAGACAATGGTTCCTCTCTGAATGTGTTGCCTAAGGAAGTCCTGAACAAGCTGAGTCCTGAAGATACGGTATTGAAGCCCAGTAATATTGTGGTAAAGGCTTTTGATGGTTCTAGAAGAGTAGTGCATGGGGAAATTGATCTTCCAATCAAGGTTGGCTCTCAGGTGTTTACTGCTACATTCTATGTGATGGATATTCGTCCTTCGTACTCATGTCTGCTTGGTCGTCCCTGGATCCATGGGGCAGGTGCTGTGACCTCCACATTACATCAAAAGTTGAGATATCCGGTGAATGGAAAAGTTGTTACTGTCTTTGGAGAGGAAGAATACTTTGTCAGCCATGTAAACACTTTCAAGTATCTGGAAGTAGAAGGTGAATACATTGAAACTCCATGTCAGTCATTTGAAGTGGTTCCCTGGGCTGTTAAGGATTGTGTGACTCCTCCTGCTGTGAAGAAGGTTCCTGTGGTCATCAGAAACCCTCCAACAATGGCAATGGCCTCCCTCAATGATGCAAAAGCTGTGGTGGAAGAAGAATCCCAGAAGGCTGTTCGTCGTGCTCGTGCTGTTCGTATCACCAATCAAGGGGTTATCAATGCTGTGGGAGATCAAGATGAAGACTACAACTTGGAGGCATGGATTTTTCCTACTGTGGGTGTTGGACTCAATAATTGGAAAGCTGAAGATGTTATCCCTATCTCCTTTAGTCAGGAGTAAATACTATTACTGTGTTATGTTTTTAAATTTATAATTTCTGGAACAATTAAAACTTTCAAGCCATGTGCCTTACCCGGGGCACAATGGTGTGCTTGTTACGGGTTGTCATTTCATTTGCATACTTCATTCAATAAAATCAGTGGACGTTTCGTTTTCGTAAATATTGTGTTCCTTGTCTTTCTTTTTCTTTTATTTTTGCTTTATCAGCTAGGTGTTCTTACACACACCCACGTCACTAAAATGCAGATCCTCATCCACTCTGGATCCAGTTGATAACAGTTCTACTATTGCCAATTACAATTTCGAGAATCCGATCTATCAAACTGAAGACGGAAACGAGGACGATTGTGAAATACCTGTAGAGCTTGCTAGGTTGTTACAACAAGAAGAGAAAGCTATACAGCCACATGAAGAGCCAGTCGAAGTTGTGAATCTGGGAACTGAAGAAAACAGAAAAGAGGTCAAAATAGGGGCTGATTTAGAGGACAGTGTCAAGAGCAGGTTGGTTCAGATGCTACGTGACTATGTGGAGATCTTTGCTTGGTCTTATGAAGATATGCCAGGGTTGGATACGGACATTGTGGTTCACCGTTTGCCAGTGAAAGAAGATTGTCGTCCAAAGAAGCAGAAGGTTCGTCGTATGCGTCCTGAAATGTCAGAAAAGATCAAAGCAGAGGTAATGAAACAGTTCAATGCAGGGTTCTTGGCCGTAACTTCTTATCCTCAGTGGGTTGCAAATGTGGTACCAGTTCCTAAGAAAGATGGTAAGGTACGTATGTGTGTAGACTACAGAGATCTGAACAAGGCTAGCCCTAAAGACGACTTTCCACTTCCTCATATCGATATTCTGGTAGACAACACTGCTCAGCATAAGGTATTCTCTTTTATGGATGGTTTCTCTGGTTACAATCAAATCAAGATGGCACCTGAAGATATGGAGAAGACAACATTTGTGACACAGTGGGGCACCTTTTGCTATAAGGTAATGCCATTTGGTTTGAAGAATGCAGGGGCAACATATCAGCGTGCTATGGTGGCTTTGTTTCATGATATGATTCATCATGAGATAGAGGTATATGTGGATGATATGATATCCAGATCTCAGAATGAAGAGCAACATCTTGATCATCTGCACAAGTTGTTTGAGAGGTTGAAGAAATACAAGTTGAGATTGAACCCAAACAAGTGTACTTTTGGAGTTAGATCTGGAAAGCTCCTGGGTTTCATTGTCAGTGGAAAAGGTATTGAAGTGGATCCTGCAAAAGTGAAAGCTATACGAGAGATGCCAGCTCCCCGTACTGAGAAGGAGGTTAAAGGTTTCTTGGGATGATTGAACTACATTGCAAGATTTATTTCCCAATTAACTACCATCTGTGAGCCAATCTTCAAGTTGTTGAAGAAAGATCAGGTGATGGAATGGAATGATGAGTGCCAGACTGCCTTTGATGAAATCAAGAGATATTTGCTAGAACCTCCAATTTTAATGCCACCAGTTGATGGAAGACCCTTGATTATGTATTTAACAGTATTAGACAACTCAATGGGGTGTGTATTGGGGCAACATGACGAGTCTGGTCGAAAAGAGCAGGCAATATACTACCTTAGCAAAAAGTTTACCGACTGTGAAACAAGATACTCACTGCTCGAGAAAACTTGCTGCGCTTTGGCATGGGCTGCTCGCCGACTAAGACAGTATATGTTGACCCATACTACCTTGTTGATTTCGAAGATGGATCCAATCAAGTACATATTTGAGAAACCTGCTCTTTCCGGAAGAATTGCAAGATGGCAAATGATCTTGACGGAATATGATATACAGTATACTACTCAGAAGGCCATTAAGGGGAGTGTTGTTGCTGATCATTTGGCTCATCAAGCAGTAGATGATTACCAGTCAATGAATTTTGAATTCCCTGATGAAGACATTATGTCTGTTACCAAAGAACCTGGACAATATGACAGACCTGAACAAGGATCCCGATGGACTATGGTTTTTGATGGTGCCTCCAATGCACATGGTAATGGTGTTGGTGTTGTGATTAGCTCCCCTGAAGGTTGTCATACCCCGATTACTGCCAGACTTTGTTTCTATTGTACCAATAACATGGCTGAGTATGAGGCATGTATCATGGGTATGCAAGTTGCTATTGATATGAAGATTCAGTTCCTTGAGGTGTATGGAGATTCAGCTCTGGTAGTAAGTCAGATTAAAGGAGATTGGGATACAAAGCATGATAATCTCATTCCTTACAGAGAACATGTGTTGTCTTTGATCCCACATTTCAAAGTGATTACTTTTGGACATATTCCACGAAGAGAGAATCAGTTGGCAGACGCATTGGCCACCATGGCATCTATGTTTGAGATCAGCTGGGATGATGAAGCTCCCAAGATTACCATTGATAGATTTGAGAAGCCTGCATACTGCAATGAGATTGACACTGAAGGGGCAAGTGGACTCCAACATATGAGGGACCATTTGTAGTCAAGACAGTGTTCTCAGGAGGTGCCATGATACTGACTACAATGGATGGTGAAGACTTCCCACAACCTGTAAACGCAGACATAGTTAAAAAATACTACGCATAAAAAGAGACCCGTTAGGTTGACAGGCCTAGGCAAAAATAAGGGCATCCCGGCAAACCAAAAGGGTTTGGGCAAAAATTAGGGATATATATATAAAAAGATGTACACCCGGCAAGTCGAAAACCTGAAAAGGCGGCTTGGGCAAAAAAGGGTATCCCGGTGGATTGAAAACCTGAAAGGGCAATCCAGGCAAAAGTTAGGGATTAAAGCGTATGACTATGTCTCATGAAACTGCAACCAGTTGTACTACTTACTCAAGCTCAAACAGATAAAGCTCAATCCAATCGTTTCCGTCTCAACAGCAAGAAGATGAGATACTTGAGTGGCAATAGTAGAATTGAAACTCAATAGGATTATTTCCCACATAGCTGATTCTTTTTGTAAAACTTCATGACAAAATTCTCTTACTAGGGTTTATGTCTCCTTGTACAAACTTACCCGTGTATGGGTCACTTTTGATATAAATAAATTCCATCTTTTGAATCCAGATTTACTTTTACCCTATTTACATAAGCGAAACGTCCATTGGTTGTGTTTGAATGTATGTATGCCTTTGAATATGATTGATGTTTACCAGAAATGCATGTATGCTTTTAATAGAATTGATGTTTACCAGAAATGCATGAAAATGCAGTAATAGTATTTACTAAGGACGAACGAGGGAAGGATTTCAACGAAGCTTCGCCGGTTCATCTTTACAAGACAGTTACAAACCATCAGTAGGACTAATCCATTTTCACAAAGTCTAATCTCCCCTAGAATTTATATCCATCTCTTTTATCCTCATACGGATATACGGGAAATTACTTTCCAATAAGGGCACGATGAACGAAGACGGGATGTTATACTTATCCTACTATCAAACGAAAACGGAGGTTATCTATACCCTACTATCCCCAACAACGGGAGGTTATCTATACCTTGTTATCCCCAACAACGGGAGGTTATCTATACCTTGTTATCCCCAGCAGACGGAGGGTTATGTATTCTTCAACAACGAATCGGGATTTATTTTCCTTGGCCAGCAGTCGTTATACAAGGATATCCAGACACTTCCAGCAGTGTCATAGCATACATACATCATTTACATCATACCATAACATATATGTCTATAGTACATTACCTAAGTGCATCATGTCATACATGCATACATAAAGCATAAACTAATGTTGTTATACAGAATGCTACCTTGTTTTCAGGTTAATTATCCAACAAACAATCTTATGATCTTTGGGACTGCTTTATTGTAACCTCAGGGTTACTTTATCCTCCTGATGAGCTTCTTATTACTTTGGGACTGCTTTATTGTAACCTCAGGGTTATTTTATCCTCCTGATAGCCTCTCATGACTTCAAGACTGCGTTAGAGCTACTGATTGCTCTATCCTCCTGAAATCATCCTATTACTTCAAGACTGCTTTAGAGCTATTCATTGCTCTATCCTCATGAGGTCATATTACTACTTCAAGACTGCTTTAGAGCTATTCATTGCTCTATCCTCCTGAAGCCATCTAATTATTTCAAGACTGCTTTAGAGTTATCCATTGCTCTATCCTCCTGAAATTACATTATTATTTCAAGACTGCTTTAGAGCTATCCATTGCTCTATCCTCCTGAAATCATTACTTCAAGACTGCTTTAGAGCTATTGATTGCTCTATCCTCCTGAAGACATATCACATTATTATTTCAAGACTGCTTTAGAGCTGTTGATTGCTCTATCCTACTGAAGCCATTCTATTACTTCAAGACTGCTTTAGAGCTATTGATTGCTCTATCCTCCTGAAGCCATTATTACTTCAAGACTGCTTTAGAGCTATTGATTGCTCTATCCTCCTGAGGTCAGATTTATCACTTCAAGACTGCTTTAGGGTTATCATTATTGATTGCTCTATCCTCATGAAGACATGCTGTTACATCAATATTACTCCAGACTCCTGACAGTTCTCATTATACTACTGAAGAACTTTCCCCTAGTGGCATCTTTAAGCCCACTCAATCATGTTCAACCAATCATCAATATCACTCCATGCACTGGTGAGTGCAAATTTTTGGGCTTTTGTGTTCAATCCCCTTCAACCTTCCAGGTTACGACTGGCAAATATACCAATCTAACCCCTCAGGTTTCAGAAAATTGAACAGGGGCAGCTGTTGCACCCCAAAATTTGCCCTCACAATACAAGACTTTGTGTTCCAAGAAGGTTCACAAGGTTCACAAAATTCATAATTGGTCAGAAGAGTTGACAATTCCCTCAGACAATGCACCTCCTAAGCAGTGCATCCAAAACTAGGGTTTTGACTTTAATCAGGCTAAGTGGACTTCCAAGACTTCAAGTGAGCTTCATAACATCTTATATGTGTATAAGAACCCCCATGTCAAGTTTCAAGACTTTTCTCAAAAGTTTGCTCAGTCAGATGATCAGATAAGTCAAAAGCAGTCAATGCAGTTAAAAGGTCAAACTGAGGTCAACTGTGGTCAAACCAAAGTCAAACTTCATGATTTTTTTTTTGCCAACATCAAAGAGAGGTTGGGTGAGAAATATTATCATAATAACTGTAATACCCCAAATTTTGCCCTAAGATTTGTCGTCGCATTTCATTGCATTTAATCAATTACTAACAAATTTGTGTAGTCGTTTGACTTTTTGCAGGTAAATATCATATGGCATGCATTTTTTTTCTAAAAAGTAAAAATGGCACAATTGGCAGGAGGACATGTGTAAGGAGTTATGAGTGTGAGAGGTTGAGAGTTCGAATCTCACCTTTGTCACTTTTTTTTGTTTTTTATTATTTTTACTCTAAATTTTTCTGTCTTTCATTAAAAAAATAACAAAAATAGTTTTTTATTATTATTTAATTATTATTTTCGTATTTTAATTAAATCATTTTTTAAAATATTATTTTTTTCACTTTTTTCTAAATTATTCATAAAAATATCCAAAAAATCATAAAATAAAAAATATTGAAAAAAATTTTTGTTCTTTTTATAATATTTTTTATTTTAGGAATCAATAGGATTATTAGTTTTTATTTTAAGTTTATTTTAATTATTTTAAATTATTTAAATTTTATTTTTTCTTAACTAATTATTTAGTTTGGGCTTTAAAATGGGCTTTAGGGACATTATTGACAATTTGGTGTTAACCCTAATTTGTTCCCTATATATACATGTGTTGCCTTGTTGGAAAAAGGGAGAGAATGAAAAAAACCTAAGAGGAGTGAGTGCCGTTTGCCGTTATTTAGTTTTCTTCTTCATCCATTACTATTGTTTCTTTTTCTTCATCGTTTACCGTTATTTCTTTTCCTTCATCTATTACTGTTGTTTCTTTTTCTTCATCTTTTACCGTTATTTCTTTTTCTTCATCTATTACCGTTATTTCTTTTTCTTTATCTATTACTGTTACGTTTATATATATATAATTTTTAAATTGTTAGAGTTTATATATATAAGATTTTTGATCGAATTATGTCGATACGATGTTTGCACATTTGTGTGCATGACGCGTGACATTTGTGTTAGTTCGATCTGGTTGCGATGATCGCATTTTTGTGTGAGCAATAATACTATTTTTTGCTTAATTTCTTTTTCTTTGCGATAAATTTTGTTTCGTCCGATTTAGATCTGGTTGCGATGAGCGCATTTCTGCGTTAGCAACATTGTTGGGTTATTTGGCACATTTAAAATTCATTATTGCTTTATTATTATTATTATTATTATTATTATTATTATTATTATTATTATTATCATTATTTATTATTATTATCATTATTATCATTATTATTACCATTATTATTATTATTGTTATCATTAATTTATTAAAATTTGTTATAATATAAAAATCTGTTTTTTTAAAATAAATAACATTAACATCTTTTCCAAATTAATATGAAAACCTATTATTTTTAAGAAAAACTTTTTTTAGATAAATTTAAAATAATAACTAGAACCGTTATTTATTTTATTTTATTATTGTTCAATTCAAATTTCATTATCATATTGTATCTGCTCCTCTCATGTAACCTCGCGAACTTAACAATCGCTCTTTAAATTCTGCCTTTAAATTTCTGCTTGCATGGTTTAAATTATGACATTATCTCTCTGTTTGCATGATTCAATTATCTCACGCGTTTACTATTATTTCTGTCACATTGCACACATCCGAAGGTTAGGTCTAACTGTTTGGCCGCCGCGCCAATAGTCCGTAAAACTTCACACATTCAATTTCAAATCCTCAAAACTACAAACTACAAACCCTAATTTTCACAAATGCCTCGCCGCAGGCAAAATTACAATTTTACCCTTAGCATTAGGTCAAAGAGCCGCCGCGCTCATTTTAGGGTTTCCCGCCGTGGAATCCCTAATTTAACCCTAATTACAACTTAACATTTCAACGTAGAGATTTGGAGTTTCTACACTCCACGTAAGCGTGTCCTTAAGATGCGTTTATTCCCCTTGAGACCTTGACCACAGTCAAGAAGTTTCTAACCTCCCTATTGAGGGGAACTACGATTACTCTGATTCCACTCTCGTAAGGATACGTAGGCACAAGATGCGATGTCTTGCCGAGTAAACTTAGAATTAACCCCCCTTTATTATTTATTATTGCTTATTTATATTTTATTTATCTTTGCTATTTAATCATTTTGCTTATTATTTTGTAATTGTTTCTTGGATGTAAAGTTGTTTAATTATTTAATTATTATTATGGTTAGTAATTAGGGAGTGTAACAACATGTATGTAATATTAAAATAAATTTAGATCACTTTTAAATAAAGATAATTAAAATAAACACGTCACACACGTAAGTCGATTTTAATCGCCGTCTCACTTCCTAAGGATACCCCTCAAGTTGCCTACGAATAATGGTCAAGTGGGGTGTATAAAGCAAGTCCCTCAAATAAAAAAATCATCAAAGTCCCTTATGGTTGCCTTTACGAATCAAGTCCCTTTCGAAAAATGATGATGGTCCCTTATATGTGCTTATTACATCCCACAATGGCCTTCAAAGTCAAATTGTCCCTCACATACCCCTTAACATCCAAAGTAAGGACTACCTACTCCATTTTAGTAGGGATAGTCTTACTAAGGAAAGGATAAAGAATAAGAAAGACCTTAGAACATTAGGGTAGGCTACTCCTAGATACTTGCTCACTTCAAAACTTTTTCACACTTAAACAAATTTCCAACAAACTTTTCAAACAAGTTTTTTTTTCACATCCATACACGGATTATTATTAAACTATTCTGAAATTTTTTGCTATTCACACACTACACTTTCAAAACAATTCAAAAGTGAGCTTAAGTACCTAAGAGCCCATGGATAACCATGGATGAAAAGGGTGCTAACACCTTCCCTTTTCATAACCTACCCTCCGGACCCAAAATATTCTCTAAGGTCTTTCCTGTTCTTTTATAACCTTTCCTTATGGATAAAATAAAAGTCGGTGGCGACTCTTGCTATCCGCAACATTGTTTAAAGTCAGTTCTCCCACCGTGTTACATCAACCAGATTCAAATAAGATAGAAAACCATAAACAACAACAAATTGTGAAAAGCCAAAGTCCAACACGGCTCAGAATTCTCATTTATCAAGTTTACCTTCCACTCATTAAACAATCTATTAGCTTTGTATGTCTTCATCCTTTGCGTATTAGCTTGAAGACCCTCCCAAGAACGGTTTTTGCACCAATGTCAAAGGTTGGAGTAAGCTTCTTGGGGAAATCAGCAGCCTTCAACTCTTCAAGAGAAAACCCTTTACCAACTCAGAGTTTCATGTTGTATTTGGTAGTTTGCCCATGGACAGTTGGCCTAAGAGGTCCAACAGTAGGCCTGGGGAAAATCTTAATTGTCTTCTTCTGTTTTCTGACAGGTTGAGTGAGTTGATGAGTCTTAAAGCAAACAGTCGACCGTTTTCACTCGGGTGGGGGTTCAATGGAAAATACAAACGAGGTATTGCAACATGCCTTTCTCACTCAATGATGTCTCGTGCAAATGATTGGACTGTTTTGGTTCTGACGGTTGTCTGCAACAGGTGTTTATGATGATGAGGAAGAGGTTTGGATTCAGGGTAAAGCCCTGCTCATCTTTGTTTGTAGCTCGTTTTGATGTCATGGTTGTTTGGTAACAATAATTTCTCCCTAACCATTCCTTTTTGTTTCATGTTTTGAGGATGCTAGCCTTGGTTGCTGTTGATGTATGAACGGTTGGTTGATGTATCTGCTGCTGCGTTGATGCATATTTGTTGCTATGTTGATGCGTACCTGTTGTGTTGACCGTTGTCGCTGATGTTGCAAGCCAAATTTGGATGGTGGGATTTGTGACCTTTCTCATTATTGTCTTGTAATTATTGCAGAATGATGCAATTAAGGTAGAAGTGCGGGTATTTGCCAAATAGAAGCAGACTGCACTGGTTTTACAGTTAACCCACCAGGAATCTTTAAGATCTCAAACGAAGACGCGTTTCCAAATACCGATGTTGTGAAAGTCAGGTTGGTTTGCTAGAGAAACAATTCAATTAGTGATGGTCTCAACACACTCAAGTACACTGGATTTAACGGAATGTTCATTAGATCAGAGAGAACCCCAAATATCACAACAGACGAGCCAGGTGCAACACTTTGGTGTACGAATATAATAGCCACCTTTGCAGTTCACAGAGCTACTTCACCAAATATATCATCTTGCAATTTTTCAATATATGGAATAAGCTGTGAAGGTGGTCTTCATACTGTCGCATATCGAGGCGTCTTGCCGACAACGGCGTAATCCTCCTGCCATTTTGGATGTTAGCTACGAACAAATTTTCTTCGGGACTGAATTAGTAGCAGAGGTATTTTTCTTTTGTGTAACTCTTGTTGTAGATGGTATCATAATTAATTTTCTTTTGGAAATATTATACGTCACGACATCATCCAATTGGGATCTCTTTTGATTAATGTAGGCGTTATTGTCAACAGTGGTCTTGAGGAAAATGCTACCAGAATCGGCTCTGCTGGAGTTGTTATGTGACAGGTTGTGGATCTCTCATTTATCCGTCGCGTTAACCAAGCCATATTCTTACAATTGGTGCCTGTAGAGCATGTATTAAGGCATACCAAGATTACTGTTGAATGTTCAGTTTCATGATGCTGCCAATGAATCGTCCATCAGTTATGCCATCAAGAAGGGCGATTGAGGGGGATGCCTAGGATAACCATTTAGCATGTACTTGGAAGTAGGCTTAGTGATGAGGGATATTTTATTTTGGTCATTGTATCGCAATTGTTTGAAGTTGTTGTTCTAAACACGTGTAAACCTTGTTGGTTCATTTTTATGTTTTGTTGATTCAAGACTTATTGTGAGCAAATGTCTGCACCTTAGATTTATAGATTTTGTAGGAACCTTGTAATCTTTGAACGAATCAAAAATAGGTTGAACGGATCATGAGCTTAACATGTGCAATTCTTGAAATACAATGACCTGAGCTCATGAATCCTACTCATAAACTTGTGTGAATTCAGGTTTTAGATGTTAAAAATCATGCTTGGATTTGAATAGCCGGATAGCTTGAATTTGGGCTCGAAGCGGTAATTTAAACTTTGTAACCTTGATTTCAATGCAACCCAATAGATTGTAACTTGTATTCTTCTCTTGAAACAAAAAATGAAACTTGTACCACATTGCTTAGTCACGCATTCCTTTTGAGCTTCAACTTGAAAACTTCTTATGAAAACTCGGTTCAAGATGTTTCATCCAGACTTACTGCCTTTAAAAAACAAATTTCCAATCCTTGAGGAACCTTCTAAAAAATAGCGATATAACTGAGGTTTTGAGAGGTATCGAGGGAAATGGTCAGTGGAGAAGTCAAGATCCTTGAATTAGAATGGTTACACCTTGGAACGTTTGATTGTTATAAATTATACTGGAAAGTGTTGCGCCTGCATAAACCGGTTAGTCACAATAAACATATAAGAGAAAAAAACCTTAAAGATGCTATGCAAGAAAACACATAAAGAAAAGGGGTCTTAGGTCAAAAATTAGGGTGTGACATATATACCAGACCTGAAAAGTAATTTGCTCAGCATATGACAGTTAGTCGAAAAGAACTACAAGGTGTCAATCAAAGACAAGATGATGAGAGTTCTCGACTCAGGAGAAAGGTTAATCTTGAAGGCTCCTATGTCTCAAAATAGAACCTTCAAGATTGAGCTTAATGTGATAAAGAATAAGTGCCTTGCAACTGCAGTCAGTAGAGATGAATGGATATGAGGTTATCGACTTGGCCATCTCAATTTCAAAGACATCAGATATTTGAAGAGAAGAAATATGGTTTTAGGATTACCAGAATTCGATATTCCAAGTGAAATATGTGAAGAATGTGTTCAGGTGAAACAACACAAGAATAGCTTCAGCAAGGATGCAGGAATCAAGTCGAAAGCAATTTTCAAAGTCATATACTCTGATGTATGTGGTCCTATCCAGGTAGATTCGATTGAAGGTAACAGATACTTTATCATGTTCATAGATGATTTTAGTCAAAAACTATGGACTTACCTGATCAAGAAGAAAAGTGAAGTGATCGAGGTATTTGAAAAATTTAAATCTATGGTCGAAAGACAGAGCGGTCAAAAGCTAAAGATTCTAAAGACTGGTGGTGGTGGAGAGTATTTGTCGAAATATTTTGATACATTATATGAGAAATAAGGGATTGTGCATGAGGTGATGCCACCCTTCACTCCAAAACAAAATGGAATTGTAGAAAGGAAGAATAGAACCATCATGAATATGGTGAGAAGTATATCGAAATGTAAGCATTTACCCAAAGAATCATAGGGAAAAGTTGTGTTGTTTGCAACATACATCTTGAATAGATGTTTGACGAATAAGCTAGAAGGAATCATGCCAGAAGAATGTTGGTTTGGTGTCAGGCCTATCCTAAGTCATTTGAAGGTGTTTGGGTCTATAACACATAGAGAAGTTTCAGATCAGTTGAGAACAAAGCTTGATGATAAGTTGATTCAAATGATCCTGATAGGATATCATTCGACTGAAGGATACAAATTGTTCGACCTAGTAAACAAGCAAGTAGTGATCAACAGGGACGTGATCATAGATGAGCTTAAGGAATGGGATTGGACTGAGAATGTTAAGAAGAATTCAGTGAGAATCTTATGTGAAGAACCAGCTAGTGAATTCGAAAGATAAGTTCGACAAGAAGAAGTCAGAGGTGAAACAGGCTCAAGCAGACCTCAACAAACAAGACACGTGCCTGAAAAGTTGCAAGAATATGCGATTACATTAGATGATGTGGTCAATGAAGAAGGTGAGCTGGTACACTATACTTTCTATGCAGATGACGAACCAGTTAATGCAGCTAAGGCATTAAAAGATTTAAAGTGGGTGAAAGCAATGAATGAGGAGTTAAAGCCCATCAAAGTCAACAACACTTGGTCACTTGTCGAATTGCCTCAAGGCAAGAAGGCAATTGATGTGAAATGAGTTTACAAGGTGAAGGTGAATCCTAAAGGAGAAGTAACTCGACACAAGGCGAGACTTATGGCAAAAGGATTTCTTTAGAAAGAAGGAAGCGACTTTGACGAAGTTTTTGCAGGTGTTGCTAGGATCAAAATAATCAGTTTGGTTGTTGGTCTAGCAAACATGAAAAATTGGCACACATATCAGATGGATGTGAAATGTGCATTCCTGAATGACCCCTTAGACGAAGAAATTTATGTTGCACAACCAGTTGAATTTGTGAAACAAGGCAAAGAAAGAAAGGTGTACAAGCCGTAAAAAGCCCTGTATGGACTTAAGCAAGCTCCAAGAGATTGAAATAACAATATCGATAGCTTTCTAAGGGAGAAAAAATTTGTAAAGTGTACGAATGAGAATGGAGTATATGTAAGGAGAAGCAATAGTGAATTGCTTATACTATGTCTCTATATCGATGACCTATTGGTAACAGGAAGTTGCAAGAAGGAGATCGAAGATTTCGAATATGACCTAAGTGAGGAGTTTGAAATGTCAGACTTGGGAAATATCTCATATTTTCTTGGCATCAAATTTTACAAAAGTGGTAGAGGTTTGATGATGCACCAAAGAAGATATGCAGGTGAAATACTCAAGATATTTAAGATGCAAGATTGTAACCCAACTTGGACTCAAACTGAGCCTATAATGCAACTGTCGAAAGATTCAGATGAAGATGATGTCGACCCAACCCAATATAGAAGACTTATTGGGTCACTTTATTACCTTTATCATACAAGGCTTGACTTAGCATACAATGTGGGTATAGTAAATAGATTCATGCAGAAACCAAAGGTATCACACCTAACAGCGATGAAAAGGATACTTAGGTATCTGAAAAGAACTCTCGACTATGACTTTTGTTTCCTGCAACTAATGAAGGAAAAGAATGCAAGTTAACGGAATACACCTAATCAAGTTGGTGTAGTGATGTTGAGGATAGAAAATCCACAATTGACTATGTGTTTATGCTAGGTGGTGCACTAGTTGCTTGGAGTTCGAGAAAGGAGTCAGTAGTGGCATTTTCATCATGAGAAGCATAATACATAGTTGGTTTTCTTTGTGCATGTCAAGCAAAGTGTATGGTGAACCTGGTCGAAGAGATTATAGCAAAGAGTTATGGAGCAATTACCATGAAGATCGACAACATGTCAGTTATCAGCCTGACGAAGAATCCAATAGCATATGGACAAAGCAACACATCGAAATGAGGTTCTATTATCTTCGAGAGTAGGTAGCAGAAGGGAAAATGAATTTGGAACACTGCATAACTAAGAATCAGATTACAGATATCACGACGAAAGAAGTGTAAGTTGAAGTGTTTAAGAAGTTAAGGTCTATGATAAACGCATATAGCTTAGACACAATGAATTAGATGTGTGTGTGTGTGTGTGTGTGTGTGTGTGTGTGTGTGTGTGTGTGTGTGTGTGTGTGTGTGTGTGTGTGTGTGTGTGTGTGTGTGTGTGTGTGTGTGTGTGTGTGTGTGTGTGTGTGTGTGTGTATGTGTGTGTGTGTGGAGCATATCAAATGAGAGATGAGAGTAACAAACAACAACCATTAGATCAAATTAATAAGAGAGAGAAATTAATAGTCACATTAATAAATAAGTTTAATCATGATCTAATGATTGTTGTTTGTTCCTCTCATCTCTCATTTTAAAATCCCTCTCACTTGATATGCCCCATATATATATATATATATATATATATATATATATATATATATATATATATATATATATATATATATATATATATATATATATATATATATATATATATATATATATATATATATATATATATATATATATATATATATATATATATATATATATATATATATATATATATATATATATATATATATATATATATATATATATATATATATATATATATATATATATATATATATATATATATATATATATAATTTGAACATCATTTGGCTTCCGGTAGTTCAGGCAACCCTACATTGAAACACTGATATTAGTAATTGCACCTAAGTCTAACCACCAAGTGTTTCTAAGTACTAAAGCTAAATTGACCTCAAAACTGACCGAAGTGAGAAACGTACCTTTCTTTACACGTCAAGCATGATATTTAGGACATTTCATATTCACATATCGAGACGTTTTGCAAAAGAAACAATTAGCATCATGTTTTTGTTTCATTTATGCTAGAACACTTGCAGCTTTATTCTTAGGCTCATAAGTTTTATTTCTTTTGCCCTTATCTTTAGATGTGCTAATAAAATGAGCTCTTTCTCTCTTATCATATTTCATCCTTTCCTCTTCTTGCACACATAATGTAATCAACTTATTAAGAGATCATTTCTCCTTCTGAAAGTTATATGATATCTTAAAATGAGAAAACTGTGAAGGAAGAGATACTAATACTAAATGAATGATCAACTCTTTAGACAACTCTAACTTTGACACCTTAATTTTTGAAACAATATTTGACATGTTCATAATGTATTCCCTTATGTTTCCTTTGCCTTGATACCTCATGAAAATCAAGTTCTAAAGAAGAGTACTTGTTTCTGCCTTATCTCTTTTCTTAAAACGCTTTTCAATCTTAGCAAGGAAATCTTGGACATTAGTTATATCTTCTGATATAGTATCCCTAAAGACCTAGAGAATTTCGCACTTAATAATCATGAGACAATTGTGATTGGAGTCATCTCACTTCTCATAATCTTTCATATATTTCAGAGGTGGTAGACTCCATAGGAGAAGCAAGTTGCTCATTTCTTAATGCAAGGTCAAGATTCATGCATCCAAGAACAACTTCCATGTTCTCTTTCTAGTCCTTGAAATTTCCCTCATTAAGAACCGGAACCGAATTCAGATTAACAGACATTGAAGCAATTGTAGCTAAAAAAGAACAACAAAATTCACATTTAAATATACTCACATAAAAGAAAAATGAATTATCAATTTGTTCAAACAAAGACATAACTCATCTCCAGATACCTAGTGCACCATCAATATTTAGTCTTTCACATCTGAAACCTTATAATTATCACATGTTTACTATCATATGCATGAATGAAAATCGAGCAACCACCAATTTTCCTCTGAATTAATTGATACTCGCATGAATAAACACACAAACCAGAAAAAAATTAACATTTTTCATAAGCAATTTCTATAAAAGATATCATTTTGACGACCTTTTAATTTCAACTACTTACTTAAAAAGGTTAAATTACTGTATAAAAATACAATTCATAACCAAATTCAAACAAAATTGAACTAAAAAAAAATTAAAATTAAATCTAAAACAAGAAACATTAGTGCATCTTAGTGCATCTTATGCACTGTTACTAGAAAATTGGAATTAAATTAAAATCCAAAATTTAATTTTAAATCCAAATCAAAACACCAATGCACTTTACGGTACTCAAGACCAAGACCATATGAACAAAAAATATGTGCATTTTAACACAGTCGGTAAACTATCTTTATTGTCACTTGAATTCACTGAAATAAACCTTCTTAATTCAATTGACATAACGTGGTGATATATTAAACCGAGGTATTTTCTTTCTTTAAGATGAATTAATATGGTACATGGGGTATACATGTTAAGCCATTCAAATTAACATGATTTTACACTCAATTAAATGTATGCTACAACCATTCATATGTAATACTGTTGGTGCAAAGATAGAATAAATGATGAAATAGGGAAATATTCTATTAAAGAGAATGACGGCTACAAAACATGATTAAAAGTTACAATGATTGTCACCCTATTTATAAGCTAAAACTAGGGTTACTAGAATAAGATAAAATACTAAAATACCCTCTAACAAACTTAGGGGCTAAGAAAAATAGTACAACTAAATAAATATGAATTACTATTAATATTCTAATACCATCCCTTAATTCATATTCCATCAAAACTTGTAACACCAATTCCATCCCTTAGTCTGAGAAATTGATCAGTCTTGATAGCTTTCATCAGAACATCTGCCAACTGCTTCTGAGTGCTGCAGTGTACAACTTCTAACACTCCACTCTGAACTTGATGTCTCAGAAAATGATACTTGGTCTCAATATGCTTGCTTCTCCCATGCAACACTGGGTTTCTGGCAAGATTGATTGCAGACTTGTTGTCAATCATCAACTTCAGAGGTTTGTCTACTTTAATCTTCAGATCCTGCAACAGATTCAGAATCCACACAGCTTGGCATGCAGTAACAGCACCTGCAATGTATTCAGCTTCACAGGTTGACAACGCCACAACAGGTTGCTTCTTGGAACACCAAGAAATGGAACCTCCCAGAAATTTGAACAAGTACCCAGATGTACTTCTTCTGTCAACTCTGTCTCCACACCAATCAGAGTCTGAATAACTCAGAAGTTCTGACTCATTATTTCCTCCAGAGGGAAATAACACTCCATACTTCAGAGTTCCTTTGATATACCTCAGAATCCTGACAACAGCTTGGTAATGGGACCACTTAGGTTTACTCATGAACCTACTAACCATCCCAAATGAGTAGCAAATATCAGGTCTGGTATTGCACAGATACCTCAGAGAACCAACCAACTGTTTGAAGGTTGTAGCGTCCACATCCTTTCCTTCAGAGTCTGAATCCAGTTTCTGATTTGTATCAGAAGGTGTGACAGCCATCTTACAATTCTTCAGATCAAATCTCTTCAGAAGTTCTAGTTCATACTTGAGTTGATGCAAAATGATACCTTTCTCAGAATATCTGAACTCCATCCCTAGAAAGTATGTCATTTTGCCTAGATCAGTCATTTCAAATTCATTCATTAGAACCTTCTTGAACTTGGCTATCTCCTGTTCAGAACTTCCAGTCAGCAGTATATCATCAACATATAAACATACCAGAGTCATATTGCCTTCAGAAGTATGCTGAACATAGACACCGTACTCCATCTCACATTTCTGAAAACCTTGCTTCTTGAAAAATGAATCAATCTTCTGATTCCAAGCTCTGGGTGTAACACCCCTTTCTATACCCCAAATAAATTAGATAAATCAATTAGGCACATAGAAAATTTATTTCATCAGAGTTTGATTAAAACATGGTATGAAAGAGGCGCATCACATTATCATGAAATTACACACATACGATACCTGCTCAAAATAGATATGCAACAATGGGTAACCCACATCACAATATTTAGAATAAAGCGGAAACATCCAAATATTGAATCGATCACATTCATAAAGGTATATACAACCATTAGTTAATTCATGATTTACAACGTATCCACAACAAATACATACACATATGTATCACAAAAGAATCAAAACAACTGTAACTCCAAAAGAGTCAAAGACTTCCTAACTACCCAGATGTTACATATCAGAGCCATTGACCAAAAAGAATGAAGACATCGCTTCACAAAAAGAACCTCCAGCTTCCTACTCTGCAATGCCTCATAGAGCATTATAAAACAGCAGAAGGGTGAGAAACAACATCATAACAGTTAATGCATAAAATTGTATATATACATAACTCTATAATTATACAAGTTATACTCAAATTATGTTCTCACCACATTAAGCATATACAAATAATCATGTCTCTACACATACACATGAACATTCACTATATTTCCTCCAAACAAATCACATATAACATACACAGTTATATTCACACAACCAATGCATCATACACAGATGACTCATGCAACTCATAGAGACCGACACACGACTCTATGCAGATGCAAATGCGGTACCGACTAATTCAACAAATTCCCTAAGGAATCGAGTATTCAGCAGATCCTCCACGGGATCAAGTACTCAGCAGATTCTCCACGGAATCAAATATTCATCAGATTCTCCACGGAATCGAATATTCAGCAGATCCTCCACGGGATCAAGTACTCAGCAGATTCTCCACGGAATCAAATACTCTAACCAATCCTCCACGGGATTACATGTTATGACCGATTCTCCGAGGAATCACACAATGCAACCGATTCTCCAAGGAATCAAACAATGCAACTGATTCTCCAAGGAATCAAATATAACCATCGTATCATACGAGGTTCTGCAAATCCTCCGAGGGATCAATCGACACAAAAATGCATACTATGCTCACGAACATATTCATTGCATTTATCATATACATAGCATATATCTATCATGCATTCACATCATACACCATTCCACACATGGTTTACACACATATCAGCCTATCAATGCATTTCTATTCAATTCGAGCAAATACACAAGATTATCAAATATTCAAGATTTGTCATTTACTCTACAATCTAGGATTCACGCCTTTCGGCCACCCACAGCACAACATGTTGAAACAGTTCACACATCAATCATTCATATAGGCATTAATCATAATTGAATCAATCAAACATCATGCCATGAACAAACAGCAAAACAAATAACACTGCCAGGTTTGCCAACCTTCGCCTGGCGAAGCCACGCAGCGAATGCTCGCTGGCCTTCGCCTGGCGAACTCCCCAGCGAAGTCCACTGGGAGTAATTCTGGAATTACTCGCTGAGGCTCGCTACCCACTCGCCTGGCGAACCTTCGCCAACTCACCTCGCCTGGCGAACTTGCCAGCGAATACAGGGTATTAGCTTCTGACTTGCTTCGCTACAGCTCGCTGGGCTTCGCCTAGCGAAGTTTCGCTGCCATTCGCCTGGCGAACTTGCGAAGACAGAACTTCCATGGCTGTCTCAAAGCCCAAACTCCACACAACCAACCGATTAAATCCAAACCGGTCACAGTAGCACAATCCAACCACCACCCGACTAAACTACATCGTCTAATCCGAATTCTAACCGATTAAAACCTCATTCTACTCACAAAACCAACTTCTAACCTAAGTGGAAAAAGAGTAGAAACTCTACAAAATCCACACACATACACATACAATCATACACATTAAAGAGATGATGGAGTTTCACACCCTTACCGATCGATTGCAAGCTTTGGTAATGATTCCTTGATGATTCTAGGTTTTCCTCTCCACTTTCTCTTCTCTTTCTCTTCTCCTCTTTTCTTTCTCTTGTTTTTCTTCTTATGTTACTATCTTCTTCCTTTTCCTCTCTTATTCTATTTTCATCTCTATTTCTTTCCTCTCAAATTCTTTCCAACACTTATCAATCAATTCTTACACTAAAGTGCTAAATGTCTAAAATGCCCTTTTTACTCTAATTCCCCGAAAACTCTCCGAATCGGTAAAAATAGATAAAATAAGCAAAACACCACATAGCAATATATAATTTCTCAATTTAAAATAAACATCAATTAAATAAATTAAAAGACTCAACAATTAATGGGAATTCAGAATCGGGGCGTTACAACTCTCCCCCACTTTAGAAATTTTCGTCCTCGAAAATATCACCTGATTCAAACAACTCTGGATGCGATTCTCGCATCTTGCTCTCCAATTCCCAAGTCATGTTGCCTTCCGCGGCACCTCCCCAGGACACTTTCACAAGCGCAATATCCTTGCCTCTTAGTTCCTTAACTTCACGGTCCAAAATACTAACCGGTAAAACTTCAACTGTAAGGTTATCTCTTACTTCCACTTCATCCATTGGGATCACATGTGACGGATCCGGAACATACTTCCGAAGTTGCGAGACATGGAATACATCATGCAAATTCGAAAGGTTCGGAGGCAACGCCACACGATACGCCACAGCACCAATCCGTGCGACAATCTGATACGGACCAATAAAACGAGAAGTCAACTTTCTCGACTTCAAGGCACGACCCACACCCGTAACCGGTGTAACTCTCAAAAACACATGGTCGCCCTCTTGAAACTCGAGATCCTTTCTCCTTTTATCATGATAACTTTTCTGTCTATTCTGAGAAGCTTTCATCTTTTCCCGAATAAATTTCACCTTTTCCGTCGTTTGCTGTACCATTTCAGGACCAACTACCGACTTTTCACCTGTCTCATGCCAACACAGAGGTGTTCGACATCTCCGACCATATAAAGCCTCAAATGGCGCCATACCGATACTCGAATGGAAACTGTTATTATAGGTGAACTCAATCAACGCTAAATAACCGTCCCACGCACCACCTTGTTCAAGCACACAAGCACGCAACAGATCTTCTAACGATTGAATCGTCCTCTCGGTTTGACCATCCGTTTGCGGATGATATGCTGAACTCAATCTCAACTTAGAACCCAAGGCACCTTGCAAACTCTCCCAAAATCTTGAAGTAAATCTAGGATCTCTATCCGACACAATACTCTTAGGAACTCCATGAAGCTTCACAATAGTGCCAACATAAATCTCGGCCAACCTTTCCAAAGAATAAGTAATATCAATCGGAATAAAATGAGCCGATTTAGTAAGCCTATCAACAATCACCCAAATAGCATTGTGTCCTCTTTGCGTATTCGGCAATCCCGTAACAAAATCCATCGATATACTATCCCATTTCCATTCCGGAATATCCAACGGTTGCATCAATCCACTAGGCTTCTGATGCTCCACCTTAGACTTCTGACAAGTCAAACACGAGTACACAAAACGAGCAACATCGCTTTTCAATCCAGACCACCAAAAGATCTTCTTCAAATCCTGATACATCTTATTCGCTCCCGGATGAATACTTAAGTTACTCCGATGTCCCTCTTCCAATATCATCTTTTTCAAATCCGCGTCATCGGGAATACAAATACGACCTCGAAACCTCAAAACTCCTAATTCATCAACTTTGAAATCTTCATTCCCATTCGTCATCAAATCCACAAATTTCAAATCCAACTTTTGCTTTTCACACACTGTAGTAAGGAAATCATTCGTGACATGCAACATACCAAGCTTCACACTACTCGGCGTTAACTCACAAACCAAACTCAAATCTCTAAAGTTCTCCAAGAGTTCCCACTCTCTAACCATCAAAGTAGACACGTGCAACGACTTCCGACTTAAGGCATCGGCTACCACATTCGCCTTACCCGGATGATAATTTAAACCAAAATCATAGTCCTTCAAAAGTTCTAGCCATCTCCTTTGCCTCATATTCAATTCCTTTTGATCAAACAAATACTTCAAACTCTTGTGATCGCTAAAAACTTCAAATCTTGCACCATAAAGATAGTGCCTCCAAATTTTCAAAACGAACACCACGGCCGCCAACTCCAAATCATGAGTAGGGTAATTCTTTTCATGCACTCTCAACTGCCTAGAAGCATACGCCACGACCTTCCCATCTTGCATCAATACACCACCCAATCCTGACAAAGAAGCATCACAATAAACCACAAAAGGTTCCGTAGGATTCGGCAAAATCAAAACTGGCGCTGTTGTTAACCTTCTCTTTAATTCCATGAAACCCTCTTCACAATTAACATCCCAAATAAAGGCCTTTCCTTTACAAGTCAACTGCGTCAACGGGAGTGCTAACTTCGAAAATCCTTCGATAAACCTCCGGTAGTAACCGGCCAAGCCCAAAAAGCTTCGAATTTCCGTAACCGATCTTGGAGTCTCCCATTGCATTACCGCATCGATCTTGGATGGATCCACACTAATACCATTGCCGGAAATAATATGCCCAAGAAAACTCACCTCCGACAACCAAAACTCACACTTAGACAACTTTGCATACAACTTCTTCTCTTTCAAAATCCGCAACACAATCCTTAAATGTTCTTCGTGTTCCTCTCGAGACTTAGAATAAATCAAAATGTCGTCGATAAACACTACCACAAAACGATCCAACTGCTCGTTGAAGATACGGTTCATATATTCCATGAAAACACCCGGCGCATTAGAAACTCCGAATGGCATCACCGTATACTCATAGTGACCATATCGTGTTCTAAAAGCCGTCTTCGAAATATCTTCTTCCTTAACCCGAATCTGGTGATAACCGGATCTCAAATCAATCTTACTAAAAACACGGGCTCCAACCAATTGATCCATCAAATCATCAATTCTTGGAAGCGGATACTTGTTCTTAATTGTCACCTTATTCAACTGCCGATAATCAATACACAATCGCATACTACCATCCTTCTTCTTTACCAACAATACCGGCGCACCCCAAGGAGAAACACTTGGTCTTACAAATCTCTTATCCAACAAATCATTCAACTGCTTCTTCAATTCCACCAACTCCGATGCCGACATCCGATACGGGGCCATCGAAATCGGTCTAGTACCCGGAACTAGATCAATAGAAAATTCAACCTCTCTCTTTGGCGGCACATCCGCAACATCTTCCGGAAACACTTCAGGAAATTCACAAACCACAGGAAACACGTCGAGCTCAACTTTGCTCTCCACCGACAACGATGCAAACAAACCAAACAACTGAGCTTCGTCCGCTAAAAGTTTCTTCAACTCTTTAGTGGAAAGAAAACTCTCGTTTTCACCATCTTCCAAAGAAGGAAACCTCACTAACTTGTGATAGCAATCCAAATGAACTCTATTAAATTGCAACCAGTTCATACCTAAGATTACGTCCAAACCTTCCAACGGCAAACACACTAAATCCATAACGAAGTCCTTACCATACATGGTCAAAGGACAACTTGCACACACCAAAGAAGTAGTTACCGACCCCGAAGCGGGAGTCCCAATAACCATACCACTACTCAAAGAAACCATACACAAATCCAACCGCTTAGCACACGCAAGAGAAATGAACGAGTGAGTCGCTCCAGTATCAATAATAGCAACTAAAGGCATATCATTAATAAAGCATGTACCTTTAATCAAACGATCTGCCGCACTAGTGGCGTCTGAACCTGCTAATGCGAATACTTTTCCGCCCGCCGGAGCTTGCTTCGGTTTGGTACAATTCGGGCTAATGTGACCCACCTCGCCACAATTAAAACACTTCACAGCATTCTTTCTACACTCTGCTGCATCATGACCAAAGAGTCCACAGTTGGAACACTTCGCCTTGAACTTTCCACAATCATAAGACTTGTGGCCCATCACGCCACACTTAAAACATTTGATCGCACCGGAACCTCCTCCGGGTCTCCTATCAAAGTTTCCCCTATGTTTGCCCCTATCAGCAGGCGTCACATAAGGTCCGCTTCGTACTTGCTGCTTCCCTCTCCTCTCGCTCAAACCCTTATAATGAGTAGAACGAGCTCTACTATCTTCTTCATAAATTCTACAACACTCAGTCAAATCCGAAAATCTTCGTATCCTTTGATACCCCACCGCTTGCTTTATCTCCGGACGCAAGCCATTCTAATACTTGATACATTTGGAAAATTCCGCCGTAACCGCATCATAGTGAGGGTGAAACTTCACTAACTCAGTAAACTTAGCGGTGTAGTCCACCACCGACATATTACCTTGTTTCAACTCCAGAAATTCCATTTCTCTCTTCCCTTTAACACTTTCGGGATAATACTTCCTTAGAAACTCAGCACGAAATAAATCCCACGTAATCTCCTCGTCGTCGACCTCAAGAACTTGCCTCATGCTGACCCACCAGTCATCAGCCTCTTCTCTCAGCATGTGAGTCCCTAGTCTCACCTTGATCCCTTCAGCACAATCCATCACCCTAAAAATTCTCTCAATTTCCTTTAACCATATCTGAGCACCATCCGGATCAAATCTCCCTTTAAACACCGGTGGTTGATTCTTCCTGAACTCATCATTCGCATTCACGTTAGGTGCACCCTGCACAGCTCTGGCCATAGCCTCTAACGCCGCTGCCATAGCATTGTCATTACGACCTGCCATATTCTGAGGATTCCCAAAAATAACAACAAGGTTAAACAACCGTTCAACCAACACAACAACAAGACAGACACGACTGACTCAACACTGACTCTGATACCACTTAATGTAACACCCCCTTTCTATACCCCAAATAAATTAGATAAATCAATTAGGCACATAGAAAATTTATTTCATCAGAGTTTGATTAAAACATGGTATGAAAGAGGCGCATCACATTATCATGAAATTACACACATACGATACCTGCTCAAAATAGATATGCAACAATGGGTAACCCACATCACAATATTTAGAATAAAGCGGAAACATCCAAATATTGAATCGATCACATTCATAAAGGTATATACAACCATTAGTTAATTCATGATTTACAACGTATCCACAACAAATACATACACATATGTATCACAAAAGAATCAAAACAACTGTAACTCCAAAAGAGTCAAAGACTTCCTAACTACCCAGATGTTACATATCAGAGCCATTGACCAAAAAGAATGAAGACATCGCTTCACAAAAAGAACCTCCAGCTTCCTACTCTGCAATGCCTCATAGAGCATTATAAAACAGCAGAAGGGTGAGAAACAACATCATAACAGTTAATGCATAAAATTGTATATATACATAACTCTATAATTATACAAGTTATACTCAAATTATGTTCTCACCACATTAAGCATATACAAATAATCATGTCTCTACACATACACATGAACATTCACTATATTTCCTCCAAACAAATCACATATAACATACACAGTTATATTCACACAACCAATGCATCATACACAGATGACTCATGCAACTCATAGAGACCGACACACGACTCTATGCAGATGCAAATGCGGTACCGACTAATTCAACAAATTCCCTAAGGAATCGAGTATTCAGCAGATCCTCCACGGGATCAAGTACTCAGCAGATTCTCCACGGAATCAAATATTCATCAGATTCTCCACGGAATCGAATATTCAGCAGATCCTCCACGGGATCAAGTACTCAGCAGATTCTCCACGGAATCAAATACTCTAACCAATCCTCCACGGGATTACATGTTATGACCGATTCTCCGAGGAATCACACAATGCAACCGATTCTCCAAGGAATCAAACAATGCAACTGATTCTCCAAGGAATCAAATATAACCATCGTATCATACGAGGTTCTGCAAATCCTCCGAGGGATCAATCGACACAAAAATGCATACTATGCTCACGAACATATTCATTGCATTTATCATATACATAGCATATATCTATCATGCATTCACATCATACACCATTCCACACATGGTTTACACACATATCAGCCTATCAATGCATTTCTATTCAATTCGAGCAAATACACAAGATTATCAAATATTCAAGATTTGTCATTTACTCTACAATCTAGGATTCACGCCTTTCGGCCACCCACAGCACAACATGTTGAAACAGTTCACACATCAATCATTCATATAGGCATTAATCATAATTGAATCAATCAAACATCATGCCATGAACAAACAGCAAAACAAATAACACTGCCAGGTTTGCCAACCTTCGCCTGGCGAAGCCACGCAGCGAATGCTCGCTGGCCTTCGCCTGGCGAACTCCCTAGCGAAGTCCACTGGGAGTAATTCTGGAATTACTCGCTGAGGCTCGCTACCCACTCGCCTGGCGAACCTTCGCCAACTCACCTCGCCTGGCGAACTTGCCAGCGAATACAGGGTATTAGCTTCTGACTTGCTTCGCTACAGCTCGCTGGGCTTCGCCTGGCGAAGTTTCGCTGTCATTCGCCTGGCGAACTTGCGAAGACAGAACTTCCATGGCTGTCTCAAAGCCCAAACTCCACACAACCAACCGATTAAATCCAAACCGGTCACAGTAGCACAATCCAACCATCACCCGACTAAACTACATCGTCTAATCCGAATTCTAACCGATTAAAACCTCATTCTACTCACAAAACCAACTTCTAACCTAAGTGGAAAAAGAGTAGAAACTCTACAAAATCCACACACATACACATACAATCATACACATTAAAGAGATGATGGAGTTTCACACCCTTACCGATCGATTGCAAGCTTTGGTAATGATTCCTTGATGATTCTAGGTTTTCCTCTCCACTTTCTCTTCTCTTTCTCTTCTCCTCTTTTCTTTCTCTTGTTTTTCTTCTTATGTTACTATCTTCTTCCTTTTCCTCTCTTATTCTATTTTCATCTCTATTTCTTTCCTCTCAAATTCTTTCCAACACTTATCAATCAATTCTTACACTAAAGTGCTAAATGTCTAAAATGCCCTTTTTACTCTAATTCCCCGAAAACTCTCCGAATCGGTAAAAATAGATAAAATAAGCAAAACACCACATAGAAATATATAATTTCTCAATTTAAAATAAACATCAATTAAATAAATTAAAAGACTCAACAATTAATGGGAATTCAGAATCGGGGCGTTACACTGGGCGCTTGTTTCAATCCATATAGAGCTTTGTATAATCTGTACACCATCCCTTCCTGATTCTTTTTCACAAATCCAGGAGGTTGTGACACGTAAACTTCTTCTTCTAATGGACCATTCAGAAATGCAGATTTTACATCTAAATGCATCAGAGGCCAATTCCTGTTAGCAGCTATTGCAATCACCATTCTGATTGTTTCATGTCTTGCTACAGGTGCAAACACTTCAGAATAATCCAGCCCAGGTTTCTGTAGAAATCCTCTGGCTACCAACCTTGCTTTATGTTTGCCAATTGAACCATCTGGCTTTAACTTCTGCTTGAAAACCCATCTGACGTTGATGGCTTTCTTGTCTTTTGGAAGTTCTGTCAGCTTCCAAGTCTTGTTTCTCTCTATAGCATCGAGTTCTTCTTTCATGGACTTCAGCCAGAGCTTCTGCTTAAGAGCCTCTTCTGTACTTATGGGTTCAGAGTCTACTAACATGGCACACTGAATAACTTCTCCTTCAGATTCTACTTCAGTGTCTTGCAGCATGTCAAATTCTGCAAATCTTCTGGGAACGCTTCTGATTCTTTGTGGTCTCTGAACTTGTTCAGAGTCTTGGGCTTCAGATGATTGACTTTCTCCAGAGCTTTGACCAACTTCAGGATCTGGCATATTTCCAGAGTCTTGAACTTCAGAATTTCTAGCTTCAGAGGCTTGACTTCCTCCAGAGCCTTGGCCATCTTCAGAGTCTGAATTTCCACCAGAATTTGGATTACCATCAGAGTCTGGATCATCAGAGTCACCTTCATCTTCTGAGTCTTCTCCAGAGTCAGAATCACTATCAGAGTCAGAATCAACGTCAGAGTTTACTTCAACTTCAGAAATTCTTAACTCTGACTTTTCTTCAGAAGTTCTAACATCAGAATCAGATTGAGACTTATCCCAATTCCAAACTTCTGATTCCTTCACAATCACATCTCTGCTGAATTCAATTTTGTTGGTTTCTGGACAATAGAGCTTGTATGCACTTGTACTGTGGTACCCTATCAGAATCATTACTTTGCTTCTATCATCCAGCTTCTGTCTTCTGGCTTCTGGAACATGTTTATAGCAAACAGAACCAAACACCTTCAGATGACTAACACTTTGCTTGTCTCCAGTCCACTTCTGCATAGGAATTATTTCCTTCAACTTCTTCGTAGGACATCTGTTGAGTACATACGTTGCAGTGGCAACAACTTCTCCCCAGAGCTTCTGAGGAAGCTTCTTCTCCTTTAGCATGCTTCTCACCATATCAAGCAAAGTACGGTTTCTTCTTTCAGCAAGACCATTGTGTTGAGGGGTATAAGGAGCAGTAACCTCATGCTCAATTCCATTCTCCTCACAGAACTTCTGGAACTCTTTGGAGTTATACTCACCTCCACCATCAGTTCTAAGAATCTTCAACTTCTGACCACTCTGATTCTCAGCCTTCATTCTGAACTTCTTGAATTCATCAAACACCTCATGTTTGAATTTAATAAGGGATACCCATGTCATTCTTGTGAATTCATCAACAAATAACACAAAGTATTTATTCCCTCCAATTGATGCTACTGGAAATGGACCACACACATCAGAATGTACAACTCCCAAGGCATGTTTTGCTCTTGGAACAACTTCTGATGCAAATGGCAATCTTGGTTGTTTTCCTTCCATGCAAACTTTGCATGACTTTTCAGGCTTCTTAATTGCAGGAATTCCATGTACCAGCTTCTTTGAATTCAGATGTTTTAGGCTTCTGAAATTCAAATGACCAAATCTTCTGTGCCACAGCTCACTCTCCTTCTCAGCACATGTTGCACTAAGACATTCTGAGTCTGCAGTTCTGACATTCACCTTGAATGTTCTATTCCTTCCCTGTTCTGACTCCATAATCAACTTCTGATTGCAGTCATACAACTTCAGAAGATTGTCCTTCATGGTAACTGAAAAACCTTTCTCAATTAATTGTCCCACACTCATCAGATTGCTTCTGATGCCAGGTACATACCACACGTTCTGAATCAATGCTGTTTTCCCATTGTTCAGAATCACTCTGACATTTCCCATACCTTCTGCATTAAGATATTTGTCATCAGCACATCTGATCTTTGTCCTCTTTTCAGAGTCAAAGTCAACCAGCCATTTCTTGTTTCCAGTAAGATGATTTGAACAGCCAGTGTCCATATACCACCAGTCTATCAGATCCATATTATCAGATTCAGAAGCCATCAATAGCACAGATTCGTCATCAGAACTTCTGGCTATATTTGCTTCTTCTGATTTTCTCTCCTTGTTTGACCAACAATCTCTAGCAAAGTGACCAAACTTCTTACAACAGTAACATTGGATCTTCTTCTTGTCATACTTCTCTTTTCCCTTCTGAGCATTCTTTTGTCTATCAGAGGTTGAGCTTTCTGACTTCTGACCACCATCAGATCTTCTCCTGGCTTTTGACTGCTTCTGATACCTCCTATCAGAAGTTGCTTTCAGAGCCTGCTGCTCTACTTCCCTTTCAGAAGTTCTTTCAGCCAAACGCAACTCTTGCGCTTCTAAACTGCTCTGCAGCTCTTCAATTCTCATGGTACTCAGATCTTTTGAATGTTCTATTGCTACCACAATGTAATCAAATTGAGAGGTAAGGGATCTCAATACCTTCTCCATGATTGTTTCTTCAGAAAGAGTTTCTCCACACGCCTTCATCTCATTAGTGATCAGAATCACTCTGGAGATGTATTCAGAAACTTTCTCATTATTCTTCATGTTGAGATTCTCATATTGCTTTCTCAAGGACTGAAGCTTCACCTTCTTCACTGATGTGTCACCACCATAACATCTAACCAGTGTATCCCACGCAGCCTTTGCTGTCGTTGAATCTGCAATCTTCTCAAACACATTTACATCAACACATTGATGAATAAAGAATAATGATTTCTGATCCTTCTTCCTTACTTCCTTCTGCGTGTTTTTCTGTTCATCCGTTGCATCTGCTGCTACCGGAACATAACCATCAGTGACAAGATCTAAAACATCTTGAGCACCAAATAGTACACGCATTTGGATCATCCAACGATTCCAGTTTTTACCGTCAAATACTGGAAGTTTGGTGTTCATGTTGCCGTTTCCGTTCATCTTCTACCTTGCACAATACACTCAGATTTCTCACAAAGTGTTTCCCAACCCACAGAATAAAATTCGGATCAGATTTTGTTCAAGATTCAACACGAATCTAAGAATCAAAATCAAACACATAAGACCTCACGTTCACTCGTGTTTCCCAATGAATCTGAACCGGAGCTCTAGATACCAATTGTTGGTGCAAAGATAGAATAAATGATGAAATAGGGAAATATTCTATTAAAGAGAATGACGGCTACAAAACATGATTAAAAGTTACAATGATTGTCACCCTATTTATAAGCTAAAACTAGGGTTACTAGAATAAGATAAAATACTAAAATACCCTCTAACAAACTTAGGGGCTAAGAAAAATAGTACAACTAAATAAATATGAATTACTATTAATATTCTAATAAATACATGATACAACATTCAATAAGAATACAACAATTTAAATTTAAATTAATTGTTGCGCAGAATTGCAATCATGGTAACAAACTATCCTACATATGTATGTATAAAAAAACATGATGAAAAGATTAATTGAAATCTCTATTTAGAGTATAATATATAGTCCGCAACAAATGGAAAGATCAAAAGGATCCTAATTTTGGAACTCTAAAATAAAAAATAATCTTAAAATTCAAATTGAATTAGATATTAGTAGCTCTAATACTACTTGTTTGTTTGTTATGTCTGTTGAATCTATTTATAACCTTATGATTTCTATCAATATAGATATTAAGAACAGAACTCTAAACAAAACCCTATGAGCCAGATACGCGATCGACTCAAATCCCTTATACTCGTATCCTGAATACAATTACTCGTATCCTGAATACAATTATGAGAATGAAAGCAGAAACATATTTGAATTTGCCATTGGAAATAGTTGAAGGTTACCGGGTATGTGATCTTTCAATTGTAGAGTTCTTTATGTCTCCTTGAATTTCTTCTGTTGGGGATAAAGAGAAAATTTTTCTGATAAGTCGTTTTCACGTTGTCTACGAATGGGGACCATAACTCCTATAAATAACTTTAAGGTTATTTCTTAGTATTCAATATTCTAATTCGACCCCTCGTCAAATTAGATATTGACTTATGATATCTACATAATAATCTTACCTTTCATGATATTTATTCTTTTAACCACATATTTATTATTAATTAGACCAGTACAACTTTGACTAATTATAATGACACTGACATATGTAATATTACAATGTGATCCAAAAATTCTAACAGGTAAATTGACACATTGGTCAAAGAACAACCTCACAAGTAATTTTAAACACTACATTTTTACCCAACTCCACTTTTAAGACATTAGGTATATGAATTTTAACATTTATATATTGTTCAATATCAATGCTTATGTTAAATGTGAGACTTTCTAACCAACAATTGATACAAGAACATTGTATTCTTTCAGTATGTGATTCTTTATGTCATTGATTCCACACCAAAACCCACTCTTTCTTAAGAAAACCACCATCAAGTTGAACTAAAACTCTAATATCACTTTTTAAATTTTGACTTAAATAGTCTTTTCTCTTTTGTAAGTTGGCATATTTTTGTTTTTGTTACTAAATTGAATGTTAAAATCATTTTGGTTTTAGTTTCTACAGTGAAAATTCACAGGAAAATCCGCATGAAGCATGCAGATTTTAAATCTGCTGAAAAATTCGAAGAAAAATCTGCAGAAAATTTACAAATATTTTTACATTTTCAAGGATTAAAATAAAAAATATTTAACAGTAAAAAATTATTTTCATGAAAAAAAATAATTTAGAAAATAAAAACAAAAACACTCCAACTTTAAACTCCAAATTTTTAAATAGTTTTTGAACTCTGAAATTGATAAAGACGTAGAAAAAGTCCAGCCAGACATATACAAATGAGTTTGACATTATATTCTTGTTCAAAATACATATACCTTTCATCTATATCTATATAGTCACACATCCATTTTTTCATCAAATTCACATTTCACACTCAACATATTTTCCTCATTTATTTGGTTACATTTCATTATTTGTATTTAATTGCCGCGGTTTCTGCTTTGCTTTTCAATTATTGTAATAAAAAATTTCCATTTTATATCTTTGTATGATTGATTTAGATATATACCTATAATGTTTTTTAAAGTCAAATCGTGTCAAAAGCAAATAAACAAATGCGACGTTTTCCTAATTGCCACTGAAGTGTTTTTTTATTTCCGAGTTTAGCATAGGCGTAGTGTTAAGATAGTGTTTTTTGTTTGGGTAAATAGTATTAAATATAAGTTCATGTTTCATGAGAAAGGCATTTAATACAAACGATAAATTAAGCATGGGGCTGCCTTTACCGGTGAACATTAGGGTTGACAATTATGTCAATATTTTGGACAATGACATTGATGTGATTGATGCATGTGAGGGTTAGAACCCTTTTGAGCCATGCTATGTCAACTCATTTTATTCCATATTCACAATGGAATGCATGTATTTTGAAGATATATAGGCTTGGATTGAATTTCACATAATATGTTATTTAATTGATTTAAATTTTAATTGATTGAATTTATGGTTTAATTCACAATTTTATTGTTAAAATTGATTCGAATTAACTCACTTATTTATAGATTAGATTTGCGGGTTGCGTATAAAATAAAATAAAAAGTTACTATATATTTTTAAATTTTAAAAAAAATTATAACACTCAATACGAAAAAAACTCAAGTTTTACATTAGTTAAAGATAGAGTTCACAAAGAGTTTATATAGAGTGATATTCTTTATCTTATAAATCAATTTTGTAAGGATGAGTTAGGTCAGCTTTTAATTCTATCATGGTATCACGAGCTTATCGATTCGAATCACCCACCGTTTATATGCACATCAAGCTCAATAGTACTGGATACAATGGGGTGTATTGGAAAAGTCAAGTCTCACATATCGATAATTCAAGTCACCTATCGTTTTTATCCACACATCAAGCTCAATAGTGTTGAACGTGGGGTGTATTGGAAAAAACTCAAATTCCACAATGGTTAAAGATAAAGCTCACAAGAAATTTATATAAAATGTCATCACTCACTCTTTGTTTTTCTAGTTGAGATTCGAACCCCTGGGGCTTACTTCTATATATATTCCTATTTGGGTGGGTTTGCACTTTATCGACACGGATGACTCGCATCGCAATCCGTTCGTTATTGCCAACTTGATTTAAAAATAAATCAATCAAAAAATCAAGGAAACAAAAAAGAGTCTTTTTTATTTTTTAACTTTAATCCTTTCCTTAGACTTTAAACTTACAGATCTCGATAGGAATTTTGCAAAATTCTAATTTGTAAAAAATATATGTAAGTAATATGGAAAAAACACATAAATTAGGAGACTCTAATTCTATTATTAAACATATTTCTAACATTTAAATTAGATGAAAACATCATATATTTTTTAATAAAGTTGACCTTTGTGTTATAACGTTTGATAATAGTAATAAATTTTACAAAAACACGTCATTTTAATAAAATTCATAAGTTGGATCTGATAATTCATACTAAACAAGATTTAGATAATTAATAAATTGATTTGATTTGAGTCAAAGAATTTATGGTTTGACACATACACGTGCACACCTTATTGTTTGCCATCAAAACAAATTTGTTTTTGCATGGAAATCAATATACACTTTAAAGTTTAGTATATGTTTGGTTTAACGTTTAAAGTATCTAAAATTAATTTTAGGTGTGTAGAGTTAATTTTGACATATATTATAATTAATTATTCTCTGTAATTTTGATTTTAATTGAAGGAGTGATTTATAGCTTTTAAATCTATACATAATTTTTAAATTATAAATTTATATTAAACTCGCTTTTACATAAATTTATTTAAACATAAGTTTTTAATCTAAATCAATTTTACATAATTAATTAATAAAAAATAATATATTTACGTTGAGTTTGACATTTAAACGGTATATTTATACAAATGTATACTTTATTTTTCTTTTGTTTATTACTATTTTATGAAAATTAAAAATTGTGCCAAGGAAAAGTAAAGCTTAAAAGCTACTGTACTTACACGATGTCATAATTGTTGTGTCAATATAACATAGCATTTGTTTTGGACTGTGCCGATGTTTAGCTCACTCAAGTTTCAATGAAGTTGGACTCAAGAATACCACGCAGATGGGCAGAATTCTCGTCGAGCAGGACACCTCCTTGTCGGGCACAGGCCAATGATGCGTCCGCAAGTGCACAAAAATATCGAAGTAATATAAAAGATTTGTTAAACCCACAGAGACCAATGTCAACCTACCGTTATCTATTGTTGCGGCGTAAAGCTAAGGCTAATGGAATTAAGAAAGTTAAATGCGAGCGAAATTAAATTTAAAGAAAAATAAAGGTTATCGGTCTAAGGAAGAGCGGTAAAGGGATATCGGTATGTAATGCTTTAGTTTTCAGAGATTCGACACATCGCCGGTGCAGTTTAATTTTTGCAAACACTTTTCAGAAGAAAATACTCGTTTAAAAACCTTTGTCTCACGATGGTTGTTGACTCGGGTCATAATTCTAAGGCGGAATGTACGCTCTCGCAGTCCTATTCGGGGTTTAAATTACTCTTTGAAAATAAGTAAGTTCTAATTTATTTTAAAGTGCTTTCGTTGTGTTTAAAATCAATGCTTAGTTTTTACTATCTGGTTCAAACCTCACGCTTTCACGTGTCGGCTCGATCCTTAATATGGTTTCCCACTCTCATGGAAAAACCACCGTAAATAGCTTCTCACTGTCGTGACGAAGGTTTATTTAGAAATTTAGATTAAAAACTACGGTCAGAAAGATTGTTTGTAAAAAGGGAAGGTGCACCGGGTATTATCGAATCTCATCCTACTAATTCGATTACATACCGATAAAAATAATTTAGCTAGACATGATAATTAAAGCAAATGGAAATAAACAATTGCAGCAGAATAAGATAACATGCATACTGAGAGAAATAAAATAATAATTCAATTAATAAAAACCAGTAAATCATACTGATCTTGAATCCCTGAGTAGTCCTCCACAATGTCGGCAGGATTCTACTTTAGCGAGAAGTAAAAGGTACAAGAAGAAATACGGCGGTACAAATAAAAATAAAAAAGGAAAGGAAATGGGAAAATAATGCAAGAACGTAAATTCGGTTTCAATGGAAATTTTGGCAGCACTTCGATACGTCGAAGGCCCCCCTTGTTCTGTGAATCTCTGGCCTATTTATATGAGATATTTCATTTCTCAACTTCTAGAGATCATGCGTGAGTTATGGAGGAAGTGGGAGTAACTTCCTGTAGTGGGCAGTTAGTGGAGAAAGTGCAGGAAGAAATTAAGTTGAACGTGTTCGTGGCCACTTCTGTTTTTGCACGTTATCCTGATATTTGATGCATGACGACCGTAATGGAACTGTGACGACCGTGATGGTCGTGACGACCGTGATAGGGCATGACGACCGTGATGGTCGTGACGAGCGTCATGGAGCTGTGACGAGCGTCACACTCACAAAATCTGCTTTTTCTGTTTTTCTTCTCTATTTCTTTCTTTCTTCTGTCTTTTCCTTCCATTTCTTCTTCTTTTCTTTCTTTAATCCAAATTCTCCACAATCTGCAAAATATAGTAAATTAACCGTATAATAAAACATAAATCAAGAGTCGCAATTAAATTCATGTAAATCGAGTCAAATAAACGATATACTTTCGCGTTATCAGATACCCCCACACTTAAACCATTGCTTGTCCTCAAGCAATCAACCAACACGGTAAAAAGAGACAAGCTTAATTTGAAACAAAGACACGGTGAGACTCTAATCATACGTGGCTGCTAGGCTAATGTTAGATCGACAGGTACTTGTTGTACCCCAAAATTTGACCAACCTCTCTGGCTTATGTTTTGTTTCATTGCATCCGCATATTGCATAAAACACTACATGGCATATCATTATTTGCATTTTTACAGGGATCAAAAAATGTATGTGTAAAAAAAATATATATATATAGGCCTCATCAAAAGTTTGGGCTCAAATCATCAGAGGCAGGGTACGTGGTTTTTCAGTAGAATGCTTAATGAAGTCATTTTCTTAAGAGAAAAAAATATAATCAAAGCAATGCGCAAGGTGGGGTTTGAACCCACCACCTTTTGCTTTACAACTCCTCACTTTACCACTCCAGCCAAGCGCGCGTTTGTGAATAACAAAGAAAGGGAAAAGTATATATTTTAAGATTTGAAAACAAAGGCGCTCAAAATAAAAATGGGGTGGATTTTGTCTCCACCAGGATTCGAACCAAGGATCTAACACATAACGCACGCTTGACTTAACCACTGGGGTGGTGATACATCCAGTGATTATCCCACCCCAGAATTATTAAGTAGCTTGTTTTGTTCATAGCTGGGCAAGATTGAAGAACACACTTGTGGCCGTGCGTGAGGGAGGAGGGGTTGAGCAAGACTGAACCATTTCCAACAAGACAAAAGTGAATCCTACTTGTTTTTTCGTAAGAATTAATGTAGGATTTTCAGTTTTCGTTTTTGGAGTGTGTATTTCAAATTACAATGGAAATTGCAATGTGGAGTATTTGGTTCTTTCATGAAGAAGTTTGTACTGAACATTACCGTTTCAAGACCAACCACCGAGAGTACTTGTTCTGGGCATTTTTGAATCTATTACCAATCCGGGTAAGAGCCAGCAGCCTCTACAAACCTGCTGCAACCCTAGCCTGTCCCCACCACTCCACCACAACCAAAAGACACGAAGGACAAAAGCTCAGCAAAAAAGAATTGGATTTCAAATGGGAGTATAAAAGGTTAAAGGTGGGAGCAAACCCTAGCGGCCACACTTCACAAAAGCATCTCAGAGATTTTGAGTTTTTTTGGAGCTTCTCTCAAGGGAGACTGGTCGTAACTGCAAGCAAGGAGAGGTCCTTCAAAGTTCTTTGGCTACTGAGTTCTTGTTTTTAGGTATGGATATCTGGTGCTATTTTCATCATACGCAAAAATCATGATTAGGCATTTTTTCCTCTAAGTTTTGTTTTAATCTTTTATATGTTTGGGAAAATGAATGTGTCCATGCTGCCCCTGTTTGAGTCCTGATGATAGTTGAAAAAAATGTATGTGTTATGTGCTTTGGTTAAATTGTGCTGATTTTGTTAAGCTCAGGATGACTAGAGCACTGCTAGGTTTAAGTTCATAACTTGTTTTCTTATTCATTAGCTCTGTTTGTGCCAGCTTGCTTATGCTTTTGTTTCTTGTTCATGCTGCCATGAAAGGCATTGACTATTGTTTGTTGCTTGCTTGTTGGAATCTAAATCCCTTGGTGTTTTGTTTGAGCAATGTGTCATGAGTATGGCCTGTGTGTATTTTGTTTTCTTTTCTTTTCGTTTTGCTTTAGTTTTCTTTTTATGTCAAAAGTGATTTTCTACCAAGATCTGTTGAAAATGCTGTTTGTGTTCAAATATGAGGTGGATTTTTGCCTTAGACACCATGAGATTTGCTGCTTAGCATTCTATTATTGTGGATCAATTTGTCTCTTTGAATAGCCTTCATGTCCTTATCTTGCTGTCAGTTTTCATTTAAGGTTTGATGACCTCTCATGTTTTCAAAATTTCACTTGAGTCTCTTAAAGGAAATCTCAACTGTTAGTGTGTGCTTTGGTCATGATTGAGTGATGTGAGTTTGATGATGTCAAGTCATGTGGTTAGTTTAATTTCATTTCTGGCTAAGGGTTTATTCTTATTTGATGTTCAACCATGAGAATGTGTTGTGTGCAGGTTGTGTTAGTAAAATGTACTGTCTCTTTGCTATGTATGTGTTGTGGTTGTGATACAGATGCTAACATGTAGCAGTAGGATGTCTGAGGGACTTATTTGCTTTTCCCACTTTCAAAGTGCCTGCTGTTTTGTTTATTCTTTCTTTTGTGTGTGTTTGGTTGGAGTTCATTGCATTAGTGTTGGTCTAGGTGGGGATTTGCTTATTTTGTAGCTTTTAGACACTATGATCAGCTAGGTTGTGGCTGCCAGTTTCAGATGTGCATTGAATGAAGTGCTGTAAGTTTTGATTTCATGATTGGTCTAGAGGTCAGGAGATGCTGCTGTTTATTTGTGGAGCATTGCATTTATCATGTTTAAAATTTGTATGTGAAGCAAAATGCAAGGTGTGTGTCTTAATGTGATGGACTGTTTGTGTTATGTGTGTGTTGTGCTCATGATAGTTGTGTTGGTCTATGACAGCACGACTAAATAATTTGTTTACTCTGTCTCAACAATTGGGTGTTTGTTACTGTTATTTTTCTGTTGGTATAGTTACATATCAATCTCAGCCTTAGTGATTGCAGTTTCTTTTGGTGTTCTGTTTGGATGTGGTGAACATTTGGTTTGCTTGTTTTGATGTATATGCTGCATGACCTCAGAAGTGTATTGATTGAGTATGCTGTAAGTTTTGTTGTGTTGATCTTTAAATGTTATGCTGCTGCTGTTTGCTAATTTGTAATATCCATGATTGAAATTTACAGCATTTTGCAAGATATTTTGTTTTGAATATTGTTTTGAGTTGAACCATATTTTTTTTATTATTAGTTTTAGTTTAGCAGTTAAGGTCAAGAATGTAAAGGTTGATTGGAAATGCTGGACTTTGGATAGGTTTAACTGCTAATTTCGTTTCCTTTTTCATAAGATGGTGTTTTATCATTGGAGACAGTTTGGATTCATTCTTTTGTTTTGGATTTCCTTTTGGCTTGCTGTTTAGTCATGTTTACATTCACACACACAGGCCAACTGTTTGCTCTTACCTGCTGCCAACAGGATGTATTCAAAGAATGATATGTTTGCTTGCTTTGATTTTGAATTTGATTGGAGCTTGTGTTGTTCTGTTTTTATTTAGAATAAGTGAACATCACATTCTGTTCAGGAATTGGAACATCCTTTTAATTTCAATCCAAATAAACCCTGCATTGCTCTTACATAAATATGAGAACCAATTTCTTTTGCTAGCATTGCCATAACAGCATGAGCTTCCCTTCCCCCATACATAAGTTTTAAGTTTTTATTGTGCTGGACTGTGGATATGATTGAATTGGTGCTTGAGGAGTTTGCTGCCATGTTTGTTTCTTATTGTTTTGCTGTTTAAGACACAAGCCTCATATTTGCCACAGCAAGTTTTTTATTGGCCAAACCAAACCCACCTTGTTGTGTACACTCACATTCTCATTGGAGCCCACCTTTTTGCATCTCACATCACTCACCAAGCATATTGTTACACTGTTAGAACAAATGGTGCATTACAAATTATGTTTTGAAGCTGCTGTTGCTTTTAACACTTTTGCACATGCTCACTTGTTCCTTAAAATCACACTTTACACATATTCAATACCTTGTAATGATTGTGTATGGAATTTTAAGTTGGCATTTAGATTGACTCCTTGAAGTTGCCAATATCTTGTTGTTTTGAGTTTTTTAATCTGTTAATACTGTTGCTGTTGATTTCTTGCATTGTGTTTGAGTTTTTGTTTTGGTCTAAAGGAAGAACCATATGAGTGTGTTGTTTCCATGTTGGTCTTGGAATCAAATGCATTGTTGCTGTTTGTTAAGCACAGTGGTATCAATGTTTGAAACTCGTATTTGTTGCAGAGAATTGTTGTTTGAATTATGTCTTGAGCCAGAACCACAGCCAGGTTTTGCTAGCTGTTGGTATGTAAGTTAACAATAGTTTAGAATAAGTTGCCAGCAGGGTTGCCTTGTTACTTTTGGGTTCTATTTGCTGTTTGATTGGTGTTGGAAGGGTTTAATGTGGACTTGCTAGCAACCCTGTTACATTTGTTGTTTTTGTTTTAAGAAGTATAAGCATCATCAGATTTCGTGCACACTAATGACATTATCATCATGTCATGAGCTTTTCATGGATTTGTGTTTGCTTCTCATGCTGTTGTCAAGTCCAAAACAATCAAAACACTGCCTTTGCATAAACATCAAAAATCTCTTTTATCATTTGAACACTATGTGTGTGCTTGCTGGGACTGTTTGTATGCTTCCATTGATATGCAAATTGATGTCTTTTTCTTAATCTATTGAGAAACTAATTTTGCTCTGTGAGATTAATCCATGAATATTGAATTTCAAACATGGTTGGATCTTTGTTTGCTCACATTTACATCAGTCCTAGCCTATGGTTTCCTTTATGCATTTCAAGAGCTTATCATGCATTTTTATTCGTGTTTTACTTTACAAGCATGATTTGAAGAATTGAATAGCATCATCGTGTTCCTCTTTAAAAAACATGCGAAATAGGTTCAAAGTTTGCTCAATTCCGTGGAGTTTTGATGTACTTTTGATTGCTTTTGCTTTTGGTCTTGTGTTGTTTTTATTTTTGCCCAGCAATTGTGATGATATACTATGTATATTATTATTTCCACCTTGAATATTGGAAGTATCACCGCCCCAGCGGTAAGACCTTGCGCATTGTATCACCCTGTACCCGTGTTCGAGTCCTGCTGTGGACAAAACCATTTTTTTATCTCCTTTTTCTTTCTTTCATTACGTTCTTATTCCTTCTCTTTTATATTTTTCCTCCTTTTCCATATCACCAAGCGCATATGCGCCCCAGTGGATAGGTGTTTGCTGTGTATCCAAAAGGAGGTGGGTTCAATTCCCACCTCTTTCACTTTTTATAAGTCCTTTGATTTATTTATTTGTCTTGACTATATAATTTCCAAAATCCATAACTTTAGCATACTTTATTATTTTCGATCCATTCTTTTTGACAATTATTCATAATGATGACTATTTTCATTTAATGAGATAAGATTTCAATTTATTTGTATTTTTAAGACCCTTGTCTTGTTTACCTTGTATCTTGTAAATTTTTCTCATCATCTCAAACAAAGTTCTCGTATTGGATTAAAATTAGTGGATTGGGTGTAGTCCCCTTCTTCTTCGAGTGTTGGGATGCCCACTGTAGTGAGGGTGGTCTCAACACTAGTCTTTCAATACGAAGACGCTTCTAAACTTTTCCTCCTAAAACCTCGGTCCCGTATCGAGCACACTTTCAATAATAAACTAATTTCTCTTTGTATTGAATTAAAAAGAGAGGATTAGGTGTAGACCTCTTCCTCTCCGAATGTTGGGATGCCCACTGTAGTGAGGGTGGTCTTGATATTCGTCTTTCAATATGAAGACGCGACTTTATCCACCATCTCGCTTTCACAACTTCCTTCCACAATTTTCACACCTAAAACCTCGGTCCTGTACCGAGTGCATTTTCAAATCTTTTCATAACAAAAACTTGAATGGTCGTGGAGTGGTTAGGCGTAGGCCTTCTCCTATCCCGAGTGCTGACGTTTACCGTAGGGTTCTCTGTCGCAAAGCACTTACCATTCAAAACCAAAAACATCTTTAATAAGAGAACGAAGTTCTCTATGCATTGAATTAAAGAGAGAGGATTGGGTGTAGACCTCTTCTTCTCCGAGCGTAGGGATGCCCACTGTAGTGAGGGTGGTTTCGACGCTCGTCTTTCAATACGAAGACGCCTCGTTCGCCACACCCTTTTATAACAAAAAATTTGAGATAAAGAATTGGGTACTACCCGTAGGGGTTGCTATCCGAGGACCTATCTTGCCCCTAAAAGACAATTCAACCAATCAAACGTGACACCTTGCCTCGCATGGCGAAAACCAGTCTCCCAAAGGATATGTTACGTCCGTTCTACCGCAAACAGGTATGCATAAGTCTCCTCACATGCGAGTAGCAAAACACCTAAACTGCTAGAATGCGCACGATAACATCATCCCCAAACGCACCGGTTATCCGCACCGTAGGCACGAACTACGTTGCTCTGATTTCTCTTGCATGTTGAGAATACGTAGGCATAGGATTGCGATATCCTAGCGAGCACCCTTTTCTTTTTCCACCCTTTCCCAGAAAAGGGTATGTTACGTCCGTTCTACCGCAAACAGGTAACGCCTAAGTCTCCAACGAGCGAGCAGCGATGCACCTAACTGCTAGAATGCGCACGATAGCATCATCCATAAAAAACATTAACAAACCGTAGGCCGAACTACGGCTGCTCTGATTCTTTACTTCGTTCAAGTAAAGATACGTAGGCACAAGGGCCACAATCCTTGCCGAGCACTTTCCCCCCATATCTGTAGTTCCCCGAACTACGTCGACTCTGACTTTCTCACATCTATTGAGAATACGTAGGCATAGGACTGCGAAGTCCTACCGAGTCTGTTCTTTCTCTTTTTCCCTGTTCTCTCTTTCCTCCTAACTTTCCTGTTTCTAACCCTTCTTTTACCCTGTGGAACACTTCTTATAGCATAATGCTTAAGCAAATAAATTCACACATCGACAAACAAAAGGTTCCCATCGAGTACGATGGATGCGAGGGGTGCTAATACCTTCCCCTCGCATAACCGGCTTCCGAACCCGTTCATGGTTGCGAGACCATCTTATCCTTTCTTTTCTTAAGGTTTTCTCGATATTTTCCTTTCCCCTCATGGGATAAATAAAATTCGGTGGCGACTCTTCTGTCCTTCCTTTTCGCCTCCCCGTCGTTGCGCGATGCATTTTTCGAGTAGCGACAGCTGGCGACTCTGCTGGGGACAATTCCTAGCGAGCCAAGCCTATTTTGTTTATCATGTTTGTGTCTTTACTTGTTTTATTTATTTATGCTTTATTTTCTAACTGTTGGGTTTATTTGATTTGGTTTGTGAGATTGAAGCTTTCGAGCATACACACTAAGTTAGGAGGTGGATTCTTTTTGATCTGCGAGGCTTAGGACTCGTTGAGTTGGATTGAATCTCACCGCTCAGATGAGACTCCGTTGGAATAATTATGTCTTACGTGTAGTCGTAAGGGCGTTCTTATCTTCAACTTGAGAGTCCGCGATTCTGAGGACCTTTTGTAGAACCTTTATTCCGAGGGTTGCTGAAACATAACTCTGTGTTCATCCTTTTGGAAGGATTACCGTCTTACGAGTAGTCGTTGTGATGGGAAACTTTTGAGGGTTAGTACATGGGACTTTGTTTGAAGGGCCTTTGGAATACCCTTTTGTACACCAGTAGATTGCCCACTCGTGGGAGAAGATACCTTTTGATGTTGTTTTGCAGGATTTGTGACTTTGATCTCGATGTGTGAATATTATCATATGCATTCATAAAACATTGCATTGCATATCATTTTGCATACCAAGAGACTTAAGAATCTATGATTATCTCAGGTATTGGAGAACTCAATGGCTGATATAAGAAAGAGAAGCACAAATTCCATAAAGTTTAGGGAACCAAAGCTGGAATCAATTCAAGACCTTCTGATCGACGTGCCGAAAGTGATCAAGATCAACTTTCAAGGGAAACATGGGAAATTGCTTGATCTTCTCCACTCTAGAGTTGATACTTGGGCCTTGTATGCTATGGCTCAATTTTATGATGCGCCTCTCCGGTGCTTCACTTTTCAAGACTACCAGTTGGCTCCCACCTTGGAAGAATATTCTCACATTTTGAACATTAAGATTAAGGATCAACCTGTTTATACTGGTTTTGAAGAAAAAACAAAGCCTGCTGTCATCGCTCTTGCTCTTCATATGACCAAAGAAGAAGTCAAGAAGGGTCTAACCAGTAAAGGGGGTGTTCAGGGTTTTCCATTGAAGTTTCTGCTAGAAAAGGCCGCTCAGTACAAGGTGGATGAGGATTGGGAAAAGTTCGGTATAAGTGTTGCTCTGATGATTTATGGAATTGTCCTCTTTCCAAATGTGGACAATTTCATAGACATCACTGCCATCGTTCTCTTCATGCAGAAGAATCCCATCCCTACACTCCTTGCCGATGTCTATCACTCTATTCATTGGAGGAGTGAAAAGAAGGCGGGAACGATCTAATGCTGCTCTCACCTACTATACAAGTGGTATGCTTCTCATTTGCCCAAGAAAGGGTCGTTCGTGGATAACAAGAAGGAATTAAAATGGTCCCAACACATCATGTCTCTAGAAGCTAGTGATATTGCTTGGTACTCTCATGAGTATTATGATGTGGAAATCATTTTTAGTTGTGGAGAATTCGGTAATGTACCTTTGATCAGTAGGGTCGGTTGTATTAACTATAACTCCGTCATGGCACTACGCCAGATGGGTTATGCTATGGAAGACGAGCCCGAGGCAGAGAAGGTTCAGAGTTTCTTTTTGCTATCCGCATCAGAGGACCCTGCCTTTGTCAGGAAGATTGCTAAGGCTTGGGGAAAGATCCATACAAAAGGGAGGAGGGAGTTAAAAGCAAAGAATTGTGTGGCAAAAGAGCCATACAACCAGTGGTTACTAGCTAGAGTGGCTGGGAGGTCATTACCATTCCCCTCAGAGCCATCTATGCGTGAAGCACCTCCTGCTCCCACTCATGTGTCCATAGAAGAATATGAAAAGCTGAAGCTAGTGGTGGAGAGGCTGACTAAGGAGAATCAGGATCTTCAGAATGAAGTCCACCAAGCAAATGTAGAGAGCGGTCAGTACAAAAGAAAGGTGGAGTTTGAACAGGATCAAGCGGCTGAGAGTAGCAAGAAGCTGAAATTAGAAACAGATCTGAGAGTCAGGTATCAACAGGGTTACGAAGGGGCTGATGCATCATTAACAACTCTCCGACAACGCTTAAAGGATACCAAAGCTTCTTGTGATAGGGCATGGCACTTCTTTGAGATAGCCTCTGCCGAAAAGAAGGAAATACGAGAGAATCTTGAGGCTGATATTGGGGATCTTGAAGAACGACTGAGAAGCGCCTTGACCCTAGTGGAAAATGAACGAAGACTCAAGGAGGAGGCGTTGAAAGATTCATATGTCACATCTGACCTGTGGAATAACAAATGTCAAGAATTGGAAACTGCCCAAGAAACAGCCCTTCTGTGGAGGAATCGTTTTGAGGCTCTGCAAAGAAATAGTGCGCAGTGGCTCGAGAAAGAGGCTCAGCTCAATGAGTTGCTGGACACTCATGTGGATTCTATTTGTTATTACCAGTCGACTCTAGATACGTGTCGTGCTAGGTACAACAATTTGGTGGAGCATTGCAACCTCATGATCCGAGATATCCCATGGAGGTTGGAAAGCGCCATTCAAGATTTGGAAGGAAATGATATCCCCCCTTCTGTTCACCACTTCATCCAGCTCTGCGACCAAATGGTTAGGAGGTTCATGTTCGAGACGAAGAAGCTTGAAGAGCGTCTCCAAAAGGAGAAATTCTAGTTTTTAGTACTCTTGATTTTCAGTCATTTAGTGTTTTCCTTGTAATGAGATTTGTTATTCGGCATAGTCAACAAATGTTGTATTGAATCTTCCCAAATTAAGGAGAATTTGCTTTTGGTCTAATTGTGTTTTCTTTATTATTTGTTCATTCGCAATTCTATAATACCGATTATAATCATAGGTTTCGAAAGTCTCTTGAGCATTCGCATGAACTTGCGCATCATTTTGCATTCCCTAAAACTCGACCTCACACCGCTTGCCATTTCAGAGAGAAAGAGAGGGAAAGAGGAAGAGCAAACTGACTTCTCAACACTCCTACAACACGCGGGGAAATCAGCAGAGAATTATGGATCAGGTTCAAGCCGAGCTTTTGGAGTTTCGTGAAAAGATGGCACAATTCATGGAGATGATGCAGGGGGTGGCCAATGGACAGGACCAGCTAAGGACATTGGTTCAACCTTTAATAGCTCAAGTGGATGGAAGTGGCGTTTTGCACGGTGGGGCTGCTGCTGTTCCCCCTCCTGTTAATGGTGGAACCTCGCAAGTCAACGGTGGCCCAACTGTAGTCAACCTTCCGGGCGGAAGAGAACAAACTGGAATCCCCATCCCAGTTGTGGCAGGCGCCATACCTACTAGCGTGAATCCTCAATGGGACCAAGATGAACAGGATGACATCTTCTCCATGAGAGACCTTGGAGGAGGGTTGCGATCCGACACTAATAGAAGGTTTGACGAAATAGAAGAAAAGATGAAGAGAATTCTGGAAAGCCAGAACACTATGGGACTTGACATGTCCAATCTGGGACTAATTCCGGGACTTAGGATTCCTCCAAAGTTCAAGGTACCAGATTTCGATAAATACAAAGGAACGACATGTCCAAAGGTGCATATCCGCTCCTACTTCCGAAGGATGTCGGCATACTCTGATGATGAGAAGTTGCTTATGCACTTCTTCCAAGATAGTCTGTCAGGGCCTTCTCTAGAGTGGTACATGGGTTTGGAACCTGCCAATATTCGGAGTTGGAAGAATTTAGCAGAGGCCTTTGTCCAGCACTACCAGTATAATAGTGACTTGGCACCAAATCGCGTGCAGTTGCAGAATCTATCCCAAAGGAGCAATGAGTGTTTTAAAGAATACGCCCAAAGGTGGCGAGAGCTTGCCGCTAGGGTTCAACCTCCCATGGTGGAAAGAGAACTAATCGATCTATTCGTGGCCACCTTGCCCGGAATCTACTACGAAAAGTTGGTGAGCAATATGTCAGGAAGCTTCTCGGACTTAATTATCATGGGCGAAAGAGTTGAAAATGGTATAAAAATGGGGAAAATTCAAGCAGCGGAAGGGACCTCATCTGGAGGTGGAAGAAAGTTTTTTGGTGCGAAGAAAAAGGATAATGAAACGAATGCAGTGTACGGCTTCAACAACCGAAAAAGATACCTGGATCAGCGTCAGCAGCGACCGTATTACCAGCAACCGTCACAAGTAGCGAGTATTGCCATCCCGGCGACACAGCCTCCGCAACAACAACCACGTCAACAACAGGAGCAACGACCTCAACAACAGAATTATGCACCAAGACAGTTCCAGGATAGGAGAAGGGTGGCGGATAGACACTTTGACACACCGCCAATGCCATACGCTCAGCTACTACAACATTTAATTCAACTGCAGTTGGTCCAGAAAAGGACAATGGCACCTCTAACTGGCCAACCACCTCCTGGATATGACGTCAACGCTAGGTGTGAATTCCACTCTGGCGCCCCCGGCCACAGTATTGACAACTGTAAAGCCTTCAAACATAAGGTACAAGACCTTATTGATAGTAAAGCTATCAATTTCGATCAGGATGCGCCAAGTGTGGATCGAAATCCCATGCCTAACCATGGTAGGGGTGGTGGCGTGAATGCTATTGACAGTGAGGAAGGCCTGAACTCGGTGTCCAGAGTAGAGGATTTGAAGACGCCGTTAAGTTTTGTGAAGAGCAAGTTGTTAGAAGGAGGGGTATTCCCAGGCTGTGGAAAGGATTGCGAAGACTGTATGATTTGTCCAGAAGGATGTCGGAACCTGAGGAACCATATACAGCACATGATGGATAACGGTTCGTTGCAATTTGATAGAATCTGTGAGAAAAATGCTGAAGAGGTAGTCATCGAAGATAAGGATGAGGTGGCCACCATATCCATCCCATACAAAACAATTACAATTTCTGCGCCTCCGGCAAGGCCCACTATTATATTCACAAAGGCAGGGCCCATACCCTATGAAAGTTCTAAAGCAATTCCTTGGAACTATGGGGCCGAGGTTTACTGCAATGGTCAAAAGCAGGAACTGAGAGGTTCACCGTTGGATTCTGTTGATAATTTGGTAGGAACCGGAGGCATGACTCGGAGCGGGAGAGTATTTGCACCTCCCGAAGTAAGTACAGAAAGGGCTGATAAAGGTAAGGGGAAGGTTGTAGCGGAAGAGAATTCTCAGGCTAGAGAAAAGGAAACTTTGCTGAAGGATGCGGAAGAATTCATGCGCTTGATAAGAAGGAGTGACTACAAAATTGTGGATCATTTACAGCAAACTCCTTCAAAGATTTCTATCTTGTCATTGCTGTTATGTTCTGAGGCTCACAGGAATGCTTTGCTCAGAGTTTTGAATAATGCTTATGTACCTCAAGAGATATCCGTTAATCAGTTGGAAGGCGTGGTGGCCCATGTCAATGCAGGTAACGGGTTGGGGTTCACTGACCGCGATTTGACACTAAAAGGGAGGAACCACAACTTGGCTCTGCACATTTCACTTGAATGCCGAGGAACAATGATGTCACATGTACTTGTTGATACAGGGTCGTCTTTGAATGTGTTGCCAAAGAAGGCATTGATGAAGATCGATCATCAAGGTCTATATTGTACGCCCAGTGATTTGGTGGTGCGGGCTTTCGATGGAACCCGAAGATCTGTCTTTGGGGAGATAACTCTGCCTATCCAAGTAGGCCCAGAGGTGTTTGAAACAGTTTTCTACATCATGGATATCCAGCCTGCTTATAGCTGTCTTTTGGGACGGCCCTGGATACACTTAGCAGGCGCTGTAACATCGACTTTGCACCAGAAATTGAAATATATGGTGGATGGGAATATTGTGACCGTTTGCGGGGAAGAAGACATCATGGTGAGCCATCTGTCTTCATTCAAATATGTGGAAGTCGACAGCGAAATTCAAGAAACACTGTGCCAGGCTTTTGAGACTGTCCAAATCAAGGAGAAAGCGCCGGTCGAGGTCAAGGCTCCAGAAGTTGCCATGTCGTCATACAAGGAAGCACGGGCCGTGGTGGAATCCGGATCAACACAAGGATGGGGACAGGTGGTAAGCGTCCCAAACAAGCAAGATAAGTTCGGATTGGGATATAGCCCACATGTATCATCTTCACAAAGCACTCCACGTTACAAAGGTCCTGTCCAATTTACTAGCAGCGGAGTCATTTTCGATCAAATTAATGCCATATCAGATGAAGAAGGAGATAGTGATTGTGATATGGATACATGGATCCAGCCATGCGTCCCCGGCCAAGGCTTGAAGAATTGGAGCGTGGAAAAAGTTGTCACAGTGACCTATGAAGAGTAATTGTTTTGTTTTGATTAATGTATTTCCATATGCTCTGCCCAAGGCATAATGGACTTTATTTGTAGGGCCCTATCTTTTATGCATGTGAACAATCTTTTTATCATCAATTAAAAGGCGTCTTTTCATTCAAAATTTTGTGATCCTTGTTGTTCTTGTTTTTATCTTTAAACAATAAAATGGCAATGTGGTTTGTGTTTTGTTTGCATATCATTTAAAAGCATAAAATCATCATCATCGCAGGTTACACATTTCAGATGCCACCGACTCAGACTCGTCTATGACTCGGTATGACTTTGACAATTCGATCTTTCAAGCAGAAGAAGAGATCGAGGAGGACGAAAACCTGCCTGAGGAGCTTGCCAGATTACTCAGACAAGAGGAGAAGGTCATCTTGCCTCATCAGGAGGAAGTTGAAGTTATCAACTTGGGAACAGAAGAAGATAAGAAGGAGGTCAGAATAGGGGCCACACTGCAGGATGAGGTCAAGCAACGATTGATTGAGTTACTCCAAGAGTACAAAGATGTGTTTGCTTGGTCATATGAGGATATGCCAGGACTTGACACAGATATCGTGGTTCATCGTCTGCCTCTTCGTGAAGAATGTCCTCCTGTCAAACAGAAATTGAGAAGAACGAGGCCAGACATGGCAGTAAAGATCAAGGAAGAAGTTCAAAAACAGTTAGATGTTGGATTTCTTGCCGTAGCCAACTACCCTCCTTGGGTCGCTAACATCGTGCCCGTGCCTAAAAATGACGGTAAAGTTAGGATGTGTGTTGACTATAGAGACTTGAATAGAGCGAGCCCAAAGGATGATTTCCCGCTTCCCCATATTGACGTGCTTGTCGATAACACCGCGCAGTACTCAGTGTTTTCTTTCATGGATGGCTTCTCCGGATATAATCAAATCAAGATGGCGCCCGAGGATATGGAGAAAACAACTTTCATTACACCTTGGGGGACCTTTTGCTATAAGGTGATGCCTTTCGGGTTGAAAAACGCAGGGGCAACTTATCAAAGAGCAATGGTCACGCTTTTTCACGACATGATGCATCACGAGATCGAAGTTTATGTCGACGATATGATTGCGAAGTCTCAAACGGAAGAGGGGCACTTGGTGAACCTTCTAAAGTTGTTTGAGAGGTTGAGGAAGTTCAAATTGAGGCTGAATCCGAGTAAGTGCACCTTCGGCGTGCGGTCAGGAAAGCTTTTGGGTTTCATTGTTAGTGAAAAAGGTATTGAGGTTGATCCCGCGAAGATCAGGGCAATTCAAGAAATGCCAGCACCAAAGACTGAGAAACAGGTTCGGGGTTTCTTAGGTAGATTGAACTATATTGCAAGGTTCATATCTCACCTCACCGCCACTTGCGAGCCGTTGTTTAAACTTTTGAGAAAAGATCAGGCGGTCGTTTGGAATGAGAATTGCCAGAAAGCGTTTGATAAAATAAAGGAGTACCTACAAGAACCTCCAATATTGATGCCCCCAGTGGCTGGGAGACCGTTGATAATGTACTTAACAGTTCTTGAGAGTTCCATGGGTTGTGTTCTCGGTCAGCACGACGAGACTGGAAGAAAGGAACACGCAATTTACTACTTGAGTAAAAAGTTCACGGACTGTGAATCCAGATATTCAATGTTAGAAAAGACTTGTTGCGCACTTGCTTGGGCCGCCAAGCGCCTAAGGCAGTATATGCTAAACCACACAACCATGTTGATTTCAAAGATGGACCCAATTAAGTACGTGTTCGAAAAGCAGGCGCTATCAGGAAGGATCGCTAGGTGGCAGATGATTCTGACAAAATATGATATTCAATATGTATCTCAAAAAGCTATTAAAGGTAGTGTTCTGTCAGAATACCTTGCAGAGCAGCCAGTCGATGATTATCAGCCAATGAAGTTTGACTTTCCTGACGAAGACATTATGTACTTGAAAATGAAAGATTGCGATGAACCGTTGCCGGGCGAGGGACCGGAATTGGGTTCCCAGTGGAAATTAATCTTTGACGGCGCTGTTAACTCATACGGTAGTGGGATTGGGGCAATCATTACAACTCCCCATGGGTCCCATATACCATTCACCGCGAGGTTAACATTCCCATGTACCAACAACGAGGCCGAGTACGAAGCATGTATCATGGGTATTGAAGAAGCAATCGACTTGAGAATCAAGAACCTTGATATCTATGGAGATTCAGCCTTAGTGGTCAACCAAATCAAGGGAGAGTGGGAGACGCGCCAGCCTAATCTGATCCCATATATGAACTACGCAAGAAGGTTGCTACCTTTCTTCGATCGAGTAGAGCTTCACCATGTGCCAAGAGCAGAAAATCAGATGGCTGATGCCTTGGCTACTTTGTCCTCAATGTACAAAGTAAACTTCTGGAATGATGCTCCGATAATTGTCATTTCACGACTCGATAGACCAGCATTTGTGTTCGCAGTAGAGGAAGCTCCTGATGGTAAACCGTGGTTTTATGACATTCAAAACTTTCTTAAGAGCCAGAAATATCCGCCTGGGGCATCGACCCAAGATAAGAAGACTTTGAGGAGGTTGTCCGACAATTTCTATCTAAATCCAGATGGTGCACTCTACCGAAGAAATCACGACTTAGTACTACTAAGATGTGTGGACGAAAAAGAAGCAAATCTGCTTATGGAAGAGGTCCACGAAGGTGCATTCGGAACACATGCAGGTGGTCACGCCATGTCTCGGAAGTTGTTAAGGGCGGGGTATTATTGGTTAACTATGGAGTCAGATTGCTTCAAGTATGCCAAGAAATGCCACAAATGTCAAATTTATGCCGATAAGATTCATGTACCGCCGTGTCCTTTGAATGTCATGTCATCACCATGGCCTTTTTCCATGTGGGGCATTGATATGATTGGGAAGATTGAGCCGACCGCGTCCAATGGACACCGTTTTATCTTAGTAGCTATCGACTATTTCACCAAATGGGTCGAAGCAGCTTCTTACGCCAATGTCACCAAGCAGGTAGTGGCCCGATTCATCAAAAGAGATATCATCTGTCGATATGGGATCCCCGAAAGGATCATTACTGACAATGGTTCTAATTTGAATAATAAGATGATGAAGGAACTGTGCCGGAGTTTCAAAATCGAGCATCACAATTCTTCTCCCTATCGCCCGAAAATGAATGGCGCCGTGGAAGCGGCCAACAAGAACATTAAGAAGATAGTACAGAAGATGGTGATAACCTATAAGGATTGGCACGAGATGTTGCCCTTTGCCTTACATGGATATCGCACTTCGGTGCGTACCTCAACTGGGGCAACTCCTTTCTCGTTGGTGTATGGCATGGAAGCTGTTCTGCCATTGGAGGTCGAGATCCCTTCTCTAAGAGTACTGGAAGATGTCAAACTAGATGAAACAGAATGGGTAAAGAACAGGTTGAATCAACTCAGTTTGATGGATGAGAAAAGATTGGCGTCTCTCGCGTACGGTCGTTTGTATCAGAAGAGGATGAAGAGCGCCTATGATAAAAAGATACGTCCTCGGAGCTTTCAGGCAGGCGACTTGGTGTTAAAGCGAATTCTCCCACCGCAGAATGATCACAGAGGCAAATGGACTCCTAACTATGAGGGTCCTTATGTGGTACGAAAGGTTTTCTCAGGAGGAGCCTTGCTACTTTCAACTATGGATGGTGAAGATTTTACATCCTCGGTGAACGCAGACGCGGTCAAAAAATATTTTGCTTAAGAAAGCTCGCTGGAAAGAAAAAGAGTATCCAGGCAATAATGGGGCATCCTGGCGAACCGCAAAAGGATGGGTTCGGGCAAAAATTAGGGATATAAGAAAAATGTGAACCCGCAAAGTTGAAAACCTGAAAGGGCAACTTTGGCAAAAATGGGTATCCTGGTGAATCGAAAACCCGCAAGGGCGATTCAGGCAAAAATTAGGGATTTTAAAGCAAATGACTGCGGCCTGCGCATTGATCATCACAGGCATAGTGGACTCTAGGGAGAACTCGAAGATCGACCATTCAAATCAATCTCTTCGGAAGTTAAAGTATCGGAAAACGTCGAAGTCACGCCAGTCATGGATGAGTCGTTACATGGTGTTTGTCTGTACCACATTGCCGACATTTTGTATATTTTTCTTGCAATTAGCTTTTTGCGCAGCTTTCTCTTTTCAAGAGTTGCATCCGATGTAAAATTGCCTATTTTTTAGGCCTTCCATCAATAAAACATACTATTCAGAAAAAGCTTTCTGTTCCGTTTTTTACTTTTACCGTTTTGATTGCAAAAGACGTCTAACATTTTTGATAAGAAAAGAAATTGCATACATAAAACTTGCGGGCTTTGCTAACTGTTAATCAAGACATTTGTTTTTTAATTAAGGTCACAATTGATAATTTGGCGTTGGCCGTACAACACATTTGCCTATTTGTTGTTCCTTTCCCCAAGCAGAGGTTGATGATGTTTCCCTCCTTGTCTAAACCACAACCAAGTTAGCAGAGCTAATTTGTTTCTTCCCCACAGAGTGGAACTGGCTCGGAGATCAAGTATCTCCATCCCCAACAAAGAATGTGTGGGATAACCTCCCAGTGAATCTTGTTTAATATCCCCAACGAATGGTGGATTCAATCTCCGGCAGAAGAGAGTTATTCCACAACAATCAACTGTGTCTCCCCAGTAGATTTTGTTATGGCTAATCATTCACAATCGACTTCCTCAGCGGAGTGGGTTTTGTGCTTATCAGAGCAGTTTGACCCAGTTCTCTCCTCGAAGGCTATTCAGAGCTTGTTTTCCCCAGCATGAGTTTGTTTGCGCTAGGCGTATCTAGCCTTGACCCAACGGAGCTGGCTCTTTCTCTTTAGCATTTATTTTGCTAAAGTGGTTCATTTGCATCTACATACATGCATAGCATCTACCCAAACGCGAAGCATTTCCATTTCGTATGGAGCATTTCGTCGTATTCAAACATATGCATGTGAAACGTAAGCCAGGTCGTTACCCTTTTGTTTCCGGTGAATCTTGCAGATGATTAGTATCTTCGCCCGTGTGGTGACTAGACCCCAGATCATGTTGTTTCCCCAGCGGAGTTCTTTTGTGATTGACACCAATGGATGGTCTTAATTTCGTTTGAATCTTGTTGCTCGCTTATATTTAGCGAAGGCTTGGCGGCGATGCCAAGTGATTTAGTGTTTCAGCGGTGATGTTGAATGTTGGTCTTGGCGGCGATGCCAAGTGATTTAGTGTTTCAGCGGCGATGTTGAATGTTGGTCTTGGCGGCGATGTCAAGTGATTTGATTTTTCAACGGCGATGTTGAGAAGTTTGTTTCTGACGGCGATGTTAGATGATTTAGTGTTTCAGCGGCGATGTTGAATGTTGGTCTTGGCGGCGATGCCAAGTGATTTAGTGTTTCAGCGGCGATGTTGAATGTTGGTCTTGGCGGCGATGTCAAGTGATTTGATTTTTCAACGGCGATGTTGAGAAGTTTGTTTCTGACGGCGATGTTAGATGATTTAGTGTTTCAGCGGCGATGTTGAGAATGTTGGTCTTGACGGCGATGTCAAGTGATTTGGTTTTCAGCGGCGATGTTGAAAGTTTGTTTCTAACGGCGATGTTAGATGATCTGATTCTTCGACGGCGATGTTGAGGATGTTGGTCTTGACGGCGATGTCAAGTGATTTGGTTTTCAGCGGCGATGTTGAAAGTTTGTTTCTAACGGCGATGTTAGATGATCTGATTCTTCAGCAGCGATGTTGAGAATGTTGGTCTTGACGGCGATGTCAAGTGATTTGGTTTTCAGCGGCGATGTTGAAAGTTTGTTTCTAACGACGATGTCAGGTGATTTGATTCTTCAACAGAGATGTTGAATGTTTTGTTCCTAACGGCGATGTTAGATGATTCGGTTTTTCAGCGGTGATGCTGAATGTTTGTTGACGGCGATGTCAAAAGTAATTGCATTCTTCAACGGCGATGTTGAAAATTTGTGTTGACGGCGATGTCAAAAGTAATTGTATTCTTCAACAACAATGTTAAGATATTTGTATTGGCGGCGAAGTCAGAGAATATTGAAGACTGACGACGAAGTCAGTTAATTTATAATTTTGACGTTGAGATCTGGCGGCGAGGTTAGATGCTATTAAAAGAGCTGACGGCGAGGTCAGACGTTCTACTTAATGTGGGTGCCTGGCGGCGATGTTAGAGGGTTCGTTTCGCGGTTGTCAAATTTCCGGGACTTTGGGTATTCAACCGTCTTTTGCCCTGATTGTATGAAAGTCGTTCACCTTTCACCCATCCAGGCCCAAGCCGTTTGAATAGGGGCAGCTGTTGTACCCCAAAATTTGACCAACCTCTCTGGCTTATGTTTTGTTTCATTGCATCCGCATATTGCATAAAACACTACATGGCATATCATTATTTGCATTTTTACAGGGATCAAAAAATGTATGTGTAAAAAAAATATATATATAGGCCTCATCAAAAGTTTGGGCTCAAATCATCAGAGGCAGGGTACGTGGTTTTTCAGTAGAATGCTTAATGAAGTCATTTTCTTAAGAGAAAAAAATATAATCAAAGCAATGCGCAAGGTGGGGTTTGAACCCACCACCTTTTGCTTTACAACTCCTCACTTTACCACTCCAGCCAAGCGCGCGTTTGTGAATAACAAAGAAAGGGAAAAGTATATATTTTAAGATTTGAAAACAAAGGCGCTCAAAATAAAAATGGGGTGGATTTTGTCTCCACCAGGATTCGAACCAAGGATCTAACACATAACGCACGCTTGACTTAACCACTGGGGTGGTGATACATCCAGTGATTATCCCACCCCAGAATTATTAAGTAGCTTGTTTTGTTCATAGCTGGGCAAGATTGAAGAACACACTTGTGGCCGTGCGTGAGGGAGGAGGGGTTGAGCAAGACTGAACCATTTCCAACAAGACAAAAGTGAATCCTACTTGTTTTTTCGTAAGAATTAATGTAGGATTTTCAGTTTTCGTTTTTGGAGTGTGTATTTCAAATTACAATGGAAATTGCAATGTGGAGTATTTGGTTCTTTCATGAAGAAGTTTGTACTGAACATTACCGTTTCAAGACCAACCACCGAGAGTACTTGTTCTGGGCATTTTTGAATCTATTACCAATCCGGGTAAGAGCCAGCAGCCTCTACAAACCTGCTGCAACCCTAGCCTGTCCCCACCACTCCACCACAACCAAAAGACACGAAGGACAAAAGCTCAGCAAAAAAGAATTGGATTTCAAATGGGAGTATAAAAGGTTAAAGGTGGGAGCAAACCCTAGCGGCCACACTTCACAAAAGCATCTCAGAGATTTTGAGTTTTTTTGGAGCTTCTCTCAAGGGAGACTGGTCGTAACTGCAAGCAAGGAGAGGTCCTTCAAAGTTCTTTGGCTACTGAGTTCTTGTTTTTAGGTATGGATATCTGGTGCTATTTTCATCATACGCAAAAATCATGATTAGGCATTTTTTCCTCTAAGTTTTGTTTTAATCTTTTATATGTTTGGGAAAATGAATGTGTCCATGCTGCCCCTGTTTGAGTCCTGATGATAGTTGAAAAAAATGTATGTGTTATGTGCTTTGGTTAAATTGTGCTGATTTTGTTAAGCTCAGGATGACTAGAGCACTGCTAGGTTTAAGTTCATAACTTGTTTTCTTATTCATTAGCTCTGTTTGTGCCAGCTTGCTTATGCTTTTGTTTCTTGTTCATGCTGCCATGAAAGGCATTGACTATTGTTTGTTGCTTGCTTGTTGGAATCTAAATCCCTTGGTGTTTTGTTTGAGCAATGTGTCATGAGTATGGCCTGTGTGTATTTTGTTTTCTTTTCTTTTCGTTTTGCTTTAGTTTTCTTTTTATGTCAAAAGTGATTTTCTACCAAGATCTGTTGAAAATGCTGTTTGTGTTCAAATATGAGGTGGATTTTTGCCTTAGACACCATGAGATTTGCTGCTTAGCATTCTATTATTGTGGATCAATTTGTCTCTTTGAATAGCCTTCATGTCCTTATCTTGCTGTCAGTTTTCATTTAAGGTTTGATGACCTCTCATGTTTTCAAAATTTCACTTGAGTCTCTTAAGGGAAATCTCAACTGTTAGTGTGTGCTTTGGTCATGATTGAGTGATGTGAGTTTGATGATGTCAAGTCATGTGGTTAGTTTAATTTCATTTCTGGCTAAGGGTTTATTCTTATTTGATGTTCAACCATGAGAATGTGTTATGTGCAGGTTGTGTTAGTAAAATGTACTGTCTCTTTGCTATGTATGTGCTGTGGTTGTGATACAGATGCTAACATGTAGTAGTAGGATGTCTGAGGGACTTATTTGCTTTTCCCACTTTCAAAGTGCCTGCTGTTTTGTTTATTCTTTCTTTTGTGTGTGTTTGGTTGGATTTCATTGCATTAGTGTTGGTCTAGGTGGGGATTTGCTTATTTTGTAGCTTTTAGACACTATGATCAGCTAGGTTGTGGCTGCCAGTTTCAGATGTGCATTGAATGAAGTGCTGTAAGTTTTGATTTCATGATTGGTCTAGAGGTCAGGAGATGCTGCTGTTTATTTGTGGAGCATTGCATTTATCATGTTTAAAATTTGTATGTGAAGCAAAATGCAAGGTGTGTGTCTTAATGTGATGGACTGTTTGTGTTATGTGTGTGTTGTGCTCATGATAGTTGTGTTGGTCTATGACAGCACGACTAAATAATTTGTTTACTCTGTCTCAACAATTGGGTGTTTGTTACTGTTATTTTTCTGTTGGTATAGTTACATATCAATCTCAGCCTTAGTGATTGCAGTTTCTTTTGGTGTTCTGTTTGGATGTGGTGAACATTTGGTTTGCTTGTTTTGATGTATATGCTGCATGACCTCAGAAGTGTATTGATTGAGTATGCTGTAAGTTTTGTTGTGTTGATCTTTAAATGTTATGCTGCTGCTGTTTGCTAATTTGTAATATCCATGATTGAAATTTACAGCATTTTGCAAGATATTTTGTTTTGAATATTGTTTTGAGTTGAACCATATTTTTTTTATTATTAGTTTTAGTTTAGCAGTTAAGGTCAAGAATGTAAAGGTTGATTGGAAATGCTGGACTTTGGATAGGTTTAACTGCTAATTTCGTTTCCTTTTTCATAAGATGGTGTTTTATCATTGGAGACAGTTTGGATTCATTCTTTTGTTTTGGATTTCCTTTTGGCTTGCTGTTTAGTCATGTTTACATTCACACACACAGGCCAACTGTTTGCTCTTACCTGCTGCCAACAGGATGTATTCAAAGAATGATATGTTTGCTTGCTTTGATTTTGAATTTGATTGGAGCTTGTGTTGTTCTGTTTTTATTTAGAATAAGTGAACATCACATTCTGTTCAGGAATTGGAACATCCTTTTAATTTCAATCCAAATAAACCCTGCATTGCTCTTACATAAATATGAGAACCAATTTCTTTTGCTAGCATTGCCATAACAACATGAGCTTCCCTTCCCCCATACATAAGTTTTAAGTTTTTATTGTGCTGGACTGTGGATATGATTGAATTGGTGCTTGAGGAGTTTGCTGCCATGTTTGTTTCTTATTGTTTTGCTGTTTAAGACATAAGCCTCATATTTGCCACAACAAGTTTTTTATTGGCCAAACCAAACCCACCTTGTTGTGTACACTCACATTCTCATTGGAGCCCACCTTTTTGCATCTCACATCACTCACCAAGCATATTGTTACACTGTTAGAACAAATGGTGCATTACAAATTATGTTTTGAAGCTGCTGTTGCTTTTAACACTTTTGCACATGCTCACTTGTTCCTTAAAATCACACTTTACACATATTCAATACCTTGTAATGATTGTGTATGGAATTTTAAGTTGGCATTTAGATTGACTCCTTGAAGTTGCCAATATCTTGTTGTTTTGAGTTTTTTAATCTGTTAATACTGTTGCTGTTGATTTCTTGCATTGTGTTTGAGTTTTTGTTTTGGTCTAAAGGAAGAACCATATGAGTGTGTTGTTTCCATGTTGGTCTTGGAATCAAATGCATTGTTGCTGTTTGTTAAGCACAGTGGTATCAATGTTTGAAACTCGTATTTGTTGCAGAGAATTGTTGTTTGAATTATGTCTTGAGCCAGAACCACAGCCAGGTTTTGCTAGCTGTTGGTATGTAAGTTAACAATAGTTTAGAATAAGTTGCCAGCAGGGTTGCCTTGTTACTTTTGGGTTCTGTTTGCTGTTTGATTGGTGTTGGAAGGGTTTAATGTGGACTTGCTAGCAACCCTGTTACATTTGTTGTTTTTGTTTTAAGAAGTATAAGCATCATCAGATTTCGTGCACACTAATGACATTATCATCATGTCATGAGCTTTTCATGGATTTGTGTTTGCTTCTCATGTTGTTGTCAAGTCCAAAACAATCAAAACACTGCCTTTGCATAAACATCAAAAATCTCTTTTATCATTTGAACACTATGTGTGTGCTTGCTGGGACTGTTTGTATGCTTCCATTGATATGCAAATTGATGTCTTTTTCTTAATCTATTGAGAAACTAATTTTGCTCTGTGAGATTAATCCATGAATATTGAATTTCAAACATGGTTGGATCTTTGTTTGCTCACATTTACATCAGTCCTAGCCTATGGTTTCCTTTATGCATTTCAAGAGCTTATCATGCATTTTTATTCGTGTTTTACTTTACAAGCATGATTTGAAGAATTGAATAGCATCATCGTGTTCCTCTTTAAAAAACATGCGAAATAGGTTCAAAGTTTGCTCAATTCCGTGGAGTTTTGATGTACTTTTGATTGCTTTTGCTTTTGGTCTTGTGTTGTTTTTATTTTTGCCCAGCAATTGTGATGATATACTATGTATATTATTATTTCCACCTTGAATATTGGAAGTATCACCGCCCCAGCGGTAAGACCTTGCGCATTGTATCACCCTGTACCCGTGTTCGAGTCCTGCTGTGGACAAAACCATTTTTTTATCTCCTTTTTCTTTCTTTCATTACGTTCTTATTCCTTCTCTTTTATATTTTTCCTCCTTTTCCATATCACCAAGCGCATATGCGCCCCAGTGGATAGGTGTTTGCTGTGTATCCAAAAGGAGGTGGGTTCAATTCCCACCTCTTGCACTTTTTATAAGTCCTTTGATTTATTTATTTGTCTTGACTATATAATTTCCAAAATCCATAACTTTAGCATACTTTATTATTTTCGATCCATTCATTTTGACAATTATTCATAATGACGACTATTTTCATTTAATGAGATAAGATTTCAATTTATTTGTATTTTTAAGACCCTTGTCTTGTTTACCTTGTATCTTGTAAATTTTTCTCATCATCTCAAACAAAGTTCTCGTATTGGATTAAAATTAGTGGATTGGGTGTAGTCCCCTTCTTCTTCGAGTGTTGGGATGCCCACTATAGTGAGGGTGGTCTCAACACTAGTCTTTCAATACGAAGACGCTTCTAAACTTTTCCTCCTAAAACCTCGGTCCCGTATCGAGCACACTTTTAATAATAAACTAATTTCTCTTTGTATTGAATTAAAAAGAGAGGATTAGGTGTAGACCTCTTCCTCTCCGAATGTTGGGATGCCCACTGTAGTGAGGGTGGTCTTGATATTCGTCTTTCAATATGAAGACGCGACTTTATCCACCATCTCGCTTTCACAACTTCCTTCCACAATTTTCACACCTAAAACCTCGGTCCTGTACCGAGTGCATTTTCAAATCTTTTCATAACAAAAACTTGAATGGTCGTGGAGTGGTTAGGCGTAGGCCTTCTCCTATCCCGAGTGCTGACGTTTACCGTAGGGTTCTCTGTCGCAAAGCACTTACCATTCAAAACCAAAAACATATTTAATAAGAGAACGAAGTTCTCTATGCATTGAATTAAAGAGAGAGGATTGGGTGTAGACCTCTTCTTCTCCGAGCGTAGGGATGCCCACTGTAGTGAGGGTGGTTTCGACGCTCGTCTTTCAATACGAAGACGCCTCGTTCGCCACACCCTTTTATAACAAAAAATTTGAGATAAAGAATTGGGTACTACCCGTAGGGGTTGCTATCCGAGGACCTATCTTGCCCCTAAAAGACAATTCAACCAATCAAACGTGACACCTTGCCTCGCATGGCGAAAACCAGTCTCCCAAAGGATATGTTACGTCCGTTCTACCGCAAACAGGTACGCATAAGTCTCCTCACATGCGAGCAGCAAAACACCTAAACTGCTAGAATGCGCACGATAACATCATCCCCAAACGCACCGGTTATCCGCATCGTAGGCACGAACTACGTTGCTCTGATTTCTCTTGCATGTTGAGAATACGTAGGCATAGGATTGCGATATCCTAGCGAGCACCCTTTTCTTTTTCCACCCTTTCCCAGAAAAGGGTATGTTACGTCCGTTCTACCGCAAATAGGTAACGCCTAAGTCTCCAACGAGCGAGCAGCGATGCACCTAACTGCTAGAATGCGCACGATAGCATCATCCATAAAAAACATTAACAAACCGTAGGCCGAACTACGGCTGCTCTGATTCTTTACTTCGTTCAAGTAAAGATACGTAGGCACAAGGGCCACAATCCTTGCCGAGCACTTTCCCCCCATATTTGTAGTTCCCCGAACTACGTCGACTCTGACTTTCTCACATCTATTGAGAATACGTAGGCATAGGACTGCGAAGTCCTACCGAGTCTGTTCTTTCTCTTTTTCCCTGTTCTCTCTTTCCTCCTAACTTTCCTGTTTCTAACCCTTCTTTTACCCTGTGGAACACTTCTTATAGCATAATGTTTAAGCAAATAAATTCACACATCGACAAACAAAAGGTTCCCATCGAGTACGATGGATGCGAGGGGTGCTAATACCTTCCCCTCGCATAACCGGCTTCCGAACCCGTTCATGGTTGCGAGACCATCTTATCCTTTCTTTTCTTAAGGTTTTCTCGATATTTTCCTTTCCCCTCATGGGATAAATAAAATTCGGTGGCGACTCTTCTGTCCTTCCTTTTCGCCTCCCCGTCGTTGCGCGATGCATTTTTCGAGTAGCGACAGTACTAAATATCAATACCAAGGATATCGTAATGACACAATTTCAAAAACTCTCTACTTATGCAGACCAACCTGAATCATGCCATTATAACTCAACCTATATCTCATGCTCTCTTTCATCCCATTTTATTCTAGTGAAATCACATTAAACCCGTTATCCTTACACATTCATGGCAAGTAAACCTGTTAGTGACTATGATCTCATTGTTATTTCATTTTCTCTGCAAATATGCTTACACATCGATTGAACTTAAAGAGTTTGTACCGTTGGGATAAGTGATCGGGTGAGAAGCACCTAACTTAGAAGGAACATGTCTTTTTATTCATAATTTTTTTTATTTTTAATTTCTCATTTTAAACCAGAGATCATACACTTATTTGCATCGGTTTCTTACTTAGTGTGTTTAGGATGGTGCTGACTGCTTAAATAAACTACTTAGGGATTACTAAAAGAAACTGGAGCTTTAAGGTCTCGGCATAATGGGTACTCAAATTGATTTTGCATATTTAGGGGGTTAAGGGTGTCAGGACGATATCAGTTTTATAAAAACTTTCCCAAGTTTTTCTAACATAGCCTGAGCAGGCTATATACTCTCAGAGTACCATGTCATGGATCGAAGCAAAAATTGTTGGAGGTTAAAATTTTGAAAATTCGAAATTATGGGGAAATTGAATAACAAGCGAAAACCACGCATAAAGACTCGACAGCACATGCAAAGACTTTGACATACCATTAAAAACAGATAAAATTCCTATAAGTATGAAATAAAGCAATCAAACTAAAAAGCAATAAAATAAAAGCGGTAGAGTTCCTCCCTCACAATTAAACCAAACATTATCCTCAATGTTTTACTAAAAGGTGGAAAAAGGAAAGATAGAACCTGTATGAATGCTACTACGTGCCAAATCCTCTACGATCCTGCTCTTGATGTCCATGTCTTTGTTGATCACTTCTACTTCGGCGGCGGGCATTTTGAGATACCTTCGTTTGTGTAATTCTAGAACCAACTCATCATGTTGCCCGCTTCCAGGGGAAGTACTCATCATCAGTGTCACCACCAACAGTGACACTCGTAGGAATGTCCGTGGGCACAACTCATCGTCATGTAGAGATTTTTCGGCTAGATATAGCTAAAGCGTAACAAGCGATACATTTCTTTATTTTCTGCAAATTTAAACAAACAACTTAAAATAAAGACCTTGTGGGTTGCCTCCCACACAGCGCTTTGTTTAACGTTGATAGCTCGATGGCTACGGAGTGCAAGTACTCGTGGTGGTTCTTTCGAGAATGGTTCCTCAATCGAACTTTGAATAGTCTTCGGTTTCCATGGCCACTTATCAAGCCATCTCTCATATCCCTCACCTTTTCTTTTCTTTCTTCTGTAGGATGGTTCATTGTTTTGAACTTGTGGTGGTGGTTCTGGATCTATCCTGAGTATCAGTTTTTCAAATTTGGGCTTAGTTATTTCATCCACCAGCTCAAAAGTTAATCTTACCCTTTTAACAATAATTATGACCCTAGTTTCATGGTCCTCAAATTTTATTTTCTTATGAAGGATCTTAGACAAAGGAGCATTAGTGTGGATATTTTCCAATACCTCCACATATGTTTTGGATTGAGAGTCTACCTTAGCTTCCACAGCCCTTTGTGGAAAAGAGTTAGGTGGGGTATAGGGAGGAGGAGCAACAATAGGTGTTTCCTTCTCTACCTCTTTGAAAACCTCCCTTTCGGGTGGTGTCGGTGGATTTTTCTCAATATGTATGCTTTTCTCACCAAAACTCTCCTCAGACTCATTATCACTCTCCCTAGGATTTTCTATTTGTTCTTCATTAATGGTTGTTACAACATCCACATGTCTCTCAGGGAAAGGTCCTAGAGGTGTTTGTGTAAGCAGGGCAGTTTAAGTTTCCAAAGCCTCGCTGTGAATCGCGAGGGAATCGACCATAATGCTCATCTGCTTAAGATTTTCGTTAATTTGGAGATGTTGTTTTCTAAAATCTTCGTTTTGGAGAGTTTGTGTCTCCACAAAGCGCTCCATCATAGATTCTATCCTAGAGTGAGTAAGTGTCGCATCAAATTCTTCTAGTAATAGTTCGAGGTTGGATGTATCGAAATCTTGCGGTTCCTCATAATATTGAGAGTGGTAATTATAGAAGGAATTTGGGTGAGAATGCGTCGTATTGAAATCTTCTAATAATATTTCAAGGTCAGATTTAAGCGGATCTTGTGGTTCCTCAAATATTGGGGGTGGTAGTTATAATATTGGGGGTGGTAGTTATAAGGGAAATTTGGGTTATACATAGTAATTGAGATACGAGTGCCTTAGTCTATACTATGCAACAACGGAATCACAATATTGATTGTTGGTCCCCAGCAACGGCGCCAAAAACTTGATGCGTCCCCAAGTGCACGAAAATATCGAAGTAATATAAAAGATTTGTCGAACCCATAGAGACCAAGGTCAACCTATCGTTATCTATTGTTGCAGCGTAAAGCTCAGGCTAATGGAATTAGGAAAGTTAAATGCGAGTGAAATAAAATTTAAAGGAAAATAAAGTTATCGGTTTAAGGAAGAGCAGTAAAGGGATATCGGTATGTAATGCTTTAGTTTTCGGGGATTCAACACATCGCCGATGCAGTTTAATTTTTGCAAACACTTTTCAGGAGAAAATACTCGTTTAAAGACCTTTGCCTCACGATGGTTGTTGACTCGGGTCATAATTCTAAGGCGGAATGTACGCTCTTGCAGTCCCATTCGGGGTTAAAATTACTCTTTGAAAATAAGTAAGTTCTGATTTCTTTTAAAGCGCTTTCACGTGCCGGCTCGATCCTTAATATGGGTTCCCACTCTCATGGCAAACCCACCGTAAATAGCTTCTCACTGTCGTGACGAAGGTTTATTTAGAAATTTAGATTAAAAACTACGGCCAGAAAGATTGTTTGTAAAAAGGGAAGGTGCACCGGGTATTATCGAATCCCATCCTACTAATTCGATTACATATCGATAAAATTAATTTAGCTAGACATGATAATTAATACAAACGGAAATAAACAATTGCAGCAGAATAAGATAACATGCATACTCACAAAAATAAAATAATAATTCAATTAATAAAAACATGTAAATCATACTGATCTCGAATCCTTGAGTAGTCCTCCACAATGTCGGCAGGATTCTACTTTGGCGAGAAGTAAAAGGTACAGGAAGAAATACGGCGGTACAAATAAAAATAAAAAGGAAAGGAAATGGGAAAATAATGGAAGAACGTAAATTCAGCTTCAATGGAAATTTCGGCAGCACTTCGATACGTCGAAGCCCCCCCCCCCCCCCTCTGCTCTGTGAATCTCTGGCCTATTTATATGAGATATTTCATATCTCAACTTCCAGAGATCATGCGTGAGTTATGGAGAAAGTGGGAGTAACTTCCTGTAGTGGGCAGTTAGTGGAGAAAGTACAGGAAGAAATTAAGTTGAACGTGTTTGTGGTCACTTATGTTTTTGCACGTTATCCTGATATTTGATGCATGATGACCGTAATGGAACTGTGACGACCGTGATGGTCGTGACGAGCGTGATAGGGCATGACGACCGTGATGGTCGTGACGGGCGTCATGGAGCTGTGACGAGCGTCACACTCACAAAATTTGCTTTTTTTGTTTTTCTTCTCTATTTCTTTCTTTCTTCTGTCTTTTCCTTCCATTTCTTCTTCTTTTCTTTCTTTAATCCAAATTCTCCATAATCTGCAAAACATAGTAAATTAATCGTATAATAGAACATAAATCAAGATAAATTAACAATAGTCGCAAGTAAATTCATGTAAATCGAATCAAATAAACGATATACTTTCACGTTATCAACCAACACCCGTCGAGGAGGAACCTCACTTCTGACCAGCCAGTCTACCTCTTCCCCTTCGTCTGACAGGACCCTTGTATCCGGCCAGCCACCTCTGTCTGTCCGGGTGACTCCTCGGGCCTTCCCCCTTGTTATCCACGTGTCCCTCACGCAAGGACACGTCATAAGTAACTACCCACTTCCTGGAGATTCGGTCTTCTTCCTCCCAGATAGTGCAGAACAAATACCCTAGGGCGAAGACCACGTCCTAACCTTCACGACGCCAAGTCAGCCTTAGAAGTTACTAACCTTGGGCCTTGCAGCCCGGCCCAGGGTTAGCTAACCGTTGGCCCTGCGCTGGGGGCTCGCTATAAATACCCTTTTCACTAGAGGGTCAGGTAACTTAATTCTCTTACTCTCCCTATGTACTTACTTCCACTCTGCTCGTCACTTACTTTGGCATCGGAGTGTCTTTCAGGTACACCCCCTCCTCTTCTATATTTTGGGTGAACAACTTCTAGATCGACAACGTGTGGCAGGTCATCGATTCCCTTCTGGTCAGGTACAATCACTGGCACCGTTTGTGGGAACCAAGCTTCCCCATTCTTCCGAGCAGAGAACCAAAGCTTCATATTAACTTCAGGATCATGACTAGCACACATCGTGATGACGTTGTTCATAACTCTTCCATCGTCCCCGCCACCAACAGCGACGGTCACATAGGGACATCTCAACCCCATGAGACCGACGTCAGGGACGCGCCGCACCACGACGCTCTTTGGGCAAGAAGTCCGGCAGTGTTCCAGCCTATCCCCACTCTGGTCGGTGCAGACCCGACGATGGTCGCCCTCTTTGCGGCCATCAACCAAACGAACCAGATGTTATTCCAGCAGAACAAGCGCATAGGCACGCTGGAACACGACACCTCATCCCGCTCTCCTCCGCGGAGAAATCAGTGCGGGAACTCTCAGAGCCCTTCCCCCCAACCACACCAGCGCCGACCACAATTGGAGAGGCCCCAACCTGTGGCCTCCAAGAAGCGAGCGAGGTCGCCGACTCAGAAGGACAGACGCTCTCAGGAACCGAGGACGGGGAGACCCAAGGCCTCTGTCCGGCAACTAAGGATACGGAACCAACCTCCTCCTTGGCACGGGCCCCCACCTCCTCAGTCCCCGATTCGCAGCGACAAGGACGACTACAGGACCCCGTTGTCCCGAGAGATCATGGCATCCCCCATTCCTCACGGGATGGAAAAACCTCATGTGCTCTCAACGTACGACGGAACCTCAGATCCGGACGACCACCTGGAAGACATCGAGGCTATGCTCGACTACCGAAACGTTCGGGGAGCCATCAAGTGTAGGCTCTTCCCAATGAACCTAAGAAAAGGCACTATGACATGGTAAAAAAGCCTAGAACCAGAGTCCGTTACGTTGTGGAGGGTCTTGAAGGACCTGTTTTTGCGATACTTCATGGCATCCAAACTCCACCCGAAGACAGAGGCAGCGCTGGGCGCGATCATCCAGGCCCCCGACGAGCCCCTCAGGAACTACATTGAGAGGTTTACGAGGGAGGCAGTCTAGGTGACAACTTCTGACGAGATGAAACGTTACATGATGGAGCAGGGGCTACACCGAGATTCAAAATTCTACGAGGCTGTGGCCATCCACCGGCCAAACTCACTTCAAGACTTCCTCGACAGAGCTCGTCATTATATCAGATTCGAGGAGATGCAGGGCGCCAACACCGACCGCGACACCCGAAACAAATAGACTCCCCGGGGAACCCGAGACGAAGGGACCTTGGGCCAACGCCGCGGAGGGGATAGACGACGAGAAAACCGCCCCCAAGAACCCCGCGAACAACGGGGCCCCGTCGGACGCTTCACCGAATATACGGCGATGGTCGCTTCCCACGAGCGTATACTGGCGAAGTGCGCCAACTCAGAATTCGTCCGGCGAGGTGTCCGCTTTCCAAAATCGGCACCCACCAAAGCCAACGTGGACAAATCTAAGTATTGTCGCTTCCACCGAAGCCACGACCACGTGATGGAAGACTGCATCCATCTGAAGGATGCAATCGAAATTCTGATCAAAGACGGGCATCTAAAGAGGTACACACGGGGTGGGGACCCACCACGACAGGAGGCCCCCGAGGCTAAGAAAATCGAGGAACTCCCTCCTCCCCACGATGACTCCGGCCTATAGGTAGCTCTCACCATTGGCCGGCCAGAGGACTGGTTCGCCCTAAGAGAATTCAGCCTCCCCGCCGAGCTTCAGTTACCCGAGGAGCCGATTCGCCCCACCAGCCAGCGGGAATACTTCCCGAGGGTAATGGTCATTTTCGGCGGGACCCCGAGAAAACTCTCAGTAGGATCAGTTAAGTGGAAGTTTGGCGAGCTTATGAGCAACAGCTTCGGCAATATGAGCACCCTTGACAAGTTTCGAGATCGATCCAACCCGATCACTTTCTACCCCGAGGAGCTCCCCGGGGGATCCCCGAAGTCAAACATTCCCCTCCTGATCCGTGCACAGATGGCCAACTTTGACGTCCGACGCATCCTGGTCGACGAGGGAAGCTCGGTGGACATCATGTACACCTATCTCTTCGCGACAGCTCGACGAATCCAACTTATCCCCCTACCTAGGCTCCGATCTACAGGGCTTCAACGGAACAACGACGAGGCCGTGGGGGTACGTGGAACTCAAGGTTACATTCAGGGAAAAGGAAACGACCAGGGAAATCAACATCCATTTTTTGGTCGTCGAATGCCCGTCTTTTTACAACTGCATCCTGGGCAGGACAGCGATGGCCGAACTTACCGCGGTACCGTCGACCGTCCACCTAAAGATGAAATACTACACCAGGTTGGGAGCCGTCGTCACCCTTAACGGGGATATCAAAGCCGCTCGTCGATGCTTTGACGTAGCGATGAAAGGCCTTAGTACAATCGGTCCCACGACTAAAGCAACTAAGCCACCCCCCGTGCGGGAAGTCAAACCGAAGGATCACGTCGACATCGTAGACCTTGACTGTCGTCTCACCGAAGAGCCTAACCATGATGATGAAGCCAGCAAAACTAATTGGCAGCCTTTCCACCCAACGCGCCCCATTCCAGACGGGGACTTCGAGCTCGTAACCCTCGGGGCAGACGTAACGAAGACCGTGAAGATTGGGGCAGGGTTGCCCGACCTGGCGAGGAAGCAAGTGAAGGCCTGCCTCCGTGAGAATGCCGATATCTTCGCTTGGAGCGCCGCAGAGATGCTCGTACTCGACCCTGAGGTCGCCTGCCACCAGCTCTCCATCGACCCGGCCGCTAGGGCCGTAGTACAACATAGACGTAGGCAGTCCCCCGAAAAGTCGGTGGCGGCTGAAAAAGCTGTAAATGACCTCCTAGAGGCGAATTTTATTTCGGAAGCCCGGTATTCAACCTGGCTATCCAATGTTGTACTTGTTAAGAAAAATAATGGAAAATGGAGGATATGTGTTGACTACACAGATCTTAATCGGGCATATCCTAAGGACGCCTACCCCCTCCCCAACATCGACAAGCTCGTCGACAACTCGGCAGGCTTCAAACTACTGTTCTTCATGGACGCGTACTCGGGGTACAACCAGATACCCATGGCCGAGGCTGACAAACAGAGCACGACTTTCATGACCGAGTCGGGCAATTACTACTACAGCGTAATGCCCTTCGGCCTAAAAGTCGTTGGCGCCACCGACTAGCGGATGATGAACAAAGTCTTCCGAGGGGAGATTGGCGATATGCTCAGGGTCTACATGGACGACATGATCGTCAAATCCTGCACGAAATCCGACCACACGACACACCTCCAAAAAGTATTCGAGACAGCGAGGAAATGCAAGATGCATTTCAAACCGGAAAAATGCACCTGCGGGGTGCACGCGGGAAAGTTCCTCGGATTCTATCTGACCGAGCATGGGATCGAGGCAAACCCGGACAAGTGTCGGGCCTTCTCCGAGATCGCGACACCGAGCTCAAAAAAATCGATACATTCCCTTAACGGGATACTCACATCACTTTCCCGCTTCAACGCAAAATCCGCGTAGCACGCCCTCCCTTTCTTTAAATTGCTGAGAAAGGAAGCTGCTTTCGAGTGGACAGAGGAATGCGAGCAAGCCTTCCTCCACCTCAAACGCATCATGTCTGAACCGCACGTGTTGACAAGACCAGAGGCCGGGGAAACCTTATACCTATACCTGGCCATGGCGAACGAAGCCGTCAGCACCGTACTGATCCGAGAGACCCCTGAGGGACAGAAACCGATCTACTTCACAAGCAAAGCCCTCCACGGCCCCGAAGTGAGGTACCAACAAATTGAGAAAGTCACCTTAGCCCTCGTCACCGCAGCCAGACGAATTTGACACTACTTCCTGGCCCACGCCATCATAGTCAGAACCGATCAGCCTATCAAACAGATGCTCGGCCGACCCGACATGGCGGGGCGCATGCTGAAATGGTCGCTGGAGATTTTCGAGTTTGACGTCATCTACGAAGGCAGAAAAACCCTCAAGGCCCAAGTCCTGGCCGACTTCGTCGCCGAGATGACCCCGCGCCAGAATCCACCCCGGGGACGCAGAAATGGACCATTTTCGTCGATGGTGCCTCAAGCTCCTCGGGAAGTGGCGCAGGCATCATCCTCGAAAACGAGGAAGGCACTGTCGTGAAAGTCTCCCTCACACTGGCCTTCCCGATGATGAATAATCAGGCAGAATATGAAGCCTTCCAGGCCGGCCTCCGCCTAGCAGAAGATCTCGGGGCCAAGGAGGTAAAAATCTTCACGGACTCTCAGCTGGTCGCCTCACAAGTACGAGGCGAATACTAGGAAAGGAACGACAACTTGGGCCGAGTACTTAGCTCTCATAAAGGAACGAATCATAACACGCCAGCATACATCCTCTCAAAGTTGGCAAGCACCAAGAAGAAAGGAGGGCACAAATCAGTTATCCAAGAGTTCATCGCGCAACCAAGCACGGAAAAGGAACAAGTTTTACCCGACATCAATGCCATTGGGGATTCCAATTGCTGGATGACGCTCATACACGCCTACCTTAGCACAGGACGACTCCCCATCGAAGCTAAAGAAGCCAACATGATCAAACGACGGTCCTGCTCGTATGTTCTACTCGACAACAAGCTATACCGAAGAGGCTTCTCGATCCCTCCCCTCAAATGCATCGACAAGGTCCAAGCCTTGATCGTCCTGGAAGAGGTTCACGAGGGCATTAACACACAACACCTTGGCGGGCAGTCTCTAGCGAGGAAGAGCCTGCAGGCAGGATACTACTGGCTGACGATGCAGGAGGATGCTAAAGAACATGTCAAGAAGTGAGATAGGTGCCAATGGCACGGGGACATGCACCTCGTGCCGCCTAGCGAGCTCAAATCCCTCTCCTCCCCATGGTTGTTCGCATGGTGAGGATGGACATCCTCAGCCCTTTCACCTTAGGCTCGTATCAGAACAAGTACTTGATAGTGGGCATCGACTACTTCACCAAGTGGATCGAGGCCGAAGCTCTCGCCAAAATCACAACGCACAATATACTTTGGTTCTGCAAAAGGAACATCCTCGCCAGGTTCGGCGTCCCGCTCACCATAGTCACCGACAACAGAACACAGTTTGCCGACAGGAACTTTTGAGACTTAGTCACCAAACTCGAGACAAAACACCACTTCACCTCGGTCGAGCACCCTCAAAAGAACGCCCAAGTCGAGGCCGCGAACAAAGTGATCCTCTGAGGATTAAAACAAAGACCCGGCGACGCCAAGAGAGGATGGGTCGAGGAACTCCATAACATGCTCTGGGCGTACCGAACAACGCCCCACTCGACCACCGGGGAAACCCCATTCCACCTCACGTACGGAACCGAGGCAGTGATCCCGGTGGAGATAAGAGAGACATCCAGGAGGACCGAGGCTCCCTTCGAGGAGGAGAACAACGACGAGGCTCTCCGGGAGGAGCTCGACCTAGTCGAAGAGATCCAATCAGGAGCTGCTCTCCACGAGGCTGCCCTGAAACAAAAAACTGCCCTTCGCTACGACAGCAGAGTCCTAAAACGCGAGTTCCAGGTACGAAGAAACCAAAAGGACTCATAAGAGGGCAAACTCGCCGCGAATTGGGAAGGCCCGTACCATGTTCATGACAAGACAGAGTACGGGGCCTACTACCTCGAAAACCTACACGGGGATCAGATAGCTCGACCATGGAACGCTGAAAAGCTAAAAAAATACTACAGTTAAACACTGTCTGCGAAAACTTTCCTCGCGACCACGGGACCGAGGTGTGGTACGACCATGTCTCCCCGAGATCAATGAAAAAGCAAGCCTCTGCCCTTTGTGTGTGTGCGGGCAGGGTGCTCTGCTCGACGGCGACACCTCGACTGAGAGTCACCGCCGCAGTACTAAGTCCGGCAGAACCCCAACTTGCGATGGGACGTTCATGCCGCCGGGACTGGTCCACAACCGTGGTCCACCCCCGTCACCGACCAGGTAACAACCCCGGTCAACCGATCAAGTTCCCTACACGACCAGGCAACGGATGTCGAGCTACGCCCCCAACTTAGCAAATTTTACATTAAAAGCATACCAAACATACAACCGAACATACAAGCATGCAATGCGAACGGAAATGTAAACCATGCATAAATAAACCGAGCACACACACAAACTTAGAAATTAAAACAAACAAATATTCATAAAATCGGCACCATCTCGGGAGTCAAAATATCCATTATAGTAAACGGGTACACGCCCAAAAGTCAAAACAAAACGTGGCACGCAGGCCAAAAACTATCAGGCACGCAGGCCGAATGAAAATAATAGGGGCACACAGGCCACCTTTCCTACTCTACGTCCTCCTCTTTGTCGTGGGCGTCATGGTCCCCATCATTGTCATCAGAGCCTCCAGCCGCAACAATCTGACCACCTTCGATCCGGTGGAAGGGGCCAATCCCGTCGGTCGTCAAATCAGGATTGACAATCCGGAGTTGTTCGACAACATGCTTGAAGCCTACCTCGACGGCCCCCAGACAATCCTCCTCGAGCTGATGAACCTTGGCCACGAGCCCTCTCCGCGTCGAGATTAATCGTTCCTCCTCAGACTCCTCTTCGGTTGGGGCGACCAGGTCTTCGAGTTCGACCCTCTTCGGCTCATCCTCCCGGTCCTTCAAGGCTTTCTCTAGCTCCCCGATGCGATCCCCCTAAAGCTTGTCCCGATGCTGGTACTCCCTTTGGTCGGCAGCGAGCTTGGCCCTGATCTTCTTAGACATCGCAATCTCACCCTTAACAGCGGCTAGATCCTCCGAGTAACACCCCGCCTTGTTCAGCACGAGAGTTGTCTCGAAGACCCTCACCATCTCCGCTAGATCAGCGAACAACATATTCTGCCGAGCCTCCTTGCTCGCCGTCAAAATAATCCTCTCCTCGTCCGGTGTCACCCCAGGCTCATTCCCCCCCCCCCCCCCGAAAATAAATTCAGTCGGAGGCAGCAAGGGGGCAGAGCAAACCCACGCTCCGGAGAAGCTTCAGTAAGGTCGATCTGAGGCACCCCGTCTTCCCGCCTCCGTTTGGGGACCGGGGACCCAGCCACCTGCGAAGACGAGGTCGCCTCTGGAGAAGCAACGGCCAGATCCTTCTGAGCAATAGGGGCCCGACCTTGAGTACGTCGGTTTCCCCTGTTCATCAGCTTCGTCACTCTCTCTTCCACCGAACCCATCGAACCTGCAAAAGGGACACAAAAGCAATAGTCAGAACTAAAAATGGCTAAGTAAAATGAAGCAGCTCGGATAGGCCCAAACTACCTAGGAAACGGTGGGCCTCATCCTCCGTCCGGCATTCGAGCAATGCCTGAACGTTGATGTACCGGGTCTCCGTCAGTACGTGCCCCTCGGCATCACGAATGTATTCCCCGTCGGGGGACACGCACTTCTGGGGAGGAAGACGCCCGACAAAATCTACAAGCCGACGGAACGCCAATCTGTCCTCCTCGCCCAACCTACCTGGCCTGAAGATAAAGTTGTCTGTTCCCGACCCGAAGTGCAGGTCCTACCAGTCGAGAGGGAAGTTAGATTCGTAGTTTTCTTGAGGATGCCCGTCAACCTCGATGATTTCCTTCTGAAAATAGTAGCATACACCTCCTCGGTGGCCGGCATGACCACAAACCAGCGGTCTTTGAAACCCCGGACATAATTGGTGTATGGTCGGAAGAGCCTGGTCGCCTGTCTTAGAGAAACCCAGTTGTGCCCGCCGGCCACGTCTGCCGTTGCAGATTGAAGACACATAAAAACAAAGGGATAGTGGCCCCGAGCTTGAGATAGTCGCACACGATCTCGAACGCTCGGAGGAAGGATAGCGATTTCGGATGGAGCTGAGATGGCGCCAGCATGAGGTGGTCGAAGACTCCTTGCTGAAAGTCGGCGAAGGGCATCTGTATCCCCACCTCCTTGAAGGCAAATTCGTACATGGAGAACCGGCCACCGTCATATCGTGAACAAATACGGTCGGTCGCCCAAGGCAAACACGCGCAGAACTGTCGGGGGCTCCCGACCACCCTCTCCTCGATTACAGCGAACGCATCTGAGTCGTCGTGGAGGAACATCGACGTATAATTTAAGGGTTCTTCCCCAACCCATTCTTCCAAGGGCCTCGCCTGCGGGTCAGACTCAACCTCCTCGTGATCCCTTTCATCCTCGGACAAATACCACTCCAATCCTTCCTCGGTGTGGTCATCCATATTATACCTGAAAAAGCAGAGGAACCCGGTGAATTCGACAGCTAAATCAAATCCACCATTCCATCGCAGTTCAAGTGAAAGGGTGTGGTCGCCCATACCGCCCACGAGGCAGCTCGGGGCAAGTTTTTCACCCGGGGAAGACCAGAAAATACGCCCTTTGGCCTCAGCATACACATCCGCTCACGCCCAGGGCCTTCATCCCACCGTCCTCGGGGCATTCAAAGTTCAACTCATTTCTCCCCGGGGCACTCATCGCAAGGGCCGGTGACAGACGTTTCCTACCTAATTTTGAAGGATCCTCCGGCGTATTCGCCGGAAAAACCCACGGTGCCCCCGGCGGAGCCACCAAAAACATCACCGTAAACAACAGAAAACACCAAGAGGGACGAGGAAACTTACGAGAGAAACGCAGAAAGGTTGCTGTCAAGCAGAAGAACTCCAGGTGTCGAGCAGAAACGATCAAAGCGTCGGGCAGGAAACTTGAGAGGTTAAGGAGCGGCGAAAAGCAAATGAACGAAGAAACGGGCCAGGTCTAGGTTTATATACCCCTAGCACGGGAAACGAAGCGTCGCTAGGCATTCAAGTGCCTAGGCCGTAGCCGTTTCAGGAAGACACGTGGCGACCTTCCATGCGCCTCTTTAACTTCTCCCCTCGACTGCGGGCACATCCTCGACATAAATTCTCCTGGTCGACACGATCGCGATCTTCCTGACGGCTACCTGTCCGACAGATCAACGAGCCCGACGCTATTCCCTGCTTAAGTCATAGCTCGCACGACCGCAAACAACGACTTGGGGGGCTACTGTTCTGGACTGGGCCGACGCTTAGCTCACAACAAGCAGGCCCATGCCCCAATGAAGTTGGGCCCAAGAATACCACGCTGGCGGGCAGAATCCTTGTCGAGCAGGACACCTCCTTGTCGGGCACAGGCCAAAACCCGTCGAGCAGGACCCTCGCTTCCGACTAGCCAGTCTACCTCTTCCCCCTTCATCGGACAGGACCCTTGCATCCGACCAGCCACCTCTGTCTGCCCGGGTGACTCCTCGGGCCTTCCCACATGTTCTCCACGTGTCCCTCACGCAGGGACACGTCATAACGTAACTACCCACTTCCTGGAGATTCAGTATTCCTCCTCCCAGATAGTGCAGAACAGTTACCCTAGAGCGAAGACCACGTCCTGGCCTTCACGATGCCAAGTCTACCCTAGCAGTTACTAACCTTGGGCCTGGAAGTCCGGCCCAGAGTTAGCTAACCGTTGGCCCTGCACTGGGGGCTCACTATAAATACTCTCTTCACTAAAGGGTCAGGTAACTTAATAATCTTACTCTCTCTCTCTCTCTCTGTACTTGTTTTCACTCTGCTCGTCACTTACTTTGGCATCAGAGTGTGTTTCAGGTACACCCCCCTTCTCTTCTACATTTTGGGTGAACAACTTTCATATCGACGACGCGTGGCAAGTCATCGATCCCCTTCTGGTCAAGTATGATCAACATTCCTCTTAATTAGTTCAAGATCAATTGTCTTTCCCTCTTAACCAAATAATTAACTACTACATACATGTGCAAAATATTGTAGTTAAGCACTTAAGCTAATTATTGAAAATATAAGCAAGTAAGTAAATTAATTAAGGAATTAAAAGTTATTTAATAAAATAGAGATTAAATATTTTATATTTGAGATGCCATATAAATTTAATATTTTAAAATTTTGAGTGAATACATGTATATCTCATAACCCATTAGTTTTATTTTTAAAAAGTTGGATAAATTTTGTAAGAAATTTTGTTACGGGAAAATTTGGATAAATGTTCTTAAAGTTTTGTTTGAATGACAAATATTATGTGGTAAGTAATTTATATATATATATATATATATATATATATATATATATATATATATATATATATATATATATATATATATATATATATATATATATATATATATATATATATATATATATATATATATATATAATTATAATGTCACCTATCGTTCGTCATGCATTTTTGTTTCCATGGTTTTTGTTGCAAGTCAGGTCTAGTGACAAAAATGTCATGTGATATAAGAAAATCTTTATATGATAATAATTATATGTACAATTAATCTTTTTTTTGTTTATGTTTATATTGACACAAGGCATAGACTGTGTCACCCTTTGTCAGTTTAATATTGAACTCTTACACATTTATTGTGTTAAGTAGGATGAACAAATTTCTTCTAGGCCGCTCATGTCCCTCAACATGATTTGTGGAGTACCCATCAATCATCTTTGTGGTTATTCGATTACGGACAATGTTTGCACAACAATAAAAATAGTATATATGCTTTAGTATTATCCCACTTCACAATAAATTTGACTGAATATACTTTAATAATATTATGGGGTCTGACGATTAAGTTATACTTAATGTTTTATCAAACATGCTAACTATTTTATCCCCCCTTTTCCTTCCCTTTCTTTTCCTTTTCTTAATATTATACTTTTAGAGTGATCTTCATACCATAATTGTCGATGTAACTTAAAAACGGATCTCGTAGTGTAGTGAGATACCAATACCATATAAGAGGGTTGTCTTATGTTGGGGACTTTGTAGTTGATAATCTGCTTCCACTTTTTTGTATAGTGTCACAAAACTTTTTAGACAGAGCAACCTAGTATGTAACTTAACTCAACGGTCTGAAGGCATCAGTCAAAAGGGAAAACCCGTTTCCCCCATAATTAGGGAAAAACTAGCCTTCCCCTACTCTGACATTCGTGATAAGAAAGCTGAGAAAATTGTTTCTCTCGAGATCCGACCTATGGATCTTCTTTATATACCCCAATCTTATAATTAGGGAGGAAGGATTCACAAATTCCATAATGAAAATACACAAAGTCTCTCACAATCCCTACATGAGCTGACACTCTTCTACTATTATACTTTCAACAAGTACAATTGGCGTCCATCATGGGGGGCATAGCAAAACTAACCTAGGTCACATTTACATTCACATCAAATACCTCTTCAATTGTCGTCCTCAAAATGGTGGAAACATGAAGCTTCACGCCAGCCTCTTTTTATGAAATTTGGAAGAGCCCCATGTTGGAAAATTTCAAACCCCTTTCACTCATGAAATTTGCCGAAAGAAGCTACCCTTAAGAGCATGTCGCCTCTATCAATAACTAGATGATTATCATCGTATCTAGTGACTCCTTGAAGTAAAAGCCACTATCTATAACCTTAAAAGGTGCTTTATTAAGGTGGTACGTGAACTTACCATGCTTGTCAATTATTAGTTACCAGGATTTGGTGAAAAAACTAATCCACTAGCTCTCAATGAACAAGCATAACAAGGTATTAACCATGAACATGTTCAACATCTATAAAGGGCCCTCTGATTCATTAAAGGAGTCTCTCTTCCATTTTAATAAGGCAACCATCAAAGTCATACACATAAACCAATAGATACTCGTAGATGCATTAGAGTATGGTTTAAGGGTTAGACGTTTCGATGAGTCCCTCGCCTATAAGTCATCCGCTTCCATGGAGGAAATCATGGCATAAGACTTATGTTATATCTATGGTGATGAGAGTAATATGGACAAAAAAAGTTAAAGAACCCAAGGAATGAACATTAATCACTTCTGACACATCACAGTAACAGCGCAATAGTCATTATACATCATCTGTAAGAAACCAAACAACTTTCAAGCACCGTGGAAGAACCACTGAGGACTTCACACTGTTGAACACTCACCAGGATCAAATATGGTATGAAGTCTTCCACACTTATAATGTTCCTCCTCCAACAACCCCTAAGTCTGACACTATGGATCATGAGCCAAGTAGATGGTGCAAGTATCATAAGGTGAAAGGTCATTAACCAAATGATTGATACTAACTAAAGAAAGAGATCGAGAGGCCCATTTAAGAGATTCATTTGAATGAGCATGTTAGAGGTAGTCCCCACTAGTTAGGAGGCAGGTTCGTACCTTAAGTGCGAGATCGACCTAGAAGCCCTAGATCCAGAAAAGGTAAAGAACCATGTAGGAGAGATGAGGATAAGCAAGTCTGCAACACCCTTAATAACATAGTTGGAGGATTTTCTAGGGGAGGAGAATCTAGCTCCTCCCGCAGAAAAAATACTTCGACAAGTTATGGTGGTAAAAGGTTCATCGCCCAGCTACAAATTGGGTTCAAGAAACACTCCATAACTCGAAATCAATTTCTCCAACAAAGATGCCAAAAGAATCCATCCTCACAATAATGATCTCATGGTCATAACGGTACGTTTTGAAGATTTGGAGATCAAATGAACATTAATAGAACATGGGAGTTTTATAGATATCATTTACTAAGACGCATTCGAAAGGCGCAAATTAGATCCAAATGATCTTTAAACATTCCATGGCTCATTAAGTAGTTTTGATGGCAAGCAGGTGCAAGTGAAAAGCTACATCACTTTCAAGACATCATTCGGGCTAAATGAAAATACAAGAATGATCAAGGTCAAGTATCTCGTGGTAGATACCTCATCCTTGTACAATATAATTATAGGACGAACTTCTTTAAACCTCTCAGGGGTTGCCTCATCAACCTTATATCTATGCATAAGTTACCTATTACCTATAAGGGGCATTAGGATAGCCCAGGGTGACTAAGAAACCGCCTAGATATGATATCAAGATATCTTTAGAATACAAAAGGCGATGATGGCCATAGTCAATGTTATGTAAGCATACATACAGAGAATAAACATCATGAATATAAACCCTAGAGTAAAACCTGAGAAGGAAAGACAAACGTCCACTAGAGATTCAGATGAGATCCATGTTAAGCCCCATAAGCTTTATGCCACCAAGTAAGATACCCCGGCGACAGGAACTGGAGTAGAGGAATCTGTTTCCCTATTTATGAAGAACCTGAATTTTTCAGGTAATAATGTCGAATAACATTTTGAGATCTTGGAGCTCAATAATATGAGACATTACTTTAACTATTTGTTTTAATGCTTTTTGTTGAATAAGGTGAGGTGATTAAGTCATCCTTTTCTATGAAATTTTCCAAGGAAGTGGTTTGATTTAAATAATACGGTAGCACTCTTTCCCTCTACAAGGGAATGGGTTTTTAATGAGGCATCATATCTTCTTAAATGCTTTGATCTTTATAGATTATCTATGAGATGAAATTGACGAATCTTCATTGAAGGACCCTTGCCGCCTTATTAGGTAATGTTTTGCTAGACCTTCATTGGAGGATCATTGTTTCCTTATTTGGAAATGTTTTGCTAGACCTTCATTGAAGGATCCTTACTGCCTTATTAGGAGTTGTTTTTTTTTTACCTTAACTAAAGGATCTTTGTCGACTTATTAGAAAATATTTTGTAGGACCTTCATTGAATACTTTTCAACTTATTAGGAACTATTTTGTTGAACCTTCATTGAAAAATCCTTTATGAATTGTTAGGAAATGTTTTGTTGGACCTTCATTTAATGATTATTGTCTCGTTGTTAGACAATGTTTTTATAGACCTTCTATGAATGATATTGTCACCTTATTGGGAAATGTATGTGTTAGACCTTTATTGAAGGATCATCTTCGTCCAATAGGATACATAAAGTACACCCTAAAGACAACAACAAATGATGAAATTCAATAGAGCATGGAAGAATGCATTAATAATAAATCCCCAAACGACGTGATTACAAATAGCCCTCTTTCAGCTTCATATCAGAGTGATTTTCCTTATCACACCCATTATTCATCAATTCTTTCTCCTGATGCAACGCTCTTTTCATGGTGTTCAGCTCAACTTTCAAATGATCAACAAACTTATTCACTTGATCATGGACGTTAAATAGTAGGCACTTCAACAACAAACCCCTTAGCATGTGGCTTTCCACCATGTTATATATATATATATATATATATATATATATATATATATATATATATATATATATATATATATATATATATATATATATATATATATATATATATATATATATATATATATATATATATATATATATATATATATATATATATATATATATATATATATATATATATATATATATATATATATATATATATATATATATATATATATATATATATATATATATATATATATATATATATATATATATATATATATATATATATATATATATATATATAGGGAAAGTCTTCGGTGAAGGAGAGGCGAGCACTAACATAGCGTTTGGCGTCGAAGTTCTTATTCCAAATGTATGGCTCTGTAACACCCTCGGATGGTTTTTTGGGACTTATTCTTGGATGGGTGATACGTTTTGATCATCGCCTTTAATTTTGTCCTCTAGAATGATAGTCTATGTAGCATTTAAACCCTTGTTCTTCTGGTCTTTGGTGTAGGTCGAACTCCTTCCAAGCACATTAGGCTTCATAATCTTGATTGGCCGAGTGTTAAGAATGTCATTCCCCTCAGAACCTGTCTTTCCTCCCTTGGTCATGAGGCCTCTAGAGTGGGTTTTTAGATTATTAATCCATTTCTCAACACGATCAACTTTCTTCTTAGCCATAAAAGCTTTCATTTCACTTACCTGCAAGTCATCCATTCTTTCTAAAAAAAGATAAAAAGGTAAGAATCAAGCAATGAGAAATTCTAATTGAGAATACCTACAGAAATTAAAATTACACAAATACTCATCAATTTTCTATCTTTATAACGATCGAGCTCCACCATCACCCTGGAGCTTATAATAGAGAACTCTTCCAAAATATTGACCATCTCTCTCTCTCTCTCTCTCTCTCTCTCTCTCTCTCTCTCTCTCTCTCTCTCTCTCTCTCTCTCTCTCTCTCTCTCTCTCTCTCTCTCTCTCTCTCTCTCTCTCTCTCTCTCTCTCTCTCTCTGTGTGTGTGTGTGTGTGTGTGTGTGTGTGTGTGTGTGTGTGTGTGTGTGTGTGTATGTTCGTGTGCGTGTATGTATGTGTGTGTGTTTGTGTGCATGTGTGTGTATGTTATGGTTAGGTATTCATAATCGAATCCATTTATAGACATACGATCCTATGTCCAATATAAGGGGACGTCCTAGGTACCGTCATCCCCGGTGGTAACAATTGAAGCATTATCTCGTTCTTTCACCCTCACAAACCTCTCTTTCTAGTTCTTTTAATGTTTAGAGTAGGGAGCGAATATAACAGTTACCGCAAGGTGTCTAGAGTCACCCAACCACCTTTAAGTATCATCTTACTTCCATAGAATGAGAAAAGGATACCTATGGAAAGGTTGGCGTCAAAGGGCCAAAAGATGATTTCAAAGCCCATTATAAAAGCCCGACCATTTGGCGTTATTTGAGAGAGAGCGTCATTAATGGTCGTAAGAACCTATGACTCAAAGAGAATAAATGGAATCATCAATCCAAGTTTATGGACGACCGAAAGGTGAATATAGAAAACGCATAGGATGAATAATTGATGGTTATCATTTTAGTTTTTTCCTCTTGAAAGTAAGGCTCTATGATAATCTACCCCCTATTCCAGAAATGTTTATGTGTTTCTTGAAGGAAACCAAACTCTTCTCAATGGTGTAACAAGTTTCGAATTCCTCCACTCCTAAATGTTTGGATGAACTGGCTATCACTGCCGACTCCGGATTTTATGGGAAAGAAGAAGGGAAAATAGGGTCATTTTAACTACTAGAATTGAAGGTGCTCTCATAACTCCCAAACAACCCTATTTTGAGAAGCCTGTAATTAATCATTTAGTCAACTCGCCTAGAGTTTTCATACGATATTCATACAGTTTCATGAGCTCTCTACCAATGGAGGGTTCAATCACGTTGCCCCTCTCATCTAAATCCCTAACAATCTCCATTTTTGGAGGAAAAAATGGATGGTGAAAAGAGGGAAGAAGATGTTATACCTATGAACGAGAAAGAAAGATGAAGTTAAGCTTGAGAATGGTTGAGTGCAACTTGCTCAATTAAATGGAAAATTTTAATAAAGCGTGAGTAGGGAACGAACCAAATTTCCATTCTTAGAGGATTAGAAACCTAGGTCATGTAGGAAATGATTGCCTCTACTTCGATACACGTCAACAGCTATGAAGAGAGCCTTTACATGTCTCCATTCCTGACACATGCAAATAAATCAACGGTCATGAGAAGACTTGTCTTCCTAAGACAAACCCATCATGAGAAACATTTAAATTTACGCGTGCTACTCCAAGTGATGCTTGAAGGACTCGCCCTAAGCTACACTTAAGGGACTGATCCAAGGTAACAAATTGAGAAATTCACCCTAGGAACTTGTTATCACGGGCCCTTTAAAACCACAACATGTTTGAATTAAATAACTTCAACTTTCACAAGCTTCGTGCCTGAGGGGCGGTGTACTAGGAAAGACACCTCATGTAAATAGCGAACTAAGTGCGACAATGTGGGGCGAGCGCCCGAAGTGAGCCTGGACGCTCGTAGTGGGTCTGAGTGCCCAAAGTGGTTCTCATTGTTCGAATTGGTATCCATGACCCATTTCTCTTATCATACGTGGCCAATGAGATGTTTAAGGAGCAACGATTTGAAGGTATCAGTCAAAGGGGAAAAATCGCCTCCTCTACAATTTGGAAAAGAACTAGTTTTTTCCTTCTCCCACGTTTCCGATAAGAAAGCTAAGAAAATTGTTTCTTTTGGGATGCGACCCAGATATCCTCTATATATACCCCTATCTCAAAATTAGGGAGGAAGGATTCACGATTTCCACAAAACAAACACATAAAGTCTCTCACAATCCCTATATAAACAAACATTCTTCCGCTAATGTACTTTTGGCATATATATATATATATATATATATATATATATATATATATATATATATATATATATATATATATATATATATATATATATATATATATATATATATATATATATATATATATATATATATATATATATATATATATATATATATATATATATATATATATATATATATATATATATATATATATATATATTAAAAAATATTTCTTCATAAGATAAGGGTGACATTGGGGCAAGACGGGGGGAGAGAGGGAGAAGAGGGTAATGCTTATATATATATATATATATATATATATATATATATATATATATATATATATATATATATATATATATATATATATATATATATATATATATATATATATATATATATATATATATATATATATATATATATATATATATATATATATATATATATTCAAGCATTACCCTCCTCTCTCTCTCTCCCCCCGTCTTGCCCCACTGTCACCCTTATCTTATGAAGAAATATTTTTTCCTCATGTATTGATGATACCTAAGTAAAACTTACTATATACAAAATTCTAGTTTGAACAACATATTTTTTCCGATACTTCCAAATCTTTAAGATTTATAAGAGAGATGACTCAGATATATAATATTTTAAGATTTAGAGTAGAAATGCAATGTTTGCCTATCTTGTGGTCTTGAAACACAAGTCTCATTGTTGCTCTCGACTTCTTCAACTAACGTAAGATGGGAAGTTGAATAATATGTGGAATCCTCTTATAAAAGATGGAAACTCACTCATGTTTAGGAGGTGGTGGATCCTCTTATAAGAGGTAGAACCAGAAAAGATAGAAACAACAATAGAGTAAATGCTTCCAAACTATAAAAGATAATTTCATACATCGTCACCCAAAATTTTAGTGAATTTTTTATTGCATCCTAGATGTTTCTTATGCACCATGTTAAATTCGACATATGCCCCCTGAGTCTGGAGATATATCTTTGGACGCACATATTTCTGATTAAACGTTGACATATTTCAGAGATACATCTCTGAAGCCATTTTAAATATTCAAAACATGTCACTTAGACACCGTTTATATTTGAATTGTTTCGAAGATGCATATCCGATAATTTTCCGAAGATACATCTCTGAAGTGTATCAGAACAGTTTTTCTTTACTATAAGTTGTGTATTTGTTTTTAGTTGAAGTATAACACACGATCCAAAATAAACAAAAATAGACGTACAAAAAAATAAGAGACTAATACTGGATGAAGTATAACAATATATATAGAAAATATCATACAATCAAAATCCAAAATATGATAAAACCGTAAAAATAAAGTAGAGAGTATAGTAATACAACAAGATAATAACAGACTACTATTAGGTGTTCCTGACAACATATCCTCTGCCTCCTCGGCCATCAATCCTCACCCGTCCTCCAGTGATGTCTCTGGTACAACAGTGCCTCAAGTGTCTCCGCCACCATGGCATTCTGGACTCGCCTAACAGTAGACCCCTTAGGGAAGATACTCTCGGCAATGCGTTCCTGCTCAATCTCCATTATGCAACGACACAAAGGCAAGACATCATCAGTATGATCTAGCAGAGCATGTTGCTTCTCTAGTATCTTCTGATGAGCTGGTCTCGACGGATCTTCTGGAGCAGTCTGCAACATGTACATATGTGATACCCTGAAGAACCATCTGATTTATCCGTCTACGTAGCTCCAGTCTTTCGACGTTATGGTAGCATGTGCCTCCTCCAGAACCAGATGACTCTCATAATCAACAAAAATCTCATCTATTTTTCTACGAGTCAAGACATGAGTAGACAACAGGGTGTTTGAGAATGGTCTGGGTGTACCCAAACTCCCACATGATGCACTCGAACAGATGAGGAGCAGTGATACGCAATCTGCAGGCTAAGCATCCAGAGTATAGCGATATCTCGTCAAATGGTTGTGTTTGACGGTGATCCACGTAGCTGTTGAAGTGCACATTCTCAACAACCAAACGGTCAAGGTAGACTCAAAAAGGCTTGACCGCCTGGTTCCTTGTCAGTGAGATAAAACCACAGGCACGCGGCATATCCTCGGTGTACTCATCCACATTCGCCAGTCAGAAATGCATGGGAAATGCTTAAGGATCCAAGTATGGAATGAAAAAAAATTCAAGGATCAAGAATCATCGGCAATGGTTTCGCAAATATGAAACGAAATTGACAAAAAAAATATTCAAGGATCAAGAATTATTACCACCAGTAGTGTCACGCTTCCTATAACCTGTTTCATCTTCCACCAACATCCATTTCTCAATTTCGAATAAAGATAGCACAGGAAAGCTGCCCCATAGTTGTACTCATGGATCTGAGTGAGATCCAAGAAGTACCAGAGGTATACAACGTCAATATAAGTGGCACTCGTGTCCACAAAAATGCAAGTGCCAACAAAAAAAATGCTCTCAAAGCATGAGTCTTGTGTACCGCCACCTGCTCAACATCTCCATGAGCCTCCTATGGAGCAAGGATCTCATCATCATATCTCTCTTTCAGGAAATCAAATCTAGCATGAGCACCCCTGGTCCTATCCACCTTCTCAATCGCCTCTGGTCAGGCAGAGGCGTCAACTTTCGCCTCGTCTTTGGTCATCCTACCATGATCGAGAATCTTCCCCTGATCGGAAGATGTAACAAACATGAGACATCGTCTAGTGTGATAGACATCTCACATGCGGGAGAAGAAATGAAGATGTCTCAGAGTGTCATCTCTCCACGAGTGCATTAAGCATCTCGTGGTTGACCAGAGTGTAACCGATCATGCATAGATCCTTCAGCCCAGATAAGGACAGAACCGACTGAAATCAATCCTCATCCGGCTAAGCTAAGCCAACAATCTTCCTCCCATGGTTAAGAAACTTCAAGGGATCACTCATCTGAAATTTTCCAGAAATAATTAATGTCAGTAATAATCAATGTCAACAATTAAAATTAACATAAAAAATAAATCAAAAATTCAACTAATGTTACCTCTTCATCCCAGATATGTCTAGCAGTGTGGTATGGATATAGAGGAAGTAAGGACAAATCAGATGGACCTCTTACAAAACCCTCTGGCTCGGTAGCCGCAGCAGCCTCACCCTTCGGAGGTGGCATTGGATCAGCTGGATCATCAGTGAGAGGTGGCACTGGGTCCATAGAAGGTGGCACTGGTGAATCCTGACGCCTGCGGGAAGAAGAAGAATGTGGAGTGGTCTAAGATGGAGTGACTTGAGGTGAAGCAAGATCCCCAGAAGTCGATGCCTCTGTGTGACCAGAGGTACCTGCTACCTTCAGAACCTGCTGACTCTGCTCCCTCCGAACGGATGCGTGTTGAGCTACCCTGCCATGTCTCAGTGTGTCGACTTTGTTAGCCATTATGCCTGTAAGGTAAAGTAAGACATATCATTAGTGCACGCAAACAAAACACACAAACAAGAAAATTAAAAAAAAAAAACACTGTAGGAAATTTCGGAGATGCATCTCCGGAAACACCATAAAACAATAACATTGAACAATTTCAGAAATGCATCTCCGAAAACACCATAAAACTATTAACTTAAAAAGTTCTAGAGATGCATCTCCGAAAATTCCCAAAGTATATGAAACGCTAAACTATTCTGGAGATGTATCTTCGGAAAGTTCTGCAACTCAGAGGTTTCGACAATGGCGTAAGGTGGCTCATGCAAGTTGAAAAAAATATATGATTGCCATTTTGAGGCAACAAACAAGTCATACATTAAGTCTAAACTATGTTACATGTGATTCCTACACATTTCTAACCTTAATCATTGATTTCTACACATTTACACTAAAACTCAAAATTTATCCGAAAACTCGAAAATTTATCTGAAATTTATAATTTTAATGATGTTGAATAATGTCATTGATGATGTTTGATGTTCCTTTGAACCTTGTTTGGTGAAATTTGATGTTGTAAAATTGAAGTATATTGAGAAAGAAAACTCAAAAATTTATCTGAAATTTATAATTTTAATGATGTTGAATAATGTCATTGATGATGTTTGATGTTCCTTTGAACCTTGTTTGGTGAAATTTGATGTTGTAAAATTGAAGTATATTGAGAAAAGTTTGAGATGAGTTTGAGGTTGTATGCAAACAAACAGTGAAATGAAAGAGAAAAAGAATCTAACGCAACTTATTCTCTAAAATGTTCCAACATTCATAAACTTTAAATGTATCCAGAGAGATATATTTTCAAAATCAATAAACATTTGTAAAAAATTTTAAAAATTTACATGGCACAGTAAAAAATACATAGAATACTATAAAAAAAAAATTTCAAATTTTAAACCAACTCTTTCTTAACATGCCATGCTCAAACAATAAACCATGACAAACAATATCGTTAGATCTTCACCTAAAACATAATTTTCTAATCAATTGCTCCCTATGGTTTTGTAAAATTTTAAAACACGTGAAGCTATAGTTGAATCAGCTCTAGTTTGTCTTAACTGTGCATTATTATATATTGAAAGATACTAGTGATATCTGAACATTTTGAAATCCAACTTGGAAAATAGGGCCTTTAACCCCTTTGATCACATGGTTATTGTACTTTGGCCTTTGACCCCTTTGTTTGTCAATCTCATGTAAACAACTTCCATAAACTAGAGCCGGTCCCAGTAAGAAAAACCAAACAAGTGAATGACAAAACACACTGAAACCGATGTTCCGAATCCTCGGAAAGACAAATAAAACAAAATAAAAATGAACATTATGTAACAAAAATTGTGCCACTTCTCAAAAGTTCTATCCTTCCTAACTCATATTCCTGTTAGTTTTTCCTTAGAAAAAGCTCAAACTCATTGGAAGGGAAAAAAAGTACAATTTCTTTAAAGCTACAGCAGAAAAGGCAGGTTGTCATCAATCAGCCACATTTCCTCGCGCTCTCTCAAACTAATTAACATGGTGTTACATCTCTAGTCATGCTTGGCTGAAGAACTTGAGGAAAACTATTCATCTACTTCTTCTTCTTTGATTTGCTGGAAAGAGACTGAGTATATGCAGTTCCCTGGATGACACAACACAAGGTAAAGAAAGTGATTTCATTTCAAATGTCTGGTTTATGTTAAAGGTTTAAACAGGAAAATATGGATATGACATCCAACAAGTATAGAGATAGTAATACAGCATCACAAGAACATACCTGTAGCCATTCGTCTGTCGAAGCATCTATAGACCTAGTTCCAACTTCAACTTTCGGAGCTCTCTTTGATTTCTGACCAAAAAATATTCATGAGCAAACATGAGGATATCACAAAGTTCAAGTAAATATTGAATTCTAAATTAAAATTGAAATTTGGATCAATTATTGTACATGTGTATGAACGGATCAGTAACTTCTATGTTGTAGTTAGCAAATCAAACACATGAAATGAGCACAAAGCTGGAGTGTTAACCAGGACCAAATCAAAGGTGAGAAATTTAGGGCCTCTTTGTAATTGGTATCAGAAAACATTAGCTATCCTCGTTTAATGTTTTCACTCTATTTTCTGTTTACAAATGTTTAGGGCCTCTTTGCGATTGGTGTCAGAAAACATTAGCTATTTTCGTTTTATCTTTTCACTCTATTTTCTGTTTCCAAATGTTTAAGGCCTCTTTGTAATTGGTATTAGAAAATATTAACCAGGACCAATAATGGGGAGAAATTCAGGGCCTCTTTGTAATTGGTATCATAAAACATTAGCTATTTTCTTTTTCTGTTTTCAAATGTTTGCAGTGAAAACATTGAGAGAACAACTGCTGTACAACTACTATTGTTTTCATTGGTTCCTGTACAAATATTTGAAAATCGGGAAGAAATTGAAAACTATGGGGGCAGTTTAGTTGTGTAAAGAGAATACAGAAAAAACAAAGTTTTCATAAATCAAACGAATAAAAAATTAGCAAATTCTAAATGCAAAGGTGGTCCAGTAATAGCACATTATCTGAAAAGATATAGACTATAGTACCTTAGATAGGTTTTGTACTTGACCATGAATCCAAAGCCCCAAGAGGACAAGGAGGGCAGCTCCAAGAGTAACAAGAAAAACAGATTCGATGCTAAGAAACCCACCAGATTCAACAACTTCAATAGTTCCATTAAAGAAGGTGCTTTGGTATGGATGCTCGTCTATCTCATAGATAATAGTGCCAACAAGATCAAAACTTCCAGGCTGCATACAGAAAAATCATTACCCATTATGAGATCAAAAGTATATAAATACTCTAAATTTTGCTCATTCAGAAACTAAAAGAAGCTGTATACAAAGTGATGGTGATACCTGCAAGAATTTACTGACTGCAAATATGTATGGGAAAGTAGCTTGCGCTGAGGCTGGTACAGAACCATTGTTGAAAACCTGCCATAAAAAAAATCTTGCATTTATATTTTATATTAAATGTTAAATGTCATCTGCTGAATCAGATTGGGTGATTCTAAAACCTAGTCTATCAAGAGAACAAAAAATACTTCAAATTCAAGACTTGTACACACTCTTTCTAACAGGATTTGAAATTTCCTTTTCGTATAAATGGCTTTCATCAATTTGATCATTAGAAGTTTAGTATTGATCAAAAGGTAACAAGCATAAATAACAATTTAAAATAATATGAGAAAAATAAATTTTTACACAAATAAAATAGCCAAGTTTAATTTAGGATTTTCAGTAACCAATTTCTACCTGAGCAGTAAGATTCTGAACAAGCAGATGATGATCGACAGGAAGGTGAATACTGGCCTTGATTGCAACAACATTCAAGTCGGACTCGCCTGTTTTCAGCCCAAAAAAAAAAAATCAGCTAAACAAGTGAAAGAGCCCCTGATTTTACTCTTGGATCCCACACTCCTCAAACACCAGTAAGAAAATAATGTAATACAAAGAATGGAATGAAATGTGAATCCTAAACAATAACAGTAAAAAATTTAAGAAACTTAAAAGAATGAAACTACAACACTCATAGGATCTGATTGAATTACCATCATTTTTAACACCAACTAGCAGCTCGGTCTCTTCTCCAGCTGTAACCACTGCATCATATTCACATAAAAAAACAAAATCAACTCGTTTTCTAATACAGAAAACAAAATTAAAACACATTTTGCAATTTTGTGAACTAGACAAATCGATTCTTACATTTTGCAATATTTCTCGGAAATACACTTATTGTTTCAATCCCCGGAGCAGCAGAAAAGGTTCCAACCCCATCAAAGTCTTGTGCATCATCACCAACAATGCCAATATCACTTTCAGTAGTCTCCACAGCTTCACCTGATTCAGACTGACACCTAACAACTACCAAATAGCAACAACCACATTCAATAATCATCATGCACATAACCATAAAAACATATTAATCAGTTATTTCCAAGATCCAATAGGACAAAAATAAAATAACACATAATCCAAAAACTCAATCACGTTTCCATCCAAAAATGCATAACTAACATCCACGCCAAAAAGAAATTAAGATCATAAATTACAAATCAGATCAAAGCTCAAAAGGCATGCAAAATGAAAGCAATTGTGTCGCCGGAACAGTAATCGTAACATGCAGGAATGAAGCGTGGAAACGGATCTAGATCTAGAATGCGGAGAAGCAAACCTTGGAGGAAAGGAGAAGCGACGAGGAGAAGAGCGAGAGAGAAAATCCAAATGGTGTTGAAGGAGGCCATGGTGGTTGAGATTTTACAAATGAAACGTGTGAGTGAATTTTCAACGATGAAATAAACAAGATTTGTAATGGGGTTGTTGTTCGTGTTAGAAACGATGTCGTTTTAATTCGTCTAAGTAATGTCGTATTTTGGATCCTCATATATGCTTAGAGGTCTGGTTTGTCCATTTTTCATTGGTCGTTTTTACGTGGTGCGTTGTAAGCGTCACTGAGTTATCCTACTCATCATAAAAAATTTAATGACCTATTAATTTTTTACTTAGGGACCTAATTATAAATTAATAAATAAGTAATTTAAAATTGTATTTTAAAATTTATTGATTTTTTTTAAAGTTTTTAAACGGCTTGACATTTCCGAAGTAATTAAATTTGTAAATAAAATAATTGACTGAAAAATAATAAACTTTTAATATGAGTTAGCGTATTTTTTGGCCAACACGTTCTTAAACATACAATTTTTATCATATTCTTCTATATTTTTTTAAAATGTAAGTGAATCATTTGAATTATGGGTATGTTTGTTTTAGATTTAAAAATGAATAAAACAATTTTTTTATAAATATATCTTTTTGAATATTAAAAGTTTTTTTAATTTTTTTAATAGATTAAAATATAGTCTAACATCACAATTTTTTTAAAATATTTTAAAATTAATTTTTATGAAAAAATATTTGAAATAATTTCAAATTTAAATGATTTTTTAAAATTTTATTATTCAAAAAATTTTATAAAAATGATAAGCTACCTAAAATAATCCTTTAAACCAATTTTTCATTGGATATTTTTTTCAAATTTGCTTAAATAAAAATATATAATAGTTTAAAAATCATTTTTAGAAAAACTGAAACAAATAAACCATGTGTGGGCTCAGATAAATTTGGTGATCCAAGTGAATTTTAAGTAAGGTGATTCTCAATTCATCTCCCACAAATTTTTCAGATTCATTAATTTTCAATTTTAATATTTTAAAATGGATTCTTTTAGTACAGTGTAAATTTTTAGTTGGTAAGCAATTTTCATAGACATCTATATCCATATTATGAGATAGACTATTCAGATAAGTTATTTTCATGTTCAAAATATGTTTGATAAATTTTTTTACAACGTTGTTACTTTTACATTATTATTATACATTACATCATAGTCATTGTTTTTAAATACGGTGAATATGGACATAAACAGTAAACAATGCTTACATAATTACATGAATAATGTGTAAATAGTGACCATAAATAGTGGTCGTGAATAATACATAAACAATAATCTCATTATTAATTAGAGTTGGTGTCTCATTATCATCTTTTTCATTAATGGATTAGAAGCAAACATGATCTTCTTTGTCAAATTCTTTTCTCGTATTCTATAATATATATATATATATATATATCTTTTAATACATCTATGCAAGAGTCTCTTAAAATATCTCTCGTTAACTATACAAAGATTCTTTTCGATGTTTATTTTTCAAATATTCTTTTAGATGTTGATTCTTCAAAGATTCTTGCGGATGTTGATTCTTCAATGAATCATTCATTTATTGTGTGATAGTTCTTTCAAACAAAATATGTAGAGTTGACATTTCAATCACTTCTTCAAGTAGTTGTTTTTATGAGGATGAAGATTCTTTGAATGTTTTTGAATATTTTCTTAATCTTCTAGAAGCTGAATTATCACTTTGAGTTTCAAAAAAACTTCCTCCTTTTGAGATTTTTCCTGAAATTCAACACAAACCTTTATATCCTTCAAATAGAGTATTGGATTAGATTTCTAATACTAATTTTTGAGACTGCGATATTTGTTAGATATAAACTTTCAAAAACAACTTTTAAGGATTCCAATGTTTGAGAACCATCTATGAAGATGGTCTTCACTTTCGCTTGGTGACTCATCTTTTTTGATATGTATGTTCATTCTCTCTTGTTTGATCTCAAAAAAATCCATGTGGATCATTTCAAGAGTCTCTCATATTTCTTTGGCCGAGTTAAAGTTATAAACTCAAATATACTATCTATTGCATATAGCAATAATCGTCGAGTACTTAGATTTAAAACTCGAGATTGAATTTATCTATCTTATTCATTCCATAAAATATTTGGTTTATTCACTACTTTATTATTGACATAATAAGTGGGAATAAATGAACTATTGATAAAAAAAAAGTTTCACACTTTAAAATCATTAGCTTTAATAAAAAATTTCATTATAACTTTTCATAAGAGCATCTTTAATGCGAGCAATTAAATTGGATGAACTAAGTTATTTTACGTGGGTCCAAATCGACATGAAGGATTTAAGCAATCCAAAATTGAATTAAGAAGTTTGTACTTCAATGGTGATTGTTTATAAGGAATTCAAATTTGATATTAAATGGTTAATAAAAATCTATTATTTATGTTAAATAATTAATAAAAATCTATTATTTATGTTAAATAATGAGTTAGTGTACGTTGCTTGTGTATAGCACGTAAACTAGTTTTAGAGCATCTCATATGCCATGGCAAGCTCTACTATAATGCAAATTTCTTATTACTAACGTAAGTTATACAAAATTTTGATTTAACAACTATGCGTTAAAGTTGCTCTAAGGCAATTATAAAAACCTTGATTTCATAAAAATATTTAAGTAAATTTTATAAATTAAACTAAGATAAAACAACGAAATAAGTAAGCGGAACAAAAAAATGAAGAGATTGAAATACAACGGAAAGAAATAAAGAGCAAAAACATAAAGAGATAAGGAAAGAGAGAAATGCACCAGCAATTTATACAGGTTAGACCTAAGCACTCGACCTACTCTTGTCTTCAAGAATTTCTTCTTTAGAATTTCCACTATATGAGATGATATATTTTCATCACTTATGTCCAATAATCTTCTTACAATCAAACATGAGATTTTACATTGACTAATCCACAAAGCAAACGAGAGATTTTACACCGAACTAATTTTAGAACCAAATAAAACTTTCACACCAGACAAATCTCAAGAATCAAATAAGCTTTTACATTGCTAATGTATAGAACCAACAAAGAGTTTTTCTCATGATGAACACAAAATCAAATGGAGATTTTACTTTCTAATATCACAAATCAAGCATAATCTTTTAACTACAAATTTATTGAATTTTTTTATACCTTCATCTCCTTTTTAGAGTTAGGTGTACTTCTTTTTTTTATAGTTCATAAAATACATTTTGCTTTTCAAACTTTTGATTATAAACTAGTTTTAATACTTCTATTGAAGTCTTTCATTACGAAAAATCTCTTAAAGAGTTTTGGAAGAACCCTTCCGATAATTTATAAGATTGTTTAATTTGGTAGTCTATGTGGTTTTAGTCTAACTTAAAAACAACTAAATTACAACATCAAATATGTTATTCCTACACCATCTGTTACACCTTAGTCTATATTCACTGTTAACAAATACGGTAAATAGTGACATGAATAGTGAACAGTAACGTGAACAGTGCATGAACGATGTTTTTAGTAGTAAAACAAAGTTGGTTAATAAAATATAAAAAGTTGGTTAATAAACGCATAGATATTAAAAATAATTTTTAGTAATAGAACAAATTTGGTTAATGAAATGTAAAAAGTTGGTTAATAAAGTAATGAAATTGGTTAATAAATGCACAAATATTAAAAATAATATTTAGTAGTAAAACAAAATTGGTCAAGAAAATATAAAATGTTGGTTAATGAAGTAATGAAGTTGGTTAATCACACAATTTTATATCAGTTCTCTTTGATCTAAAAATAAAATAAATAAATAAAAATAAGATTTTTTATATTTAAAAAAAAAAAAACTTATTTATTATTGGTGAACATGTGTATGTGTATATTGTGGTGTATGCATATCATTTTTCTTACAATATTATAAAAAGATGAAAAATGATATTCCTACACCAAAATTTTACACTACACCATATTTCAATGTTCACCAATTTGGTAAACAGTGAAATATTATAATAATATAATATTTTAAAAATATTTTTTTTAATATTTTTTTTGCTAAGGGATATTGGTATAAAATTATGTAATTAATCAACTTCATAACCTTATTAACCAACGTTTTACATTTCATCAACCAATTTTGTTTTACTATTAAAAATTATTTTGCATCCACGAACCTGTGTCGATGACAAAATTATGGCACATGAGATTGAGCCACATCAACAAAAAAGGCTTGGTCGAACTGGGAAACAAAACCTGCTAGGTGGTGACAAAGTCGAGAAGTTGGAGTTTTGTGAACCTTGTTTATTTGACAAACCTTGTAGGGTAAAGTTTAACAAAGGTAAACAAAGAACACATGGATCTCTTGATTACATTCATGTTGATCTTTGGGGGCCTGCAAGGAATCCTTTATATTCAGGTGCAAGATATTTTTTATCCATAGATGATGACTATTCCAGAAAATTATGGATATTCATTCAGAAGACTAAGGATGAAACTTTTGAGAATTTCAAAAGTTGGAAGGTTCTGGTTGAAACTCAAACTGGAAGAAAGGTTAAGAGGTTGAGAACCGACAATGGCCTCGAGTTCTGCAATGAAGCTTTTGACAGTTACTGTGTCGAGTATGGGATTGCAAGGTATAAGACTGTAGCAGGTACTCCTCAACAAAATGGCTTAGCTAAGAGATTCAATTGAACAATCCTTAAAAGGGTTAGATGCATGTTGGTTAGTGTTGGATTGGAGAAGGTGTTTTGGGCAGAGGCTGTTTCGACAGTAGCTTATCTGATAAATAGATATCCATCAATTGTCTTGGGAATGAAGACACCTGAAGAAGTTTGGTCGGGTTAACCACCGGACCTCGAAAAATTGAGAGTATTTGGTTGTTTAGCCTATGCTCACATTAGGCAAGACAATGTTGAACCTAGAGCTCTGAGATGCATGTTCATTGGATATCCTAAGGGAGTCAAATGTTATAGGTTGTGGTGTTTAGAATCAGGTCACAGAAGATGTATCACAAGTCGTGATGTAGTTTTCAATGAAGTCGATATAACGTTCAAGAAAACTGGTGATGCTGGTCAAAGTGTATAAATCTCTGAAGTGGAGCTAGAACAGGTAAAGATTCCTGTTGAGGTGGAGCATAGTGATGCTGGAGTGCATAACCCAGATGAAGTCGAAGAAGAATAGCAAGATGCTGAAGAGACTGAGGAAATTATCGATGACTGCCTACTGGCCAGAGATAGGTCGAGAAGAGTCATCAAGCCACCTCAGAGATTTGGTTATGCATATTTTATACATTTTGCCTTAATCTCTGCAAATGAGGTACTTGAGGAAGAACCTAGAGACTACAAGGAAGCTATGAGGAGTCGAAATAAGTCTGAATGGCGAAAAGCCATGGATGACGAGATAAGATATCTTCATGATAATAACACTTGGGAGCTGATTGAGAAACCTGCAAGGGCCAGGTTAGTCAAATGTAAGTGGATTTTCAAGGTCAATGAAGGAATTTAAGGAGTGATGTTGAAGCGCTTTAAGGCAAGGTTGGTTGCTAAGGGCTTCAGTCATAAAGAAGGTGTTGACTTCAATGATGTGTTCTCACCTGTTGTAAAGCATAGATCCATTAAAATGTTTTTTTCCATGATGGCAAAGTTCGACCTGGAACTTGAATAAATGGATGTGAAGACAACCTTCCTGTATGGTGATCTAGATGAAACGATCTTGATGCAACAACATGAAGAGTATGCAGAAAAGGATAAGGAAGATTATATGTGCAATCTGAATAGGTCTTTGTATGGCCTGAAACAATCTCCTCGACAGTGGAATAGGAGGTTCGACAAGTTCATGACACACATTGGTTTCACTATAAGCCAGTTTGATCACTGTGTTTACTTCAAATATTGACCTGGAAACTCACTTATTATTTTGTTGCTTTATGTGGATGGTATCCTCATAGCTAGCAACAGTGTCGAGGATGTAATGGAGGTGAAGGTTGAACTCATTAAGGAATTCAAAATGAAGGATCTGGGAGCTGCCACCAGGATTCTTGGTATTGACATCCGGAGAGATAGAAAGCAGTCAAAGTTATTCTTATCTCAAGAGACATACCTAAGGGAGGTTCTCGACAAGTTTTGTATGTCGAATACAATTCTTATTGTGACTCCGAAAAATCCTCAGTTTAAGCTTAGTACTACTCAAAGCCCGAGTACTGAAGCTGAAAGAATCTATATGAGTAGCATTCCATATGCTAGTATAGTGGGTTCTTTGATGCACGTTATGGTTTGTACGAGGCCAGACAATAGCGTATGGAGTGAGCCTTGTAAGCAGGTATGTGGTCAATTCTAGAAATGCACACTGATAAACTTTAAAGTGGATTCTCAGGTACATAAACGGGTCTCTGAGTCGAGTCCTGATTTATGGTGAAGCCTATGGTGATGATAGAAAAGTCGAAATTGAAGGATTTCTCGACTTTGAGTATGCAGGTTGTATGGATTCCATAAAATCTATTTCTGAATATGTGTTTACTATGTTCGACACGACGATCAGTTGGAAAACAACACTTTAGAAGGTTGTTTCCTTATTAACCACTGAAGCAGAATATATTGCCCTTATTGAAGTTGTGAAAGAAGCATTGTGACTTGAAGGTTTTGTAAAGGAGCTGAAACTTTAAGGTCGAGTTATCATTACTAAATGTGATAGTCAAAGTGCAATACACTTATCAAAGAATTCAGCCTATCATGAGTGAACCAAGCACATCGATGCATGTAAGAATGCACTTCATCAGAGAGATAATCAAGCATGGTAAAGTCTAGGTGTCGAAGGTTTTGACTGATGATAATACTGCTAATATGATCACCAAGACATTGCCGAGTTGCAAGTTTTTCCACTATATGCAGTTGATAAAACTGCATGATAAAAACTAGTTTATTCCCTAATTGTGTGTAGAGTTTGTCATAGGATGGAGATTTATGAGATCATTGGGTCGAACTCTAATGTTGTCGACTGGGATGTGCCGGTTGGGATAACTTTCATGTTTTGTCAGGAGACAAACATGAAGTTGAAGATTGTTCACATGCTGATGTCGAAGTGTTTACATACTGTAGTCAAAGTCATTTCTTACATGTAGTGCCAAGTTACTATGGAGAATTGGGCCTTGTGTTAAGGATCAAATTGTTTATGTTAGCTTGTTATTTAAGTTACCTTGTAGTCTATAAATAAGCTAGATCACTCAGGTTATTGAGTGAAGCCAATTGTATTATTCACTTGTAATCATTTGTAACATTGAGTAAGTGAATAGAAAACAGCTTGCCCAAATCCTTCTTCCATCTTCCTTCTTTATCTTTTCTTCTTTCTCTCTTTAGAAACCTAAATGTCTCATTGTTCATCAAGAAACTTTATTTCTCATTCAAGAAAGTGCTGAGAGGTATCGTTTGTGATCATAACAACAAGAAACACTAGTTTTAGCTTTATTTTATATAGTGATAACATAGAATTTCAATATAAAATAAAATTGGTCCTCGAAAACGGTGCCGAAAACGCTGCAAGTGTATAATATTATCGAAGTAGTAAAAAGGGTTATCGTACCACAAAGACCTAGTATTTGATTACCGAATTATAACATATCATTATTTAGCTAAAGCAGTAAAATTTGTTGAACTTTGTTTTTCATGTCATATTTATGTGATATACCGTTAATGAATACAACTAATTTTGATAATGTCAATTAGTGCTTAATGATGTCAAATGGTATTTCATAACAACAACTAAATGTCAAGCATAAAGCGATTAAATACTCCAACCAAAGTATCAAGGTTTGATGAACTTGACTCTCCGATGATGGCACTCAAATAGAATATAACTACAGCATCATCTCAAAGTAAACTCAAGCAAGTGTCTATAACGATGACACATCTAAAAAGTCTTGAAGTATATGAAATTCTTCCTCAACACATCTGAGTGAACATATTGTTAAGGCATGAGAGCTTTCTCGTAAAAGTGCATGGCTAAGTCACACACACACACACATAAGCAATTTTAAAACTTATTTTATCAATAAAATATTTTCAAAAATACCTTGAAGTTGTACCAGACAAGTTAGGAATTATATGAAAAGATGTGGGCAAGTTTTTTTTGCTCTTGTTAATCGATTGACATCTTATGGAAATTAATTAGAGAAGTTCACAAATACACCTCAATTGATTAGGAGAGTGTCTTAATGAGGGATACCAGCTAAATATCTTTGCTATCCTTTTTTAGCCAAATAATCGATTAATTTAGGACTACGTACCAATCAACTGGTGTGAGGGCAAAGCCTCATATACCATACATGTGTGTTTCGATGATGTCAAAACGCAACCACATGGAAGAATCGGTACTTGGCATTATCACCACAAGGCATAAGCATACTTTATCTCTTATGTCTCATTTGCTTGCATGTTGTGTCATCAAATTAGCGTTATTCGAGTCAAACCTCATTGGTATGTTAAAAGTCGCATCTAGAAGAGTAAAAAATAGCAAAATTGGTATTTTTGTAAAATACAGGGCTTTGAGTCGACCACTCATTTGTTTCGGTCGACTCATAGAAGGTGTCTACAAAGTGCATTTTCCACGGGTTGGCGTACGTCGACCTCCGGTCGACGCATACTGTTGTTATTTCAGATTGTCTAAAAATACAGACTTTGTGTCGACGCATAATTTGTGCTGTCTAGGGAGTTCCGGTCGATCCCTCCTTCTGTATGGTCGACCGTTCGCTATTTTACTGCATAATTTTGGTTTGTCCACATATTTCAAAAAGTAGTTTTTTCTGTTACCTTTTGGCATAATATAAATAGAAAGTTGCTCATTTTCATTATCAACAATTGAATCAATTGCAAAACAAGAAAAGTAAAAGAGGTGCCATTAGTTCTCATCATCTTCATCTTCTTCATTTCATACCACAATAATCACACACAATTATATTTGTTGTGCATTATGGTTTGTTTGAAGTGATAAGGTCTGAAGCCGTTGATTGGGAATCTGGTTCGAGTTGAGATTTTGGCAGGTTTTTATTGAATAAAACTTTGAGGGTTTTGTCCTCCAAGATTCACTGAATTTGGGGGGTTTTGGTACGAATCTTCTCAACATATATTCAGCTGAGCGAAGGTGATCGAGGAGCGGTGGGTTCTGTTGATCTAGTAGCGGGAATCGATGAATTTTGAAGGAGAGGTTCGGGTTTGATTAGCAAGTGTTTGATATTAGCCGGGTTGGGGTTTGAAAATGTAAGGTTGTTCAACCAAGGAGATGTAATCGGAGGTTCATCCACAAGCAATTGAAGAACTTGATTCGACTCGAATCAAGGGACAAGAAGAGAAAGCATATTCAATAACAATGGAGTTTGTTTGTTCATTTGCTATTCCATTCTTGTATAAACGATTTAACAACAGGTTACATTTATATTATACGAGTTCAATTCTATTGTTAGAATTGAGGGGGTACTGTCTCAACAAATCTTTGTGCCTTTTACTTTTCGCATTTTCATTTTGCTTAATATTTGCGTGAATTTCGTTCAAACAATAATATCGAATTAAGGACTATTTTGAGTAAGTGTTGAAGTAATTTTGACTATAGTACAATAGTTTATTGTACAAGGAAACTAGTGCTACTTACTCAAAGCCAAAATCACTTGGAGTACTCCGCACGCCAAGTGTTTGATAAATTGTCTAAACCAAAATTCTCTTGTGCTGTCAAATTATTTTGTTGGCATATTAAGGCATTGGAACTAGTCATACCAAGTAGTGATATAAATCAATTGATAGTGTGACTAGCATGGTGATTCTCTTTGCTCATTATCAATATCCATAGGCTAGACGCATATCCGGTCCTCTAGTAACGATTCGTTATAGACAGTAATTTTTCCACAGCCGCTTCCGCAATTTAAACAATTATTTTTAAAATAAATTTTATTGGTAGCGCCGACTGATTTTTTAATAAGGGATCTATTCAACCCCCCTTCTAGATCCGTGCCATCGTCTAACAAGTGGTATCAAGAGCACCGGTTCACTCTGTGCTTCAAGTATAACTTTGTAGAAAATGGCTAACGAACCTAAAGGGGCCTATAATAGAGCTCCCGTTTTTAATAGAGAAAATTACAGTTACCGGAAAGACTGTATGCGGGTGCACATTAATTCCATAGATAGAAAAGTGTGGAATGTTATTCTTAACGGTCCAATTGAAATAACTATGACCGACGAGAATAATATGATTGTGCCTAAGCCCGAAGCACAATAGACTGATGACGATGAAAAGAAATATAATTACTATTGGAAAGCCAAAAATATTTTGATCTCCTCATTAGGAGTTGATGGATATTATAGGGTTTCTCATTATTTAACGGCAAAAGCTACGTGGGACTCATTTCAAGTTGCCCATGAGGTAACCAATGATGTTAAGCTAGCGAGAATCAATACGCTAACACAAGAGTTCGATCTCTTTTACATGGAGCAAGGGGAAACCATTGCGGACATGCAAAAGAGATTCACTCATCTTATCAATAGATTGCAATCACTAGGTAGGCCAGTTGCCAATGATGTTGCTACTAACAAAATTTTGAGATGTCTTAACAGGGAATGACAACCGAAGGTAACCTCCATCAAAGAAGCAAACGACCTTACAATTTTGGATCTCATAACATTGTTTGGAAAGCTGCAAGAGCACGAACAAGTGCTTCTAAGCCTAGAGCAACATGAAAAGAAAGAAAAGAAGGACAAAACAAAGATAACTGAAAAGAAGTCTATTTCTCTCAAGACTTCTTCCTCAAAGTCTCAATCTAAGGAGCATAGTGATTACACGTTGAGTGACGACGAAGAAGATGACAAGAGTGAGGACATGGGGTTGTTCGTAAAGCGTTACAACCGCTATGTTAGAAAGAATGACATCCAATACTCCAAGAAGAATCTTGTCAACTTCCAGAAACAATCTAGGCACTCTAGAAATGATGATACCAAGGGGAACAAAACAAGAGGGTCATGTTACACTTGCGAAAAGACTGGACATTGTAAACTGGATTGTACCTTGAACAAAAAGGGCAAAGAAAAAGAATCAAATAGATCACATAAGAAGCAATCAAAGCCGAGGAAAGCATATATAGCTTAGGAAAGCAATAACGATTCCTCCAAGGATGAAAGCTCAAGTGATGAAGATGAATCCGTAAACTTGAGTCTTTTCGCTCACCAAAAGAACAAGAAAAAACAGGTACGACATGCTAAATATGAAAATTCCTCTAACATATCTCATTTTGAATTACAAACTGCATTTAATACTTTGCATTGTGAAGCAAAAGAAGCCTTTAAAAGGCTTGCTTCAAATAATCAAATTTTTTCTCACTTAGAGCAAAAGGTTCGAGAGTCCGAAAAGAAACTTGAGGCACTTAAAGTTTCCATAGTGAAAAGTACTAAAGCAAGTTGTGAGGATCTAAGAAGTAGAATAGTTAACTTTGGGTGTGACACTTGTTACATTTGGCAAAATGAAGTTAGAAACCTAAATGCCAAACTTAACAAGGCTCTAGAGCCCAAAATTACTTTTGTCATCGATAGGTTTGATTTTAGAAAGAGTATGGTTAATCCATATCAAAAATACCAATATGTTGTAAGAGATAACGATAGCAAAGGTAATTCAAAAGTTAACTTTTCATGTTTATATTGTTGCAAGAAAGGCCATTTCATTGCTAAGTGTCGTTTTAGGAGATTTTTTGTTCCTAAAGGCATTTATCAATGGTTGCCCAAATGCGACCATTTTGTCATTCACGACTTAGGACCCAATAAGTCATTGGGTACCTCCTCTTGTTAATTGTTTTTTCATAGGTACAACGTCTTGAGATCACCGAGAGAATATGAGTTCTGGATAGTGGCTGCTCAAGACACATGACATGAGACATATCTCTCTTCATCGACTTCGTGGCAAAGAAGAAGGGGTATGTAACCTATGGAGATAACAATCGCGGTGCAATACTTGGTAAAGGTAGTGTAGGTAACCCTTCTTCCACTACTATATCTGATGTATTGCTTGTCGAGGGTCTTAAACATAATCTCATTAGCATTAGCCAATTATGCAACAAAGGATACAATGTATCATTTTCAAAAGAATGTTGTAAAATTATGCACAATGATGAAATGAAGAGTGTGCTTAATGACTTAAGAGTAAACAATGTCTATATGCTAGACTTGAATGAAGTATCTTTGACAAGTGACAAATGTCTCATGACAATGAGTGAGGAATCATGGTATGGCATAAACGTTTAGCACATGTCAACTTTGACTTGCTTAACAAGGTAATTTCCAAAGATATAGTCCTAGGTCTGCCCAAAATAAAGTTTACCAAGGATCACCTTTTTGATGCTTGCCAAATGGGAAAGCAAACGAGGATCTCTTTTAAATCCAAAAATATCGTTTCAACTACGATACCTCTCGAGCTTCTCCATATGGATTTATTCAGGCCATCTAGAATTAAAAGCCTAGGTGGTAACTATTACAGTTTTGTAATAGTTGATGACTTTTCTAGATTCTGTTGGACTATCTTCTTGGCTAGCAAGAGCGATACATTCGTCGCCTTTGAAAGATTTGCTAAGCTTTCCCAAAATAAATTAAACACAAACATTGTCTCAATTAGGAGTGACCATGGAGGTGAGTTTGAAAACTATTTGTTTGAAGAATATTGTGGTAAACACAGAATTAATCACAACTTCTCCGCTCCACGTACTCCTCAACAAAATGGGGTTATGGAGTGCAAAAATCGTATTTTAGAAAAGTTGGGAAGAACAATGATTAATGAAAGTGCATTACCTAAATATTTTAGGGCCGACGCCATAAATACGGCATGTTATGTTTTGAATAGGGTGTTCATCCGCCCCATTTTAAATAAAACACCGTATGAACTTTTAAAAGGGCGCAAGCCGAATGTATCTCACATACATGTCTTCGGATGCAAGTGTTTTTGTTGAATAATGGAAAGGAAAACTTAGGTAAATTTGATTCCAAGGCTGACGAAGGTATCTTCCTCGGATACTCTCAGTCAAGTAAAGCTTATAGAATTTATAATAAGAGATTACTTACTGTTAAAGAGTCTGTACATGAAACATTTGATGAATCTTATTCGAGAGATTTCAAAAAAGGTAGTGTTATTCATGGTGTAGGTACATCTACAGAAGACATACTCAAAGATTCTGAGTCGGGAATTGATCAACCCAACCAAGCCAAAGTTGAGGAGGAGAAAGATGACCGCCATGAGAAAACCGAGGAAGTTCATATGTCTACAAAATATTATCTCCTTCCAGCTTAGAAGTCTTCCAAATACCATCCAATCGACAATATCCTCGGTGATATATCAAAGGGAGTTACGACTCGGTCTAAGATAAGTAATTTTTGTTATCACTTCGCTTTAGTTTCACAAATGGAACCTAAAAACCCTAAAGAAGCCTTACTCGATGAGCACCGATTTTTATCTATGCAAGAGGAACTTAATCAGTTCAAGAGAAATGAGGTTTGGGACCTTGTCCCTCCTTCGCGAGGTCATCGAGTAATCGGCACCGATGGGTGTTTAGGAACAAGTTAGACGAAAATGGGGTAATAACCCGCAATAAGGCGCATTTAGTCGCGCAACAGTATAACCAAGAGAAAGGCATCGACTATGAGGGGACTTATGCGCCGGTTGCCCGACTCGATGCTATACGCCTTTTACTTGTCTTCACTTGTGCGAAAAATTATAAGTTATTTCAAATGGATGTAAAAAGTGCATTCCTTAACGGTTATATTAATGAAGAAGTTTATGTTGCACAACCTCCAGGTTTTGAGTCTCATTAATATCCCGATCATGTATACAAGTTAAAATGTGCCTTGTATGGACTCAAGCAAGCCCGTAGGGCTTGGTATGAGTGCCTAAGCAAGTTTTTACTTGATCAAGGGTATTCAAGAGGCAAGGTCGACACAACCTTCTTCATTAAGCGTCAAGGAAAACACTTAATCTTGGTACAAATTTATGTTGATGACATTATATTCGGATCAACTAACATGAATCTCGTAAGAGATTTTTCTAACCTAATGCAGGGTGAATTCGAGATGAGTATGATGAGGGAGCTCACATACTTTCTCAGATTATAAATCAAATAGCTTGAGGAAGGAACGTTTGTAAGTCAAACAAAGTATTGTCTTGAGCTTCTCAAGAGGTTTGACATGGCAAATTCCAAAGCGATATCGAGGGATCATGTGGAGAAAGGCGATGTTGTTTTTGAACACGTTGACACTACAAATTAACTAGCGGATATATTCACAAAACCGTGTGCTACTGAACCTTTCTTTCATATCCAACGAGAACTTGGTATTCTCGACATTCCGGATCGTGTTTAGTAATATTTCTTGCACATATTTTATTCATCTATGTTTATACCTACTTTGGTCATCAGATATCTAATCAATTATCGATGTTGTAAGTATAAGCGTATATTCATCAAGTTACTCTCGGCATGAAGGTGATATCTTTCCTTAACTCTCTCTCGATTTTTATGTTCACACAAAATGCTTTAAAATTATGTGTTATATGTGTCACATATGTCATAATATATGTATCTTGTCTATTTGAATGCTTGATATTTGTTGTGGCTGGTTATTTATGTATCTTTGTTGCTTATATGTTCATAAGTGTGAAAATATGCATGTTTTGTCTGCATGAGTCGACCCAAACAGGGTGCGGTCGACTCACAAAAGTGTCCCCAAAATTAAAATTTTGTTTGGGTAATACTCAGATCGACCTACCAGTCGACGCACACCTGTTGAGTTTTGAACGTGGCAATTTTAACACAGTATGCGTCGATGTATACAAAGGAGCGGTCGACGCATCGCGCAAAAACTGCCAAAAAAATTTCAAAACCGTTCAAAATTCCCATTATTTCAATTTTTGATGACTCATTAATTGTGCATCATTACATATGCATTTTTAACTTGACACTATATCATACTTATACCCTATCACTCTCCTCTTCCCAAAACCTAAATAGCTCCTATAAAAAGGGTAAATCTCTTAAACCTATCACCACATTCAAAGAATCTTCTCCAACTTTGCATATCATCATCAATCCATCTTTTTCTTTTCATCTCTTTGAACTCAACAACCATGGTTGCAAGAAGAGTTACAGGTAAAAGGTCTATAAGGGCCTCTTCATCTCTATCTTTTCCGGTTTTTGTTGTCTCTTTAGTTCCTCCGGAGTTTACTGAAAGCTTCACCAAGAATTTTAGTAAAAGATTATTGGTCAAGCAACACGCTTATTATCGTCTCTCGGCGGAGCGCATGCACATTCATCACATCATCGATCTTCTTAATTTTCAAGGGGTAAACAACTTTTTGGAGTGCAATGAAAAATATAATGAAGATCTTGTACGCATCTTCTACACATGTCTTCACGACAAATTTCCGGGTTCTCAATTTCACACTAAGATTAGCAACACAAAGGTTAGTTCACTACTGTTGTCTGGCAAAAATAATTTGATATGTCTCTTGATTTGGACAAGCCTCTCTTTGAGGTCACTGACACCTGCACGGTGAAAGGCTATGAGTTCAAGACAACTTTGAACTCTATGTTGAAAAAGCCATATGCTGCTCATATTGTGGCAAGCAGCTTATTTCCGAAGACCGTCACCACAGGAAAGTTGAAACCACAGGATATGATTCTACAATGGATAGTGGCTCGCATTCTATGGCCTAAGAAAGGTGGTTTTTCTCACGTTGATCAGGCGGAAGTTCACTTGATGTACATTTTGAGAAACAATATTAAAATTAATTGGTCTTACTACATTACAAGTAGGATTTACGCTTTAAGGGACTCAGGTCGTGGTACAACTCTCTCTTATGGGTCAGTTATTAAAGATTTCCTAACTAGTGCTAAAGTTGCACTTCCGGCATTTTCGTACAAATTGCTCACTTCTGACCAAGAGTTTTGTCAGAAAACTCTTACCATGATGGGTTGTATTTGGCTTCATGATGAATAGCGGTACAAATTTGTTGTTAAAGCCACTACTTCCCGGGTAGAAGACTCCGATGAGAGTGAGGAGGAAAGTGAAGAGGATGAAGAAGAAGAAGAAAAAGAACAAGAGGAGCAAGATTATCGACAACCAATAGAGGCTGACGATCAAATAAATGAGGATTAGGTTCAACATACACCATCCACAGAAGACGGTAATGACCAAGGTTGGGGTCAGTGGCAACACACTGGGTGGACAATAATGCTTGAATACTATCAGCCTTCACAGTGGGGCTATGAAGATCCAACGAATTCCCCGCACCCATAATCTTCAGAGCTTCTAGATATGATGAGGGCCATGCAGTTAGAGCAACGTACCTTCATGAATGCTCAAGACAAGCAGTTCGCCCAAATTCAGAGCCAATTTGAGACACACGTTGAAAGATTCAACACCTTCTCCTTGAATATTAATGAACGGTTAGATGCTCTAGTTGGATCGACTGAAAGTCAGGAGCAGGCCATTTCACACAGCCGCAATACCTTGAACAGTGTTGTTTTGGAATTTACCAACATGGCAGATCCGTATCGTGGAAGAGGCCAACACTTCAAGGGGAGGAGATATTGAAGCCTCTGCATTTAGCATACTTGCATTTCATCTTTTTATGTTGTCTTGTTATTTTATGTTGTATTGAATAATTTTCAGTTGTGATAATGCCTTGCATTTTGAATGCTTTATGACCTTCCTTAGCAATAATTGTTTTGTGTTTTATTGTTATATGGTTTGTTTATCTATTTGTCTCTTGATCATTGACGTTATCATGTGTGGATAATTGTTCATGTTGTATGTGCCAGTTGTACCTATTTTGATTTGAGCTTTTTTCTCTTAACCGATTTCTCTTTCTTTTTGATGTTGTCAAAGAGGTAGAAGAGTATGCTAAGATAAGAGTAAAAAACTATGAAGAGTCGCAAATGGAAGACGTTGCAAATAGAAGCATTAAGCAAGGGGGAGGTTAATACCGCACATCACACAAGTTGGTTTCACATGTTTTGCCATCATCAAAAAGGGGGATTATGTGAGGGCAAAGCCTCATATACCATACATGTGTGTTTCGATGACGTCAAAACACAACCACATGGAAGAATCGGTACTTGGCATTATGATCACAAGGCATAAGCATACTTTATCTCTTATGTCTCACTTGCTTGCATGTTGTGTCATCAAATTAGCATTATTCGAGTCAAACCTCATTGGTACGTTAAAAGTCGCATCTAGAAGAGTCAAAAATAGCAAAATTGGTATTTTTGTAAAATACAGGGCTTTGAGTCGACCACTCATCTGTTTCGGTCGACTCATAGAAGGTGTCTACAAACTGCATTTCCACGGGTTGGCGCACGTCGACCTTCGGTCGACGCATACTGTTGTTATTTCAGATTGTCTAAAAATACATACTTTGCGTCGACGCATGGTCCTGTTTTGGTCGATGCATAGCTTGTTACTTTGCATAATCTGTGTTGTCTGGGGAGTTCCGGTCGACCCCTCCTTCTGTATGGTCGACCGTTCGCTGTTTTACTGTATAACTTTGGTCTGTCCACATATTTTGAAAAGTACTTTTTTCTGTTACCTTTTGGCATAATATAAATAGAAAGTTGCTCATTTTCATTATCAACAATTGAATCAATTGCAAAACAAGAAAAGTGAAAGAGGTGTCATTAGTTCTCATCATCTTCATCTTTTTCATTTCGTACCACAACAATCACACATAATAATCTTTGTTGTGCATTATGGTTTGTTTGAAGTGATAAGGTCTGAAGCCATTGATTGGGAATCCAGTTCGGGTTGAGATTTTGGAAGGTTTTTCTTGAATAAAACCTTGAGAGTTTTGTCCTCCAAGATTCACTGAATTTGGGGGTTTTCGGTACGAATCTTCTCAACATATATTCAGCTGAGCGAAGGTGATCGAGGAGCGGTGGATTCCGTCGATCTAATAGCGGGAATCAGTGAATTATGAAGGAGAGGTTCGAGTTCGATTAGCAAGTGTTTGATATCATCCGGGCTGGGGTTTGAAAATGCAAGGTTGTTCAACCAAGGAGTTGTAATCAGAGGTTCATCCACAAGCAATCGAAGGACTTGATTTGACTCGAATCAAGGAACAAGAAGTGAAAGCATATTCAACAACAAGGGAGTTTGTTTGTTCATTTGCTATTCCATTCTTGTATAAACGATTCAACAATAGGTTACATTTATATTATACGAGCTCAATTCTATTGTTAGGATTGAGGGCAAACGTACCCCAAAGCCAGGACGGCGGGGGAACTTCCTTAACAAATCTTTGTGCCTTTTACTTTTCGCATTTTCATTTTGCTTAATATTTGTGTGAATTTCGTTCAAACAATAATATCAAATTAAGGACGGTTTTGAGTAAGTGCTGAAGTAATTTTGACTATAGTACAATAGTTTATTGTACAAGGAAACTAGTGCTACTTACGCAAAGCCGAAATCACTTGGAGTGCTCCGCACACCAAGTGTTTGATAAATTGTCTGAACCAAAATCTCTTGTGCTGTCAAATCATTTTGTTGGCATATTAAGGCATTGAAACTAGTCATACCAAGTAGTGATATAAATCAATTGATAGTGTGACTAGCATGGTGATTCTCTTTGCTTATTATCATTATTCATAGGCTAGACACATATCCGATCCTCTAGTAATAGTTCATTATAGACGATAATCAGAGGTTCATCCACAAGCAATCGAAGGACTTGATTTGACTCGAATCAAGGGACAAGAAGTGAAAGCATATTCAACAACAAGGGAGTTTGTTTGTTCATTTGTTATTCCATTCTTGTATAAACGATTCAACAACAGGTTACATTTATATTATACGAGCTCAATTCTATTGTTAGGATTGAGGGCAGACGTATCCCGAAGCCAGGACGGCGGGGGAACTGCCTCAACAAATCTTTGTGCCTTTTACTTTTCGCATTTTCATTTTGCTTAATATTTGTGTGAATTTCGTTCAAACAATAATATCAAATTAAGGACGGTTTTGAGTAAGTGCTGAAGTAATTTTGACTATAGTACAATAGTTTATTGTACAAGGAAACTAGTGCTACTTACGCAAAGCCGAAATCACTTGGAGTGCTCCGCACACCAAGTGTTTGATAAATTGTCTGAACCAAAATCTCTTGTGCTGTCAAATCATTTTGTTGGCATATTAAGGCATTGAAACTAGTCATACCAAGTAGTGATATAAATTAATTGATAGTGTGACTAGCATGGTGATTCTCTTTGCTTATTATCATTATTCATAGGCTAGACACATATCCGATCCTCTAGTAATAGTTCATTATAGACGATAATCAGAGGTTCATCCACAAGCAATCGAAGGACTTGATTTGACTCGAATCAAGGGACAAGAAGTGAAAGCATATTCAACAACAAGGGAGTTTGTTTGTTCATTTGTTATTCCATTCTTGTATAAACGATTCAACAACAGGTTACATTTATATTATACGAGCTCAATTCTATTGTTAGGATTGAGGGCAGACGTATCCCGAAGCCAGGACGGCGGGGGAACTGCCTCAACAAATCTTTGTGCCTTTTACTTTTCGCATTTTCATTTTGCTTAATATTTGTGTGAATTTCGTTCAAACAATAATATCAAATTAAGGACGGTTTTGAGTAAGTGCTGAAGTAATTTTGACTATAGTACAATAGTTTATTGTACAAGGAAACTAGTGCTACTTACGCAAAGCCGAAATCACTTGGAGTGCTCCGCACACCAAGTGTTTGATAAATTGTCTAAACCAATATCTCTTGTGCTGTCAAATCATTTTGTTGGCATATTAAGGCATTGGAACTAGTCATACCAATTAGTGATATAAATCAATTGATAGTGTGACTAGCATGGTGATTCTCTTTGCTTATTATCATTATTCATAGGCTAGACACATATTCGGTCCTCTAGTAATAGTTCATTATAGACGGTAATTTTTCCACGGCCGCTTCCGAAATTTAAACAATTTTTTTGAAAACCAATTTTATTGGTAGCGCCGACTGATTTTTTAATAAGGGATCTATTCAACCCCCCTTCTAGATCCGTGCCATCGTCTAGCAATTGGGACATGATATTTATCGATTGGCAAGTCATAAATTGCTCTTAAAAATTTTCTTTTTTTTTGTTCCAACCTCTAGCCTATAAATAGAGGTGTCTTCCCACATTTTCAACATCCAGAAATGTTATTTCATTTCTCACTCTCACACTCTCTCTAAAATTTCTTTTGTTTACTTTCTCTCACTAAGAATTTAGCTGAAGTGCTTTTCGAGAAAGCAATTTTGTGAGTGAGGAAGTTGTAATTATGGAATAATAGTTTTATAAGTTTGCCTAAGAAGTTTTGTTTATGCCTTGGTTGAACATTTAATCCCATTAGTGATTGTTAGTTTGAGTCTAAGCCCGTAAAAAGCTTAAGAATTATGATAAACAGGCGGAACTTATGGTACATGATTCTTATCTGAACAAACTCATGTGAACATCTGATTCTATTATGAGAAACATGTCGACTTATGGAAAAATAGAGAAAATTGGAGAACACCTTCTTTCGCCAATGTATTGTCTTGTTTCAGAAAAATAATATGTCCACTTTCGTTGGTCCTGTTTATTTGTTGGGATTATTTTTGTGCAGCTACAAAAATGGAACTTTCTTAATTGATTTTGAGAGACTTTTATCATTTTGTACTCAGTTTTCTATAATTCTATCTTCGGGGAAACCAAAACACACTCTTTCAGCATACGATAGGTACTTAAAATGTATTTACTTTCATAAATGACATGTTGGTTAAAAGGTTAGAGTTCTAAAATAATTTTTATCCCGTAATAAAATGGTTGGGAGTTTACTTGAAGTTTGTCATGAGACAATTCTCATAACCCTTAGTCCCCAGAGTACTTCTCACACATGTTTAACAATAAAATAATTAAAATATTAACATAAATAATAATAATAATAATAATAATAATAATAATAATAATAATAATAATAATAATAAAAATAATAATAATAATAATAATAATAAATTAAACTGACAGAAAAGAATGTTTGAATAAAAATATTCAATGGAGTGCACTACAAAATGCTTGATAGAAGAAAAATTGCAAGGAAAATAAATTTATTAAAGTAAGCACCTAGGACATGAGATAATTGTTTCTCCTAATTTCCTTACTACAAATAAGCTAATCATATGATTACAAACATTAATTTCATGCCCTTTAGGTTCTTAGAAATGTGTCTTTACAAAGAAAATAATCGAAATCATAAAAGGCAAAAGGAAAGGCACAAAAGAAAAAAGGAAATCATAACTACCTAGGGCTACTACACCAAGTAACTTATTATTGATATAAAAGTAAAATCTTTAAAAAAAATTAAGAATGATATAAAAATCATGTCTTCATTGTCATAGTCTAGGATTTACTATAAGAACATTTTCTAGAGAATTTTAAGTTTGAGACGGGAACATCATATTTATCTTTTACGTAAAAAATTATTTAAGTATGTATTGATCATTAGTTATTAGAAAAATAAAAATATAAAATATATATCTTTTTTAAAAAAATAATTATAATATTAACAATAATTAATAATTGTACAACTACATGACAATCTATTGAGTTTAGACTACGACATTTGTTTTGTGTAGTAGTATATAATTATACGCAATGCAACAAACTTTAGCACATTAAAAACTACAAAACTACTTACTCATTTCATTATTCAAAACACAATCTTGCAATATTTATCCTCTTATAATGATTAGATTTGTTTTAATTTACTATTTCATTACTCATTAGCTGTTAATTAACCAAAAAATGCAACAAGCGAGTTTATTTTGAAATAGCTTATATTATATCCATCTTCCTTTCTTTCCTTTATTAAGAATATATTAATACTTCATTAAATTTAATATTTTTGTATTAAAAAGAATGAAATATATAAAAAAAATATATTTAACATGCTAGTTGAAGAGCAAAAGATTACTATTGTAAAGTAATGATTCGTCTAAAAAGTGAATTGAATAATTATGCACATTTTGAATACTAGTTGGTGGTTCAAGAATATTTATCTACACGTCATATATGTTTTAAAATAAGAAATAAGTGAAATTTTGTTTTTCGAAGGACAAATATTTGATTAAATATTGAGACATCTTGTCCAATTTCTTAAAGCAGAATGACAATAAAAAGACAACATTAAAACAGTACAAAATGTATTAAAATAACACAAGATATTGGTAACTCAATTTGATAAAATCACACCTACATATGTGGGGAACTCTACCCAATAAAGGAAATTCACAACTTGAATTACACTTAATCTTACAAGAACCAACAAACTCTATGTTTTTCAAAGCCTCTTTCTAATCCTAGTGACTTTCTATTTAAGGGCTTCCCCTAAATATGATAACTTACTCACTTTCTTCTCAATCACACAGCTTGTGAGTGGTGTTTATAATTCAATGAACAATGTTGAATATTACAACTCAACTAAGACAAACCTTCTATGTCAAGTTACTGAAACATAGAGGTGTACACAAAGATTCAACAATATCCCTATTAGGGTATTAGTGTAGAATACAAGAAACAAAACCCTATAACAAAGAACCTAGTTCTGGAGCACTAAAACTCTTATCAAACAATGAGAATTGTGTCTCCTTATATAGCAACGTCTTATGGCCTTTTTTCCCTTATGGGTCTGCATTTACTTCATCCAGAAAATAGTTGAATAAGTTGGATATGATTTGCTCCTCAAATATCTCCAATAAAAGATATGATTAATTCTAATTCATATTCAAATTAAATCACATTTAAATTTGATTTGAACAACTCCAACTGTCAAACAAATCAATAAACCATTTCTAAAATAACTACATCAAATCAGATTGAAAACCAATAAAAAAAACGCAACAAACAACATCCAACATGGCATGTTGTCAAGGCCAAATGTTATACAACACATGTTAGACCATTGAGTTCAACATGTCGCACCAGTACATCCAAAATCAACTCTTCACCTTGACTTGTAGATCTTCTATTGTGGAGAGAATTTCTAAGAGGCGAAAGTAGAACCAAATACAATTCCCATATGTCTATTTCTAAGAGATAAGATGTTGCAGCTCACATGTTGGAACATCTTGTTGAACGTGTGTCCCTTCTATACTAGAATCGGCAATAGCAAACTCCATGTTGTTTTGCATACTGCATCCAATCCCTAAAATACCAACACTAAATTTGCCTCCATGATTCGAATCTCAGAACTCTAGATATGACAAAAATAGGAATTTACACATAATTTGCCTCCATGATTCGAATCTCAGAACTCATAATTCGAATCATGGAAACCAGAACTAAATTTTTTTGTCAAGTTTTACCCTGATATTTGAATCACATGTTTCATGACTCGAATCAAACCAACCAGAAGTGAAATCCTATCCAAAATTTTGCTTGTGACTCAAATCGTAGACCCTTGATTCTAATCAAATCACATAGAGTTCAGATATGGTAAACACATAAAATCACACCCTAATGATGTTAGCATGTTATAAACAAGTCACAAATCAAACATGCATCATCAAAATCATATTATTCATGACCATTAAATAGGGTTTGCATGTTATCCTAGTACCAATCTTAATCAAAGGCAAGAATGCATCAACCACATCATTGAGACAACCAAACCACATAGCATGCAACTTTCATGAAAACAAACATGATCAAGAAACACATATGGATATATATCAAGCAAAATACATATTGATTAGGTTATCTAGCCTTCCCCTCACGCATTGTCAAAAATTGGGTCTACATAAGATTAAAATCTACTTAAATCCCAACTTCAATTCAAACCTAAGTTTCTGAATTGTGAGATGAAGATATTATATGTTTATGATAACTTGGTGATCAAACATAATTCCTCAAGAACTCCTCACATGCAAAGTGGTTCCTTTAAGGTTTCTTCTATTTCTTCTTCTTTTGATTCCAAATTCTAAGTTGAGGTAATGCATGAGAAGAAGATGATGACAACTTAGTGTTTATTGACTTTAATTGGTCCAACAAAATTCCAATTTTCATTCATGCAAGACTAATATTTTAAAGTGATTCAAGAAGGATTTTCCCTATTTCCCTTGTCCTATAGAATCGTCCCTCCTTCACCCTCTCTATTGTTCTCTTTCTATTTTTTATTTATTTAAGAGTGAAATAATGAAGAAAATTTTGAAATTTCCTTCCAATACTTGAGTTTAAATAGCTTCCATATGCATTGTTCTATTTCCCTTAGTCATTTATCCTTATTTACCACTATATCGTCCATGGATTTAGGCTAGAGGCTTTGTCTACTTTTATGCACTAGTCTTGATACTTTAGCCTTAATCATGCCAACTAATCTATATTCTCAATTATTACTTCACCATTAAGTATTAAAATGTTTAGAAGGAATTTGGAATATTACACTATACACACACACACACACACACACACACACACACAAACACACGCGCACACACACACACGTCCTAAACATAAAGTACATGAATTCATTTAAGCTACATTAATTATGCGTACACATACAACATTTCCTAAACATAAAATATTAAGAACACACAGTGGCGGAACTTAATAAAAGGATAGTCTTCTTGCATCCATCAAGTTATCTTGCTTTTCCCTTATACAAGAAACATGTTCATCTAAAAAGACAAGCAACAACATGGGGTGAGATAATGATATCTCATTAGAGCCCTACTAAAACCATAAGTCTATTGGACATGTGACTCCACATACAATAGGGGGTGAATTGTGTGTTTCTGAAAAATGGAATTTTGAAGAAAAAAATTAGGATTTTTTTTAGAGTTTAAAGACATTTTAAAATATTTTATAAATTAGCAGCGAAAATTAAAATGCAGAAGTTTATAGAGTGAAGGGATAAAGAGAAAACACCATGAATCAGGTTTAGTAAAACCACTTAGTCGTGTCCCCAAGATTTGATCTTGAGAGTATCTAGTAAAACCTAAGAGCTTTTAGTAGGTTGAATTTTCGAATTCCCTTATATAAGGAAAATGAATTTTTAGCTAATTTCAAACCAAACAACGAATAATATAATGAAACAGTTATTCTCCCTTCTAAATGGAGGATTTAAGAGGTTAGTCTTCTTTCTTAAACTGAAGCAGTTAGCCTCTAAGTTAAACTAACATTTTACACATGTTGATTTCGAACCTGGGTGAGCTTTTAATCCACATGAACTCGTGAAATAAACTAAGGTTTTGACGGGATGACCACGAACCTATGAGATTTTATATTGGGCTTATCTCCAACCTTATCAAGATTTTAACCGGGTTGAGATTACTAACTGAAAATAGGTTTTACACACGACAACCAACAACCAACTTTAGATTTTATACCCGGCTAATCTCAAACCTTAGGAAATTTTTGAACTGATTGAGCTTTCGAACCTAAACAAAGACTTAATCACTAAATCCCCAAGACAAAGCTTTTAACATGTTTAGCTCTGAACGCAAATAAAAATCCATAAATGGATAAATTTTCCAACCAAGGTAAAAAAATGTTCCTCTGTGAATTTACAATTCTACCCTTCCAGAATTACAAAAATGCCTCACTTGCGAAAGACATTTCTCGAAAGCACAATAACTAAATTTCTAAGTGAGAGAAAGTGAGAAAATATTTTTAGAGAAAATGAGGAGTGAGATATGAGAACTCACAACTTTGGATTGTGAAATATGAGGGAAGGGACCTCTGTTTATAGGATAGACGTTGGCACAAAAAAAGAAAAATTTTAAGGCCAAATTTAATGAGACAATCATTTGGTATCATGCACCAATCGATTGGTAGACATTAAAATAATCGCTTAAGCTATTTAAAGAGGAAGGAAATGATATATAGTCATTTTCATTCATTTATTGGAGTTTTCACACTGACCTAATCGATTAGGTATAGGTGTCAATCGATCGGACAATACAAAATTTGACCAAAATTACTCAGATAGTTCGTGATTCAACTAGCACAACTTCAAAATAGTGAGAGGAATACTTATTTAAGAAAAATAGGGTTGAAAACATGTTTATTTGTGTGTGTGTGTGTGTGTGTGTGCGCCGTGTGTGTGTGTGTGATTTATACGTATAACTTTATGAAAACTCCATTTTGCTTTCTCAATACTATTCACTCGAACGTGACAGAATGAGTTTTTATATACTTCGAGACTTATTAAATAATTTAATCATGTGCACACTTGCTTGATTTTTTCTTGAGGATGAGGCTTTATTTATATTCAATTTAGATTCCTATCATCATCAGAGGATGTTTATAGTGATCAACAAACTCATCAAACCCTACTTAGTGTGCTTTCATCTTTAACCGTTTGTTAATCACGCAGACTCTTATTGGTTGTCATTATCTAAAGCTAATTGTCAACATAAAAAGTATATTCAGCTTCATGAGAGCTTCTTTGATCACTTACCCATAAAATATGGCTCCATAATCTCCATTGTTTTATGATGACGATGCATCTCTCAATCCTAGTGAAAGTTCAAGAACTTCGAGCTTCATTGGAAACATCATGAGTTCCCCGGAAACTTCATGAGTTCTTTGGGATCTTCATCGGAAACTTCATGATTTCCTTGGAATCTCCATCAGAAACTTAATGAGTTCCTCTGAAACTTCATCGAAACTCCATGAAATTCATTGAAAATTCAAGAACGCCACCAGAAAACTCATAGAAATCGCCAGAAAACGTATAACCTCATCGCGAAGTTCATGAGCGTCGCCAGGAAACATGTATTTCATTTTCTTCCTTCTCGAGATTCAAAGGTATTCGGGATTGAGGATAGAAGAACCACCGTCAAACACCAACACTCATTAGAACCGGATCCTAAAGATATATTCTAAGGCTAACTGCTACCAGACAAACTAAGAAAGTAAGCGAAAACTTACTTGGGTGAAGAGGATGTTGGAGATCTACGATGACGAAAAGAGGCCTGACGGCAGCGATGACAACAACAATCGAATGTGGGAGAGAGCAAAAATACTCTTGAGAAATTCTTGAAGAACCTAAGAATACTACAAGCGTACCAAATGAATCTCATTTCCTACTGCTTGTATCCTCTGGCACAAAAAAAAGTTATTGTCTAAACCCTCGAGTACTCTACTCGTAGGCTGTCAGAGGCATTTATCATTTTTGACACGTAGCTAGAAGAGACGTCACACTTGTCTTTTTAAGCCCTATCATGCAGCTCGAGGAAATGACATGTCTGCTCCTTCCACTTCCATCACGCGGCCTGAAGTTTGTCGTTCTAAGTCTTGTCAACATCCTAGAGTCTAAGACATCGAGCGCGATACTCAACTCCCACATCATATCGCAAGCACATCCTCAGAGTAAGGCTTGGAACAAGTTACATTGTCGAACACAGATAACAACTTTGCCCCCATGGGGAGCACATGGCCACGAGATAAACGCAAAGCTGAATCGTGTTATCGGGCATAATGAGCGACTTCTGCGCTTTCTCACGAGCGTAGCTTCGTGAGCTCACAACCACGAATCTGAGCAGACGCTCTCCTGAGAATTGACTCTAAGTCATTACTCCCTTGACTGGGAGCAACGACTTAAGGGATCCTGTTCTAGACTGGGCCTAAGACTGACCTACCGGGTATAGCCTAGTCCAGCTCTACATCAAGGAGGGCCCAACACAGGCTCAATCCTCCCACTATGCCAAAAAAGACCTTTAGCAGCGCTTTTTTTGGTCTTTAGCAGCACTTAAAAGCGCTGCCAAAAGTGGCGCTGCTAAAGGTAAAGGCAGCGCTTTTTTTATGGAAAAAGCGTTGCTAAAGGCTCCCTTCAGCAACGCTTTTAGCAGCGCTTTCTTAGCCCTTTAGCAGCGCTTTTATAAGCGCTGCCTATTCCCTCCAACCCTCCCCCCTTTAGCAGCGCTTTTACAAAGCGCTTTCTTAGCCCCCCCCCCCCCCCCTTTTAGCAGCGCTTTTATAAAGCGCTGTCTTAGACCCCCCCTCCCTTTCCAACCTATAGCAGCGCTTTTTTTGTAAAAGCGCTGTCTAATCTCCCAGATTTTAATTTTTTTTTAAATAATCACATTGTTTTATATATTTTTCGACAACCTGCTTATATTACATTTCATGTTTATAATTCAGGCCTTTATTTCAACACTTTGGCCTTATATATACAATTCAACACTTTGGCCTTTAAGTATACATTCTAATTCATCACTTTACCCATAATCATTTTAATACACATAAACCTGCTTAAATATATTACAACACAATCCAATCCTCAGAATTACAACATCACAAATACAGTCAATTTACATATAATTACAAATCCGTTAACTTTACAAATAGATACGACTTCTAGAAATATTATTATCCCGCATCAATATTGGATGATACATATACCTTATATAATTCTCAACTCAAGAATAAATTGACACCATTCCTCCTTTATTTCTTCCAATCCTGCTTTCGAGTAAGTACCGCACTTGAAATCATCAAAGTACTACATAATATAACAGAACATGCACGATTTAGTTTTAAAACTAATTACTCAGATGAAACATCGGTTAATTATCAAAATGAATCATATAATTTATGAATTGATCCATACCATGATTGGAATCTCTATTTGACCAGAATGAATAATTTCCTTCATAAAGCGCAATACAAAATATCTGCAATCAATCCCATTGCGTTGACGAGGACACTGTAAATGGAAAAAATAAACGAACATTTATCAGGATATATAGTTTACATAGTTTTATCAAGTATGACTACTATAACTATATCATATTAAAGCATTTATATATACTTACTATTTTTTGTTCTAAGCGTGCATATCCCAAATGCCCTTTTTTGTATGGATACGCGGGTTTTGATGCCCGTTGCCGATTTACGCCACTCACAACCTGAAAAAACAAGTTTAAGTCATATCAGAACTCTTGTGGAAGAAGTATATATACTATACATTATTCATGATAAGTTGTACTTACTAAAAATTATTTGGTTCTTCGCTTCACAACAAATGTCTCACATTCTTCTTCCGAAATCAGATCAGCGTACTTCTTTGGATGCTCCGAGCCGACAAAGTTTCCATCAGAATCTTTAAGAAACTTGTTCGTTAAAAACACTCTGAATCCCCTCAGTCGTTTACCGGCCAATTGAAGACAATATTTTCTTCTGCAATCATCAATATTAAAAGATCTCTGCAAACAAATACACATACATATAACATGTTAGTATAATTAATTTAAAGATGTAACCGTCAATATAACTCAGAAAAGAAGTAACACTAACATCATATAATCCAGAAAAATGAAATACTAAGACAATAATCCAGAAAAATGCAAAATGAAAAACTTCAAATACCGTAACAATGGCGGAAATGCGCTACAAAGGATGTTGTAGAAAACAGACGGTCAAATGGAGGAGAAATGCAACACAGACTTAGCGGAGGAGGGCGACGGAGGCGCGACTGTCGGACGGAGGAGGGCGACGGTCGTGGTGAATCGACGTTCTTGTTCGTCACAGAGGAGAAAGAAAGAATGAATACGCGAGCTCTGTTATGTTTCTTTAAAAAATTATGTGATATTTTAAATTAATTCTAATAACACCTATGGCAGCGCTTTTTAATACCTACAGCAGCGCTTGGAAAAGCGCTTTCTTTGCAAAACCATATAGCAGCGCTTTAGAATGAAAGCGCTTTTTTTCCATCAACCTACAGCAGCGCTTTAGAAAAGCGCTTTCATAAGATCCCCCCTACAGCAGCGCTTTACAAAAGCGTTGTCTTAGGCCATGCATATAGCATCGTTTTAAATAAAGCGCTTTCTTAGTATACCCCTTTAGCAGCGCTTTTTTTAAAAGCGCTGTCTTAGGTATGCTATTTTTTTTCTTTTTTTTTAATTACTCTTTAGCAGCGCTTTTCCTAAAAGCGTTGTCTTTGTATGCGCTGCTAAAAGTCAATTCTGACATAGTGTCCATAGTCGTTAGAGGCCACGTTCTCCACGTACTCCTCATGCAGGAACATGTCACCAACTAAACTCACGCCTTTCTCGATGTGCTTTCGCCTTCAAGAACAAGTCATTCATTTCCCAAAGTCCGTGGGGCAGTTGAACCAGGATGAAGACCACATGCTGGTATTCCCTACTTACACGTAGGATCCTGGCAGTCATCTGTTGTGGGCCTAACAATCATGCCCACAACAGATGACCTTTGGCCCAATGTTGGGGGCTCTATAAATACCCTTCTCCGCAGGAGGGTCAGGTATTCTGAATTTACTCACTATTTTGTATTTGCTTTCTCTCTTCACTCTGAACCTTACTTTGGCATCGGAGTGCCTTGCAGGTACATTCATTCCTCTTCTCCGTCACCGGCGAATTTGGAGCTCACGACGTGTTGTTGGTCGTTGATTGAATTTATGATCCCGGTAAGATCAAATAATATATAATAATAATAATCTATAACATATATAAAGGCAAAACATGGTATTTTGGTGTAGCCTATTTCTCTTCTAATTTTACCCTTACTTTAATGTATAACTTATTCAATAACTTCCATTAACTTCCTACATAACTTCTTACCTAATTTCCTACTATTAACTTCCTACTTAATTTCCATTTAAAATTAATATCAAATAAAAAATATCATTTAAATTTATACACATGTGTGTTAAAAAAGCGGAAGTGTCTGTCTGGACGCTAGTAATAATAATAAAAATTGAGAAAAAAAGAAGATTTTAAACAAAGAATGATAGAAAATAATTAAGAAAAATAAACAAAAAAAACGTGGAAATGAAGGATACATTAAGCAATTTTAACATAACAATCCTCTCTTTATAATACGAACTCAATCTCTTAGCTGAGAGATTCAATCGAACAATCCTTGAAAGGGTTAGATGCATGTTGGTTAGTACTGGATTGAAGAAGGTGTTTTGGGCGGAATCTGTTTCACCAACAGCCTACCTGATAAATAGATGTCCCTCGACTACCTTGGAAATGAAGACACCTGAAGAAGTTTGGTCGGGACATCCACCTAGTCTCGACAGACTGAGAGTATTTGGCTGTGTGGCCTATGCTCATATTAGGCAAGACAAGGTCGAACCCAGAGCTTTGAAATGCATGTTCATGGGATACCCTGACGGAGTCAAAGCTTATAGGTTATGGTGCCTAGAGCCAGGTCACAGGAGGTGTGTCAGCAGTCAAGATGTAGTTTTCAATGAAGCATAGATAACTTTCAAGAAAACTGATGATGCTGACAAATAACTAGAACAAAGAGAGATTCCTGTTGAGGTGGAGCATGTTGATGTTGAATTGCATACCCCAAATGAAGTCAAAGAAGACGCAGAAGATGTTGTCGAAGATGAGGAGGCTGATAATGACTACCTTCTAGCAAGAGACAGGTCGAGGAGAGTCATCAAGCCACCTCAGAGAATTGGGCATGCAGATCTTATAGCTTATGCCTTAACCTCTACAAGTGAGGTTCTAGACGAAGAATCTAGAGACTATAAGGAAGTTATGAGGAGTGAAAAAAAGACTGAATGGCTGAAGGCCATGGATGATGAGATGAAATCTCTTCATGATAACAACACCTAGGAACTGATCAAGAAACCTACTGGATCCAGGTTAGTCAACTGTAAATGGATTTTCAAAGTTAAGGAAGGAATCAAAGGAGTAGCGTCGAAGAGATACAAGGCAAGATTGGTTGCTAGGGGGTTCACTCAGAAAGAAGGTGTCGACTTCAATAATGTGTTCTCTCCTGTTGTGAAACACAGATCCATTCAGATGTTTCTTGCCATGGTGGCCTAGTTCAACCTTGAACTGGAACAGATGGATGTGAAGACTGCATTCTTGTATGGTGATCTAGATGAAACAATCCTGATGAGGTAGCCTGAAGGATATGTCGAAAGGGGGAAGGAAGATTATCTGTGCAAAATGAATAGATCTTTATATGGACTGAAACAATCTCCTCGACAATGGAATAGGAGATTCGACAAGTTCATGGCACACATAAGCTTCATCAGAAGTCAGTTCGACCATTATGTTTACTTCAGATTTCGACCGGGTAATTCATTTGTTATTTTGTTGCTCTATGTGGATGATATTCTAATAGCAAGCAACAATGTCGAAGAGGTAATGAGGGTGAAGGTTGAACTCAATAAAGAGTTCGACATGAAGGATTTGGGAGTTGTGTCTAGAATTCTTGGGATTGACATCCGGATAGATAGAAAGTAGTCAAAATTATGCTTATCTCAAGAGGCATACCTACAGAAGGTTCTCGAAAAGTTTGGTATGTCGAATTCAAAGCCTGTTGTGACTCCGATAAACCCTCAATTCAAGCTGAGTATAGATCAATGTCCCAGCACTGATGTTGAAAGAACTTATATGAATAGCATTCTATATGCTAACATAGTAGGTTCTTTGATGTATGATATGGTGTGTACTAGACCCGACATAGCATATGCAGTAAGTCTTGTAAGCAGGTACATGGCGAATCCTGGAAAGGCTCACTAGCAAGCATTGAAGTGGATTTTAAGGTAAATGGGTCTCTGAATAGAGTCCTAATTTATGGTGGAGCCTTGGGTGAAGATAGTAAAGCAGCAATCAAAGGATATGTCGACTCTGATTATGCAGATTGTATGGATTTCAGAAAATCTATCTAAGGATATATGTTTACTATGTTTAGGACATCAACACTTCAGAAGGTCGTTGCCTTATCAACCACTTAAGCAGATTATATTGCCCTAACTAAAGTTGTGAATGAAGCATTGTGGCTTGAAGGTTTTGCAAAGGAGCTAAAACTTCAAAGTCGAGTTATCACTGTTAAGCAGAGTATATTTCCCTAACTAAAGCTGTGAATGAAGCATTGTGGCTTGAAGGTTTTGCAAAGGAGCTAAAACTTCAAGGTTGAGTTATCATTGTTAAATGTAATAGTCAAAGTGCAATACACTTGTCGAAGAATTCAGCCTATCATGAGCAAACCAAACACATTGATGTGAGGCTGCATTTCATCAGAGGGGTGATCAAGCATGGAGAAGTCCAAGTGCTGAAGGTTTCGACAGATCATAATGCTGCTGATATGATCACCAAGACGTTACCCAGTTGCAAGTTTTTCCACTGTATGCAGTTAATAAAGTTGCATGAATAAAGCTAGTTTCTTGATGTTAAAGAGTTAGATCCAAGGTGGAGATTTGTGAGATGTTGGATCAAACTCTAGTATGGTCGAAGTTTGTTCGCGAGTAATGCGTGTTGTAGTCAAAGTTTGTTCTAACATGCATTAGTCAATATTTCTAGGGTTGTTATCATATTGAATTGGGCCTTGCTTGTAAGCCCAATTGTTTAAGTTAGCTTGTAATGGGTAACTGTTAAAAAGCCCATTAGGTTAGTGTGCTATTTTTCTTATAAATAGGATACTAGTTTCACTCAATCTTGTCATAAGGAAAAATAGGAAGATAAAATCCTAATTTCAAGAGACAGAGATTATTTTGTTATTCTTGTATACTTATAATCTTGTTCTAAGAGAAAGGAAAGAATAGCAGTTTAATAACCAAATCCTTGTTGCTTTCTTCTTTATTAACCCTAACCCTTGTGTGTTTCTTGATCAATTAGAAACTGTTTATACTTAGTTTTAAGGTGTCCGATTCACAACAAACTAGATGAAAATCATAATTTGTTCCACATCCACGATTAGTTTAGAAAAAAGTGCATTCTTTAAACATTACATAATATCTTATGTTGTTGTATGTTATTGTATGTTGTTGTTGTTCTTGAACCTTATTTTGTTGTATGTTGTTGGTAAATGTTGTTGTATGTTGTTGTTGTTGATTAGTGTTTTAAGAATAAGAACAAAACATTGCTAAGTCACAAGAAAGATGCTTCTTGTGACTTAGCAATGTTTTGTTCTTTAAAATTTTAAAACATTACATAATATCTTGTGTTGTATTATGCTTTTGTATAAAGTTGAGTTTATTATATGCTATTTAGATTGTTTATTTTATTAACCCTTCATTAAAAATGCATTTCATTTAAATTGACATAGAAACTTATAATATGAAAATTAAGTTGTATTTGAAAGCCAACTTATATAAATCAATATTTTCCGAATTGCATCTGTCTCATCGTTCATCTCACACTGTTTAACATATAGAATATGGATCAATGATCTGATTCCTTCAACACATCACTATATTCTCTTATAGTTTAGTTTGAATAACAATAATTTATTGATATTATTCAAATTAAACTATAATAGAAAGAATTGATGTGATGAAGGACTTAGACCATTGGACCATATTTTATATGTTAAACAACATGAGATGAACGATGAGACGGATGCAATTAGGAAAAAAATGGCTTATGTAAGTTGGCTTTCAAGAATAGTTTAATTTTTAGATTATATACTTCTTCGTCAATTTGAGTGGTTGTACGTTTTTGTGAGGTTTATTAAATAACAAGCAATCAACATATTATATAATAAATCCTAGGTACTTTCAACAACGATTATTTATAATAACCGTTATAAAATGTTATTTGCCTAAAAGTATGTACCACCACGTTTAGTTACAGAAACAATGATCATATATAGCGCGCATTCAGGTTTCTTACAACAGTCGTAAGACCGTGATTGTAAATTGCACATATACAACCACACCATACGTAACAACGGCATATCACGCGTGATTTTATCCCTTTTCCAACCGTTGTTGTATATGTTTTCCGTAGTAGTGTCAGTATCTCGCAACATGTCAAACTCTACAAATCTTTTCGGTATTTGTCTGATTCTTTGTGGTATTTGAACTTATTCAGAATCTTCTTCAGATGCTGGAACATTATCAGATGTTGAACTACCTTCAAAGCCTGGTCCACCTTCAAAGGCATGATTACCACCATAGTCTTGATCATCGTCAAAATATGGATCGGGATCAAATTCACCTTCAGATTCAGACTCGTCACCTTCAGACTCTGACTCATCTTCAAAAGTAGAATCTCTTTCAAAAGAAGATTTTCCTTTAGAATTTGAAATATCTTCAAAAGTTAACTCAGATGTTAACACTGCAATAGAGTTAGATGAGACTTGTTCCAATCTCATGCTTCTTATTCTTTCACAATGACATTTCTGCTGAATTCAACTTTGTTGGTGATAGGACACTGGATCTTATAAGCATTTGTACTGTGGTACCCTATAAGCAACATGACTCTGCTTTTGTCATCCAACTTCCTTATCTTAGCATCTGAAACATGTCTGTAATAAACATAACCAAACACCTTCAGATGGCTCACACTTTGCTTATCTCCATTTCACTTCTCTAAAGGAAAAATTTATTTCACATTCTTGGTTTGACACCTGTTGAGCACATATGTTGTAGTAGCAATAACTTCTCCCCGTAAGGTGTGAGGGGGTTTCTTCTCCTTAAACATGCTCCTTGTCATATCAAGCAAAGTTATGTTCCTTCTTTAAACAAAACCATTGTGTTGAGGAGTGTATGAAGCAGTAACATCATGCTCATTTCCATTCTCTTCACAGAACCTTATGAACTCCATAGAGTTGTACTCGCCTCCACCATCAGTTCTGAGAATTTTCAGCTTCTGACCACTTTGTTTTTTAGCTTTCACCTTAAACTTTTGAAACTCAACAAACATCTCATACTTAAACTTGATGAGTGTTACATATGTAATCCTTATGAACTCATCCACAAAAGACACAAAATACGTGTTTCCTCTGAATGAAGGTACTTCAAATGGTCCACATACATCAAAATGCACTACTCCTAAATCATGTTTTGCTCTTGGGGCTACTTCTGATGCAAATGGAAATCTTGGTTGCTTGCCACTCATGCTTATCTCACATGGCTTCTTAGGCTTCAAAATCTTAGGAATTCCATGTACCAGCTTCTTAGAACTTGAATTCCCCAAGCTTCTGAAGTTCAGATGCCCTAATCTCTTGTACCACAACTTATTCTTAATGTCAGTACCTTCAGCTCTAAGGTATTTAGTTTAAGTTGTTTCCACATTCACCTTCAATATTCTGTTACTTCCTTGTTCATACTATATAATTAGCTTCTGATCAGAATCATATAGCTATCCTACACTCATTAGATTTCTCTTCATGCTAGAAACATACCAAACATCCTTGATCATAAAAGTTTTTCCATTGTTCACTTTGGCCTTGACATTTCCCATTCCTTCAGCATTCATATACTTATCATCAGCACATCTAATTTTTATCCTCTTTCTAGAGTCAAAATCAATCAGCCATTATTTGTTTCTAGTCAGGTGATTTAAGTAGCCAGTGTCTATATACCACCAGTCTACTAAATATCCACCATCAGATTCAGAAGACATCAATAGTACAAGTTCATCATCATACTCTCTTATGACTATGTTAGATTCTTCTAATTTCCTTTCCTTGATTGACCAACAGTCAGTAGCAAAGTGGTCGGACTTCTTACAAGAATAACATTGAACCTTCTTCTTGTCATACTTTTCCTTTCCCTTTTAGTGTTTCTTCTCATAAAAATTGGAGACTTCTGACTTCTAATAAACACCATCACGTCTCTTCTTGGTCTCTGAACAAGACTACTTATGATTCTTCTTACCAGAAGATGACTTGAGAGTATGCTCTACCTCTCTTTCAGAGATTCTCTCAGTCAGACGCAACTCTTATGTCTTTAGACTGCTCTGCAACTCTTCAATTTTCATGGTGCTCAGATCTTTAGAATGTTCAATTACTACAATAATATACTTAAATTGAGAAGTATACGATCTCAGTACCTTTTTAATGATTACCTTTTCAGAGAGAGCCTCTCAACAAGATTTTATCTCATTTGTAATTAGAATCACTCTAGAAATGTAATCACGTACCTTCTCATTTTTTTCATGTTGAGATTCTCATACTGCTTACATAGACTCTGAAGTTTCACCTTTTTTACCGATGTATCACCGTCGTAGCATCGTACCACTGTATCCTACGCAGCCTTCGTCGTCCTTGAATCAAGGATATTCTCAAACACATTTGCATCCACATACTGATGAATGTAAAATAGAGCTTTCAGATCCTTCTTCCTCATCTCTCTATATGTGTTCCTTTGTACTTCAGTTGCATCTATTGCAATCAGTGCATAATTGTCATTGACAAGATCAAGAACGTCTTGAGCGCCAAACAACACACACATCTGAATCATCCACTAATTCCAATTCTTTCCATCAAAGACTAAAAGCTTTGTGTTCAAACTATTGTTTCCACCGTTCATCTTCGATCTTGTGCAAGAATTCCCTTAGATTTCACCAAACACTCGTGTTTCCTAATCCCCCAGAATCAAGAAATATAATTATATTCTTATTCAGGTCGTAAATTCAACATGAATTCAGAAACAAAATCAATCACACACGTCTCATGTACACTCGTGTTTCCTGTGGATTCCAACCAGAGCTCTAGATACCAATTATTGGGGCACAAAAGAGAAGAAGATGAAGATAATGAAGATGGAAGTGAAAGAAACATAACTAACTTCTATTGAATGAAAAAATTATGTTTTAACTGAAAATTCAACTTCTACTTATAAACACACATTCAAGCTAAATGCAATTCAAATTAAACTCAAATGAAACTTAAATGAATGTTAACTGAAATTGGGATTACACTTCAATATTGTCAACTCAATGAAAACTGTGTCATATGCACTTGCTATAAGATGACTTGTTTTACAAAAATACATCCACTTTTCACTCGGTACTAGAAGACCAATTCTATCAAGAATCAGAGATTTTAATGTATCGTTGTATGGTTTTTTAGTCTTGTATAACTTCGTGTAATCTTCCTTATAAGAAGATAACTCTTCTATTAGATGTTGGCGTACAAGTATATGGTTTTCCTTCCCATTACCTAAACGACTTATAATAAGATAACCGACTAACTTGTTATCCAATATATTATTATGTATACAACACAACATATTAAATGTCTAAACATTTTTAACTAAAAATGTGTTTGAAATAAGTAAAATAGCTGAGAGAACTTGCCAAGAGAGAAGTGGGTAAGAAATATAGTATTTCTCCTACTTGGTTTAAATAGAAGTAGAGAAGAGAGATAAAATACATGAGATCCACTGTTTTTCATCTTCTTCTCAAACTAGCAAAGAAAGAGGAGAGATTTGTGTATTTCTTTTTCATTTCCACCTTTGTCCTTGCTTTATCTTCCTTTCTACCGTACTTTTCAGTTTAATTATTTTGCAATTATATTATATTGTGTTATGATATTATTTGTTTTTTCTAAAAAATTAATTTAATAACTTTTAAATAAAAATAATATTAAAAGCAAATAAATAATAATATATAATAAATCAAATAATTTAATTAAGTTATATCATAGAGATAAATATGTTAATACTATTTAACTGCATTATATTAATTAAAAATATAAGTGAATTTAAATTTAATTGATTAATCTTTAAAAATAAATAAAAATTTAATTTAATCAATTAATAAATTATATTAAATTTGATAAAGCTAACATTAAATGATTTTCTATGAATATATAAATTAACATAAATTTTATATTAATTTTTAATTAAAGGGTATTTTTGTCCTATTCAAAATAAAACACACTCTTTCTCTTTTATTTCTCTTCTATTTTATCTATACCAAATAATATTCAAAATCTACTCTATTTCTCATACACCTCTATCTTCTCAAACTCTTTCTCACTTCTTTCTCTCTTCACATTCTTTCTCTATGCCAAATATAGCACAAGTGGTAACTACACAACATAAAAAAAAAACATCCACATTTTCTTATTTCGCAGAATCATAGTAAGGAAGTGATGTTATTTAAAATAAGGGTAATATTTTATTCAAAATTTATTAAAAATTAAATATTAAAATTAATACAAAATTATAATTAATAAATTTATTATTTTTTAATCCAATTTTTATTTATAGATTTTTTAACATGAACACAAATTAGTATTACCCTTCAAATAAAAAAGGGTATATTATTATTTTATAAAATCAGCAATAATTAATTAAATTGATATAATATAATAAATAAGACATGCTTATCCATATGGTATACAATACTAGTACCAATTATTACCTTCAAATTCACTCGGTCGTTATTCTATCGAAATTGGGAATACAGAGACAACCGTACGACAGCACAAACCGTCGTTTGCTCTCATCCAAAACGACCCCGCTTCCAACTTTCGTTTCACTTTTACCTTTTTACGCTCAAACAATTAGAATCTGAATTCACAAAACAAGAATGGGAATTGGAAAATTTTGAAGATAAGCATCGACAATAGATAAAGGTGAAATCTTTCGCTAACCCTTTTCTTCTTAATTGCAGTTTCATTCACCTTGTTTTCAGCTCAATTTTCCCTATAATTTCTTCTCTTAATGCGTTTTCTCCTTCCAATTTTCAATCTTTATCGGTTAATTGACACGGGTTTTGCTCCGTTTTCTATACTACCTTTTAATTATGTGTGATCTTAACTCCTTCGTTTTAAAATTTTGAGCTTTTTCTCATTTTGACAGTGAAACCCCAAAATCACTTTGTTTCCTTGTCACTAATAAGTGTATGAACATTGTTTCTGTTAAATCTCAAATTGGTGTTTGGGGTTAATTGGTTGTGCAGTATGAGAAATTTAGAGGGTTTGCTAGTAGTACATGAATGAATGTGCTTTAATGAGAAGTTGAGTCTAATCAATGATTATTTGAGTCATGTTAAGATTTGTATTAGTTTACTTATGAGTAAGAAAATTAAAGGGAGTTTGTGATTGTGTATTGTTTTTTTTTTTTTGCTACAATATTTTGATGACCATAGCATGTAGAAGAAGCATGGTCCTAGATAGAACATTATTACATAAGTTGATCCATGTAACCAATCCTACTTAGTGGAATAAGGCTTGATTGTTGATTATAATGAAATTTTGCTATGGTCTTATTCCCCCCTTAAGCAGTAATGGAACATCGCATACGTTAAACTAAATGGAAGAAGATAAGCTTTTGGTAATTTTTAAATAGGAAAGATTCTATGAATTTTATTGCTGAGAAGTTAGGTTATTATTCTATGAAATTAATACCTTTATCTGAAAAAATGTGTAGGGACAAATTATCAAGCTCTGGTTTTTTGAGGCGACAAAGATTACTGCTTGAAGAGTTGCAGTAAATTACTTACTTCATTTTGATAGTTTTGGTTCTCCAAGGCTGAAATAAATTATCTAAGTATCTAACCGTTCATTTGATTATTTTACATTTTCGGAACTTATGTGTTGTCTCCTGCCAAAGTTCTGAAGTTGAACCGATGGAGTGTACACCTGCTAGAAAGACACAGAAAGCTGACCGAGAAAAGTTAAGGAGGGATCGACTCAATGAACAGTTTGTAGAACTGGGTAACATTTTAGGTAAAGTAAACTTCACTCTCTACTAACCACTGTTATCGATGGTGGTCCATGGAGGAGAGCCAAAATTCCACCATACCGACTGCTTTGCGGTGCCGTTATTGTGGATTATGGCAGAAAAACCAACTATATCAGTTGATATTTACCATTGCGGGGAGCCCAAAAACCGCCATCTATAACTGCCATGGCGGAAATTTGGTAACACTGCTACTAACATAGAAGAATAGCAAAGTGAGCAGACCGCTAAAAAACATCACTGGTTCTTTATATATTCTACTGTTATTCCTTACTTTCTGATGATATACAACTTCCCAACTCTCATTGGTTGTATAATGTATTACTAATGAAGCACTATAACCGACACTTGTTTTTTTATTGTTATACAAATGTTGGCATCGTTTACATGTGGCGAAGATTACTTAAGTTTATAGATGCTGATAAAGTTTACCAAACAATTGTTGGTTGTTGCTTCTCTAGAATTCATCCTTGTGTTACGAATTTGATGCTTAGAACTAATAAAATAGAATTCCTCTTAAATCACTATATGTCTTTGCTGACTCTAAAATGCAGACCCTGATAGACCTAAAAATGATAAAGCAACCATTCTGGGCGATACAGTTCAATTGCTGAAGGACCTTACTTCTCAAGTTAGTAAACTAAAAGATGAATATACTATGCTAAATGAAGAATCTCGTGAGGTAATAGTATCACAGTTCAATGAATCACCTTGATGCTTTTGGGACCTAAAGTTACAGAAGAAATCATTTTGTTTCATTCAATTTTCAGTTGTCTCAGGAGAAAAATGATCTCAGAGAAGAAAAGGCTTCTCTTAAATCAGATATTGAGAATTTGAATAACCAGTATCAGCTGCAACTCAGGACTATGTATCCATGGCCTACAATGGATCATTCAGTAATGATGGCTCCACCATCATACCCGTATCCAGTTCCAATGCCGGTACCTCCTGGTTCAATTCCCATGCAGCCATACCCCTACTATGCTAACCAACATCCTGCAATCATCCCTAATCCCTGTTCGACATATGTTCCGTTTTTAGCCCCCAACACAATTGTTGAACAGCAATCCACACAGTACGTATCCCCGCCTCTTCATCCAGGTAGCCGGTCCCACATATCAGGAAAACAGGAATCCAAAAACAAATCATCGAGGGAAAGCAGAGCTGAAAGAAATGCAGATTCTAATGATGTCGCCACAGACCTTGAGTTGAAGACTCCTGGGTCTTCTGCAGATCAGGTTTGTGCTATAAAAAAATTCCGGAAATCTTGTAACCTACATCTATAGTAGAATAGGTATTTGATTAAAGTCGTGTATTTTGTCGGACTTTGCAGGATTTATCATCTGCACAGAAAAGATCTAATAAGTCTCCTTCGAGGAAGGAAAACAGTTACACAGAAGGTAGTTCGTTAGGCAAGTGTTCTTCATCTCACAGTGTTCAGGATAGCTCATCAAGTAGTGTAGTTGGAAGCAGAAAGGCTAGTGAATGAGAAAGGACATAATGTTAGACAAGTGATTATGCCTTTTGAAACTAATATGATGAGGGTTTTCACTCTGCTTTTGCTGCAACTATTCTAGAGGTATATGCCACATTTATTCTTGTCCAGAAAAGAAAGCCGCTTCTGTTCTCTCTTCCTGACTAGGAATTTATATTTTGAGTACTGTGTAATTTAATCATAAACTACTTTTCCTTGTGATGGAAAAGCTTCACAGGTTCAATTGTTTATATTCCTACTTGTGAAAACATCAGTCAGATCTAAATAGTGGTATTAGTATGTTATAAAAAATGAATAAGAAAATTTAAGAATTGTTTTCAAGTTTATTGAATTTGAATGATTCAAGTTAAGAATTGTTGTTCAAACTTAAGAATTGTTTTCAAGTTAATTGAATTTGAATGATTCACCTGGTTGAATTGAAAATGTGGTTTTGGCACCAACACGGTGTGACACAAATGATAGGTATTTAGATTTATTTTTCTTTCTTGAACTTGAAGTGTGTTGAATAAGGCCAATGATAATTCTGTGTTCTCATTCTTCTCAATCAAGAAAATTCTTTTGTACTCTTCCAGAAAAGGAAAAAGAAACACTAGTACCAGACACTTGCAAGTTCTAGCAGAGACCAAAATATGTTAATAGGTCTTAAGTTACACTCAAAGAATATATGCCAAAACCCAAAACCAACCTTATATCAGAAGCAAAAGAAGTTCATAACCTCTTATATAAACATTACAGAACAACATAGTCCTAATCTGTTCATAACACAGTCTGTTTTTCTGAGATAACGAAACATTCACATGGGGTGGTTGTTCTCCAAGAAGAGGAATGCAGAATGGAAGCATGGATACACAGAGCACAACATGGCACCTGTTTCTTCTCCTTCACCAACTCTTCATTTGTTTGTGATATTTGGCATTGTTATTAGCTTGTTGTGGCTCTCCCATTACAAATTTATTTAGATATGTAACAATCCTTACTCATTTTTCTGTATGTCACTGTCTGAAGTTTACTAAAAATTACATTATAGTACTTTTTTTAACTATTTGTGCTGAGTATGTCATGTAAAAATGTTCTTTTATTTTATTTTTTGAGCTTATAAGAATAATAATAAGACTTGTGAAAACAACCAAGCCTTTAAGAGAAACTCCATGATTTCATAACATCTAAATAGTTACAAACAAAACTATAGGATATGTATCACATATTCATATCTCATAGTTAACAGTTAATAGAAACCAAAAACATAAAGGCTAAAACCAAACCAACCTATAGAAATTACAAAAACAAAAGAGAAACAAGGATTACAAATCAATAAAACCAACCCTCAAGAAAAGAAGATTGAAACTGCACCAAAAGCAACAAAACAACAATCAAAGCAGCCACACCCCATGGAGAGCTTCCTTCTGAGGGGGTTTGGTAGGTTGTCCTGCGCCTTCCCCATATGGAAGAACCAGGAAACCATTCTGAATCATCCATGGATGATAACAAACGAACTATAAGTATGAGAATCACTGGTGTGGCAAATAAAACCCAACCCAATTGTTCTTGAGCATTTTCAACAACTTCTTCATAGGAAAAGTACCATGAACTACCAAGGAAGATGAAGATCACTGCTAAGATCAACAGAACAGGATATGGCAGAGGATTCAGAGTGAACCCATCCAAAACAGAGGAATCTCTGTTTCCTTCATAAGCCATTGAGTTTTATGGTTTTCTTTAAGAAACCACTGATATATAGTAAGTCAAATAATTAGAGACAGTGTTGTGTTGGCAGGTAGAAATTTCAAAAAGAGGTTTCAGGATTTCTTTCCTTAAAAGGAGTGAATGGTGTTGTAGGAGGACATAACATAATATAGCAAGATAATGTTGTTTATCTTTTCAAACTATAATTAAATATTGATTATGACCTTTAATAATACACGACTTTCCATATAAATAGTACAAGATGTGTAATTATTTTGTTACTGCCAATAATTACATGTACATTACAGGTTAGTACTGTAAATAAAAGCATATCAAAAGTTTGATTTTCTTTGATGTCACTTTGGGCCATTTCCTACGCAGATGATTTGCATTGTACCTACTACAGTAGGTTTTAAAAAAGAAAAAGTGATAACATCCAACACAACAACACTATTTACATTTCTAACGCAACATGGGTGTCTCTTTCAGCCGACTCATCCAAGTGCTTTCCTACCACTGCTGCAAGAATTTAACTTTTGCAAGTAATGTATAATCCACTTAAATGCCGACATCACGTTGGACTGGTTCACATAGCTATCATGTTGTGATGTTGTGTGGTAAATGAGCCACTTTAACACGATGGGTGTGGGTGGTGATTATTGATTGGATCATTAACTACTAATAAAATAAATCTATTTTACTACTTTTTCTTACTCCTCTTTACTCTCTCTCATTGATTACAAGAATCAATGCATTCCCCCCCGGAAAAACCTCTCTTGTAACTTGTTTAACACCAAAAAGTGAAGACACAGTCATATAAAATATAACATTATATTATAGCATAACGTTACACAAGGTATGGTTGATATGAAACATTGGAACAGACTCATAAATTACAAGCATAGATAATCGGGTGATAGAACAAAATACAAACAATTCAATCATCACCCACCACAAAGCTCTTCAACAAACACTATCTACCAGTAACAGTAACAAGCATGGGTGCAGTGACAGTATCTTGGCTTGGCATAAACCCTCTTTCTAGAGCTTCCCAGCCATGACACCATAAGCAAGATCAGAATTACAATTATTGGCACTACAAAAGGTGAGGAACCACTCTCTTCTTCAGCTTCTTCCTCCTGTTCACCAGAGAAGAGTTTTGGTATAGCCAAAAGAACCAACGCCACAGCCAAGATCAGAACAACATTTGAAGTATGAGTATCATTAGCTCTGGGTTTACAATAGTAGTAACCCATCAAGTGATTAGAATAGAAGCCTCAGAAAATGGGAAGAATGAGTTTATAGAAGTGATTCACAATGATGAAAAGGGAATTGCCCCAACCATATCAACATGGAATTTTATAAAAACAAGATGGAATCCAAACAAAAACGGGTAATTATTCATAACATTATTGTCCACCACATAACTTTTTGGTAGTTGCTCATTTAATATTATCTTTTTAGTTAGGCTATCACATTCCGTGAGAAAGAAGATACTATCATCACACATACACAACGGTGGGGTCAATTCTAGCATTTATAGAAAATTTGACTTAAGGCAGTATTTGCCGTTTGGTATGAAGTGTACGATTCCAATACTCCTATTTTAACATAAAATAATTGTTGTGCAGATTATCATTTGATCATTTACAAGAACATAAAAAATGATTTATTTGCACTAATTAACCAAAAGGTAAAACCACACTCCCGACTCACTATTTATCATGTGGCTCATAAAATTGACTTTTACGGAGTGTAGAAGTTTAATTTTTCTTATATCACCATCACTATATAGGAAAAGCAGGAAAAATATTCTAATGTCAGAACTTATTCTCGTCCAAAAAACAGTTGGGACTAAGATAAATTATTGGATATTAAATGTTACATCAGATTTGGAAGCATATGGCCTAAAAGAAATCAGCTGTTGATACACCTCATTGCCTAAAATTCAACAAGGCAACAGATACGACAAACTTCAAGTAAAGTTCACCAGGTTCTGTATATTTGAATTGCTAATGTTACTGAAATGATCATACAAGTACCATTATCACAAAACTTTCAATGCCGACAGCAAAAATTGGACAATTTAGTTTAAGCTATCTTCATACTACAATTTATAAAAAAAAAATAAAAAAAAACAAGAATCAGTTAAATAATTATGTATGATAGTGTTGACCGTTGAACTATTACAGCTGAACCTAGTGATATCAATGGCGCTAGATATCTCCTCAGTATAACGTGTCTTCCACAACCCAATAGATGGGGACTTTGTAAAATGGCCACCCGGAATGTTGTAAACCTGGTTTGTCACAACATGCAAAATTGACAAACACGGTTCCCCACAAGAACAAAGTTGGCTTTCCATAAATATTACATGAAACATTAAGTTATCAATCTCAGTGAAAAGCGTTCTGTGGTAATAAAATGTGGGCACACAAATTTACCATCAAGAGTTTCAAGGTCACACTTTTCCTTCATATTTAAAATTGAGTTTGTAATCATGTTGAAGAGTTGCCAAGGTACTTCTGCAAGGTCCCTCTACAAAATGAAATGAAAAATTGAATTTAGATTCTTCTTTTAATTGCTTTTCTAGAATTTGATCAAGTCAAGGTTGCGTACCTCCAAAAACAGTGTGAAGATATTGAAGATCATCAATGGAGCAAGCATCTACCAAAGCATAGACACCAGGTCGTAAAGCTTCATCTATTTCTCTGCAAATAATGGCGTGAATAATTAGTATTTGCTAATGGTTATTTGGCAACACTTTTCTAAAGAAGTTAGCCAGAGCCTACCAAATGTTATCTCTATTGATACTTTTTTATTGTTATTCATTTCAAATATGGGTAACAGAAATTTTAAATGCATAGATCAATATCGGTATTTTGAGAAACTCTGAGATGACAAAGCTGAGTGAAAGTCGGGGAGAGAAAAAGGGTATCTGAGTGATCTAGAAGTGTAATCCTGCAACAGATAGACTATGGCTGAAAAAAGAAATGAGTGAACAAAAATAATAAACAACCTTCTGATACCACTTCTCTTGGGACCATATCCTGAATACACTGATATGTAGTTGGATAAAAATAGACAACATTGCCGACCAAATATATCTTTTTGCTGTTTTATCTGCATCATAATCATAGAAACAAACTGGGTAAACAAGAAGGTAAACACATCATCCATTTAAATAAGAAAAAAAAAACAGAATTTTGAGAGAAAAAATGACAACGGAAAACAAGTACTAGCTGGTGAAGTAATATGCCATATTGATTTTAAGAAGAATACAGGCTTAGGAACTACAACTGCCAGTGCCTGTTACAAGCAACATCTAGACAGTGTTTCATATCAGCAAGCTGAAATAGGCAGCTCCAAGTCCCTCACATGACCACTTACTAGACGGTGTTAATTTTGCTATTAGTATAAAAATAGGCAAGGGTATATTGATGTATACAGAGTATCACACGGACGTTTGAAATTTGACCCACTTCAAATCCCACTTGCCTCTGTCCTTTGTCAAAATTAACATCAACAAAAGCAAGAGCATAAAAGCAATTTATGCTCTTTATGCATAAAATAAACTTTGGTCTTTGAAAAGGCAGGACAGAGAGAGTATTTGAGTTGAGACGAGAAAATTTACTAAATGGAATGCAAAAGATGCATTCATGTTAGCTGTTCAGAAGTTATAGAAACACTAATATGGACGTACATACCTCTTCATATATTCTTCGAAGAAAACAAGCACATTTCACAGCCTCTTCTACTTCCCAAGAAAACCAACCTTCATTCACCATTGATTTGTTGTTCTCTAAAACTGTCTCCAAGCAATTAAGAAGAACAGTGACAGATGCTTCAAGATGGGCAACACACTGTTTGCACTCACTGGAAAGATTATAAATGAGCAGAATATCATGCAAAGTCTAAATGTTGGGATTAGAATAATATGGCATCAGATTGCACAAAGATGCTATTAACTTATTAAGTACATCAAATGATAATAGCATCACATATTTGCTATCTCTATCCATTCAATATCTAAAGTTGTACTTTGACTAAAGTGAGTCAAAAGTAACAGAAATCAAACATACCTTGGGCGATGCCTTATAATGGTGCACAATAGTTGACAACAAGCAACAAATAGATTAATTGTGAACTGGTGATCTACATGACAGAAATTCACTCCATCTTCTGAATGAGAATTTTGCTCTTCCGAGACCATAAATGAATCTGAAGGACGAGAAGCTTTAGAAATTCTATGCTGATGGAAATTCTGAAAGAGTGCAGCAGGGATATGTAACATGTGACCCACATGACACACATCCATTGAGAAAAGACCATGTTTCCTTGATATTGTAGTTAGCACTTCAACACACATGAGAATGGCTGACCCAGGATCAGGAGTACCGGCAACTGTTTTACATCTCAAGTTAACATAAAATATATCTGGGCTCTGTAAATGCACAATAATGTTGAAAACAGCAGATACTAAGCTCTGACAGTGTCTTTTGATCAGCTTCAAGCCCTTCCGACCTTGAAAACAGGAAGAAAAAAAAGTCATAGAAATAGAATAACAAAAGAAAGATACTAGTATGCATTTTCCCTGACCATATTTTGTACCCATCGAGCATGCAATATATATTGATAGAATAGAAGCAATCAATAAAATGCATCAATGTATATGTATTTCTACTAAGGATCATAAATAGGGAATACAATATCATAATATGAAAGCTGCAGAAACGTTAGGATTCCCAGAAAGTGATTATAGATAACATTTGAGAGAGAATTTAGGGTAAATTAGAAAAACAAGTGAATACATGAAAGAACTGAGTCCTGGCAGTTTAATTTTAGAGAACAGAAACGGTATAATAAATAATATTCCTGTGTGTGTTTGTATAACATGTACTTATATTATATCATAAGTTTGATTTATTATAGGATATTACGACGCATGTGATGTGTGAAGCAACACATTTAGTGGAAAAGGTTTTGGTTATCATTGTTGTTTGTATACAATATTCACTACAGTCATCAACAAGCTATTTTGCCCTGCTAGTTCTACATCTCCATCAGCATGTGAAGCAAATCATAATTATTCAACAATCAACAAATGACTTTCATAACCCAAAGTGTGCACAGTGCCGAATCCTTTTTGAATAAAAAAATATAGTAAAACTATGAAAAAAATCATTTAATATTATTACAAATTTTCTGAAGTGAATCAAAATGCAGTACTAATGCACTAGCTTTGAGAATGACAAAAAGATATTAAAGGGATGTAGTTTGCAAACATTAATTAGACAATGAAATGAAAACTTTGTTTTCAAGCCATAGTATGTGCCCTTCGCAGATGTTCTTAATACCTGAAACAAATTCGAGAATCATGTCCAAGCAATCAATGCCAGCTGCCACAAATGTTGAAACTTCACCCCAATCTTTATTTGTTTTTATGCCATAGATTATAGTGCATCCTTCTTGTACTCCAACTAGAGCTCTCTCAATGGCCTGTATAGTAGACAAAAGATGCAACTCCGATTGCCCCTCTATAAAAGCTTTGAATGACACCCGCAGCCTAGTTTTCAATTCATTCAAGCAAAAGTCGTGCATTTCATTAGAAGAGCAAGCTTCAAATGGTCCTTTATGGAGTGTCTTTGTGCTTGACTGTCTTTCGTGCAAGGTGAGTTTTGCCCTTTTTCCTTGGAACAATATGGACTTGCCTATTGCCCTCATGTGAATTTGTACTAATTTTGTATAAACTTTACTCGATGAGGTAGGATCTGTAAAAGGAAAATAACTTGCTAATTCTCTCAGATAGCTGAGAGCACCGTCTAACAAAAGAAAAGCAGATTGTTGTGGGAGTCCAACCATCTCTGTAAATTCTAATAACAATACTTGTGAGATTTCAATAGATGCAGGCACACAACTTGAAGGCAATGGCGAATCATCCATCAGCAAATTTAGCCTCAAAAGAGATGACGAAGCTATTAACAGTTGTCTAAGTAAAAAAGCTACTTCAGGATTATCACCTTTTACCAAGCTTTGTAACAAAGGTTTATTCAAACCCAGTGGCTCAGGGGAATCATCCCTAGCCAAAACACTGGCAACAAAGTTTACACTTTCGGGATTTGACATTATTTCAACATCACTGCCACTTTTAGAGACATTATCAGTTGCTGATGAAGTGGAGCAAGGAGCTTCCGTTTTAGATTCTTTTTGCATTCCAGCCGATCCATTTGCCTTAGAAACTGAGCATAAATTGAAGGCTTGCTTCTCAAAACTCTGGGTATCGTGTAAATTTTCGGAGAGTTGATTTTTCTCACTGAGCAATTTGTCTATGAAAATATTAACAACTTCTACAAAAGAAAATATACAACTATTTAGTTCAGAGCCATGTTCATGTTTCCACATCAACACTTTTTCTTTATAACCACTATCTTTAACATCAGTTTGACCCAGGGCAGATGTTAGGGCCCACAAAACTCCACTAAAGCACGAAACTGCCGAAGACAATCTATTCATGTTTTCACAAGTAAGACCATGTCCCACATTGACATGGAAAAGAATACACTTTTGAGATACAACTAAATTTTGCATCTGCTCTTTCAAATTCCGAGCTATTAAGGTTAAACACTTCAATGGCTCAAGCTTGGAAGAATCTACATGCTGAGAAGATGAAAGCGAGTGATTCTCTGTATGATTAATTTTGTGATCAGATATCTCTTCACAAGGTATCTCAGCCTTGTTATCAAAACAAAAAGCATGGATATATTGATGTTTTCCAATGCCCAACAAGGCATATGCAGTGTGATCCATTAAAGAAAACATCAGAGATTTAAATAGAATATTTTCTGCTGAGAATACCTCTTGAAATCCAGCAATCACAGTTAATGACTTTGAAAACCACAAAACAGGATACGAACTTTCAGAAATAACCGAGTTTGGTGAGGAACGGATGGTGTCTGTCTTCTCACTTAAACCCATTAATATATATCTTAAGGCCTTCCGGCAAGAGACAAATAACCTCAAATACTCACAATAATAGTCCCGGTACACTGTGGTCTGAAAATATATCAAGGCATTTACAAGAAGCCTGCAAATTTTATGCCAATAGAAATTGAGAATTAATTATGTAAGCGTTTCACAAATTATGCTCGAGAGAGATCATTGGCACAAACAATTAAATGTGTCTAAGACATCTTTACTGAAGGTTCGCAGCTATTTGGATTTCCTTATCGTGAGCAAGGTGCATAATAATAATAAATAAATTAGAAAAATTATTTGCAGAGGTAGTTTTGCATTTTCATCAAATTAATTTCTTATTTTTTTAAAATATAACAACAGAAGTATGGATGCATTGATTTTATATCTTATTGGCAAATTAAAGTCGTCGAAATTATTAGGAAAAATCCAAGTCCCACATTGATTAAAGATATAATCTACAAAGGGTTTATATAGAGTGACACCCCTCACCTTACCAACCGGTTTTGTAAGGTTGAATTAGGCCAAGCTCTAATTCTATCATGGTATCACGAGCCTATCGATTTGGGCCACCAACCATTTATATATGTGCACCAAGCCCAAAATAAACGTTGGACGCAAGGGGTTGTATTGGAAAAACCAAGTCTCATATATCGATAATTCAGACCACCCACCGTTTATATCCACGCACCAAGCACAATAGTGCTGAGCGTGAGGGGGTGTATTGCGAAAAATCCAAGTCCCACATTGGTTAAAGATACAATCTATAAAGGGTTTATATAGAGTGACACCCCTCACCTTACCAACCGATTTTGTAAGGTTGAATTAGGCCAAGCTCTAATTCTATCAAAAATGATAATCAGTCTATTTTTGATGAGCTATTGGATTCAAAGCAACTGTGATCAAATTATGGCATAGGATAGGACTATGTTTATAGTGTGAAAATTCCAATTTTCTATCTTAGCAAAAATCAGAAACTTGTGGCATTTTGGCATTATTCTTCTCACATTTACTTCTTACTCTGTAATACAATTTTTTCTTTTATTTACACACACTAAAGACAATAATGCTGTATCCAACACAAAGATTACTGTACCTTTCAAGGTTGAAAATACAAGACACAATATGTGAAAATGATCCTGCATTGACATCTGACATCAAAGTCAAGAGATTAAGCAAATGGTGGCAATCTGTGAAACTCTTGATGGTAAGAGGGGAGGCATTTTCTCTGCTGCTGATATCTGCATGAAGCTTATCACATGAATGATCGACCGGCATTTTAACTGCAGAACAATCAACTGGAACCTCTTTTGAGTTGTCGAGGCCCCTTAAAAACTCAATCCAGTTAGGTACTGACACAAGCTCGACAGCAGTACATGCGATATTACTAAACAGTGGTAATACAGATTTCTCTAAAGCACTGCAAAAGATTGTGGCTAGGTTCCTGTGGGCAAACTAAAACAACAAAACCAAATGAATATCTATGGATATAGTCTTTTTCTTACTCAAAATACTGCATGAAATAAAAGCATCAATAAACAAACAAAGTCAAGTTTACAGAAATCAGAACTAAAGCTGAAACAAATACTGGCATAGATTAATCAGTAACTCTTGACTAGATAACACAAGAGTGTGTCTCTGGGACAAAAAAAAATTCTGCATAATCAAAGCATATTACCTTTAGCTCATACAAAATTGAATCACTTAGAAGGTCTGCTGATATATGCGGCAAAGTGACTCTCTTGAGTAGCTTACAGTTATCTTGCATGTCTGGCTCTTGAAAACTGCTTGATACACAATGAAGGGAAGTTTGAAGTAAATGTGAGAAGAACTTTTTCAACTGCTTCTTGGAACCATGATTTCCCCAAATATCAACATTTTTGCAGAGATTTGACCAAATGGCTATTGGCAATGAATTTTTGTTAGCAACATAAATCCCCTGATTCCATTTGTTGATTTGAGGTGCCAAAGAAACTAAATCTTCACTCTTAACATCATCAGAAACAAAGATCGGGGATTGATACACACACGATAAGTTTTCCATAATAAAATTAGTAAGTCCAGCAGCCTCTTCCTTCAGGGCCTTGATTCGTGATCTATAAAGCTTATTTTGCGAATACTTCAACAATACAATGTGCCTATTCAAGTCAACAAGCCTCTGAAGAGCCATAGACTGAAAGATATAAACCAAAGGGGAGGAATCATTGAAGCCATACTTTAGATAGAAGTCTGAAATTAATTGCATAACAACAAGGAGGGAAGCAGAAGGTTGAGCAATCCACGAGAAAAAACCGATGTCGGTCTTATCAGTCCTCTCCATCAACTCAAAGGCAGAATATGCTGAGTAATCCCCCATCTCGGCTGACATTTTTTTTGATATACTAGGAGGCGCAAGGCTGATTGCTTGCCGAAGCAAGCTTCGGCTGGACAAAAACAATTGCAAAAAGAGGACAAAGACCCATTGACTGGACCTGCCAAATTTCTTCAAAACTTTGTCCTTTCCAACAGCCCGATCAGCAGTTTCTCCTAATATAGATGAAAAAAACTTGCAAATAGTATCTGGTTGTTGAATAACTAGAATACTCAAGTAGGGACGCAATACTGACATAAGTTCTTTAACAGCAACTCCAACAAGATTGCTATTGCCTTCAGTTATAGTGGCTGAATCAAGCACTAAAGAATACAGTCTAGAGAGCCCTCTACCCAAGAGTTCTGCATGCAGATTAATCATTCGCAATTTGTTTCCATCAGCCGATGGAGAGCAGTTTTTCATCCACCTAAGAGTTTCAGATATATCACCTGTTACCTGTCTAATAAACCCACTCACTTGCCCTTCTGGAATAGATTCCATGGCTTTATAAATGGTGTGGATGAACTTATGTGATAATAACAGTCTTTCAACTGATTCAGAATGAACATTATTAAACAGAAATGTCAATAACTTAGAAGAACTTTCTTCAGCATCACCGTCACAGGTCAAAAGCCTTAGCGCTTTGCACAATGCTAGAATGGCAATTTGCACCTACATCATTTAACAGACAAAATGTGACGTTAGCTCAATAAAACCGTGACCATAACAATTTTCTGTTAAGACTTTCCCTGAACATCATTTCTCTTCCCTCTGCCAGATGATCATACCTATAACTACTGAGTTACTGACAGTCTGACACACAGTATAGTAATGATACTACAAGAAGGACAAACCAATGCGAACCTCTAAAACATAAGTTGCTATAGTGATCAGAGTTTGGAAACAAACCTGGCGAAGTTGACTATAGAGATTAACTATTTGGCATCCCAAGGCAGGAATAGTTGAAGATAATGAGCTTCGATCAAAAGCACTTGCCATATTGCAATTGACGGTGGAGTATGATAACAAAATAAGCCATAAGTTCACCAAATCTTCTCCAATAACCTCATATTCAATTTCCAAAAGGTAGCCCATTGCAACTAATATCTCGTTGGCGGATAAAAAAAATGTTTCCATCCCTGTCACATCAGTTGTATTGTAGTTGGAGAAGCAGAGTATACTCGTGGAACTAGCTATCAATGTATTAAATGTTTTCTTCAAGAAATTGAGACAAGCTCCTCCAGATGTGTCCTCTGTTTTCACATATACTTTCTCTTTCATAAAACTAGCAAGCAAATTACTAATAGACTTTAGTATACCATAAAGATCAGAAAAAAGGAGCTTAGCGTCTATTTTAGCTTGGAGAAAGGCATTCAGCTCGAGCAAAAGAGGCTCCATAATCAGTACCAAAAAATTAAAAAGGGATTTTTGAGTATCTGCAGAAATATTATTGGAGCTACAAGATTCTCCTGGCACAGGTGGCCTTGAATCATTTATTTTCTCCATTGTATTGCTCTCTTCATGCAAAACTGAAGTTCCCCTGAACTTTCTCGCGGAATCGGCAAACAAGCGAAATATCAAGCCTAAGCTACCCATTGCTATAGCATTCTTTCTGGATATGATTTTGTTCAGCACATCAAACAAATGTCTATGATAACTCTTAATGGTTGCTTTTGAATCTTTTGGTTTATCATCACATGAAGCAGCATACTTTTCTGAACCATGTAAGCTTAAAAATTCATCAATATGAACTGGATGAAAAAGTCCGTGAGAAATAACTTCTTCCACCACCTTCACCAATCTCCCTGTCCAAATGGGATCACTTCTATTGACCCGAAGATGCAACTCACCAGACAAATGCAGCAATGGTTCAAGAAGTTTGTCCACAAAATTTTGAAATCCTTTCCTAGCTGGATGGACCCTTAAAAACTTGGAGAAGGGCTGAAGCACCAACCACAAAAAACGGAATACACAAGCACCCACACAGCTTCCATCAAGGTTCTTGCCATACACTTTTAAGACAAGCTCAAGCACTGCCCCAGTTGTTTCAACCCATAAGTCCAAATTTTCGTTTAACAACCCACCATGGGATGAGAACACCAGCGAAATACAATCAAGAGCAGTGTCGTATAGTTTAAACTTTTCATCAGATTTAAAATGTTCTTCTGAACAAGTGGAAAAGTCCTCTAGTAGAGATGGAGCATTTTTGACGATAAATTGGACAGTCTGAAGGAGGTTCCGCGACATATTCAAAGAGACGCGAAGCTTCAAAGACTCCTGCAGGCAGAACTTGAAAATTTCCCAACAACGAAGATCCATATATGCATCAATTCCATCAAGCTGGGGTGTTTTTCCGTCACCCCAGTTTTCCTTCCCATTTGGAGGGAACAACACTGTCAGGATCCAATCATTAAGGTAACCTAGTAGTCTTTGTAGTTTTACAGTTTCACAATGCTGATCAATGTCAGCACCATCGCCCACCATTGAACGCACAAAATTGAATGCTTGATTGACCTTACTGCACTAACACACAAAAAAAGTCTCAGTCTCATGGATAGTTTAAATGGTGAGGGAATTCATATTAAAAACACACAGTTGAAAGTATTCAATTACTTGAAAATTCATTGCCTAGTTCAAGATATAAATTAAAGATGGTTGAAAATAACCTGTGAAGATCAAGTTGTCTGTCTTGAATGCACAGTATCAATTGAAGATTGTTCCATGGAGTGGAAGATCTCACAGTGTCCTGAGGCTTCTGAACAGACTTTATGCACCTGTGCAGTTTGGAAGGTTTTTCGGGTTGGTCGTTGATTTTCTGCTTTCGCTTACGTATTCGAATCTTTGCGTTTGCTTCCGAATCCGCCATTGTCGAGTTTTATTCGAATTAGGAGGGTTTATGAATTTTTCGTATAATGATAAACCCTACAGCGCAATGAAAATATTAAGGGTTTAAGCTCTTATATCTAAAATCAGCTATGCAGAGAACTGAACTAACCTGAAGTATGGAGAAACGAAGAATACGGCGAGAGGAAAAGAGGGACACGGGATGAGGGAGGTGACGCCGTAGCACGAACGCCTACAGATAAGCTGTACGTTGAATGAGTGCAACAAAGTGAGAGGCGGCGAGAAGAAAAGAGAGGGAGAAGGATGGTGATTTGGTATGATAAATCTGTGGACTTTGATCGAATGGTTTAAAAGGGTGTTGCACGGTGCGTCACTTAAGTGATTTATGCATATTAGAAATTCCCTACTTTAAAATGTCAAAAAAGGATGTACTAAAAATATAAAAGTAGGACTCACTTGAGTTTTCACTTTTCAATTGAGTCTTAGTTTTGTTTGCTCAGCTCGCCAAATCTAGAATTTTTTTTTAAACTAACAATGTATTATTTTTTATTTACCAAATAAATTAGTCTTTCAAAATTATTACTAAAATGGCAATGTTTCAAAATCGTTCAACAGGCGTTCGCCAAATCAATTGACGAATTAGGTCAAATGAGCTTCAAGGAATTCGCCAAACCAATTGGCGACAGAGTCTTTTTTGTGGGCATTCCCCACACCAATTGGCGAATTGGTTATATTGGTTAGGGTTTCCGTTTTCATTCTTTTTTTATTTTAGTTATTATTATTATTAACCATAAAATATATAAATTTATAATCTAATTAATATTTATATAATTAATATTAATATTAATTTATAATATAATTTATAATGTCATCTATAATATTAAAAAAATTAAGTTTAAAAGGTTAAATTATTTTATGAAATTATAAATTTAAAATAAATTGGTTTGCTTGCTAAATCGCTCAGCTAGAGTTTTAAACTTCCCTTATATATTTTTGGGGTGACATTTATCAATGGATGTATAGCCACCCCAGTGCTAATCACTTTGTCATCAAATGCGCATTTCAGCAACAAAGAAATGCCCTTGTGTGTTTTCAGCAACAAAGCCTCCGATGAAGGTGCTCCAATGGAGAAAAGTGGAAAATGATGTCGGCGTCCTCAAATGGAGAAAAGTGGAAAATGATGTTGGCGTCCTTGTGATGATGTTGACACCAAAGGAGATAAAGTTGATGGTCGTGATATCGTAGACGCTCTGTTCCGGTGTTTTGGTGTATCTTTTTAATTTGTTGTTATGTTTGTTTAATTTATGAAAGTTAACTCTGCTTGTAATAGAAGGAAATTTGCACTTACTTCTGCTTGTAATAGAATGAAATTTGATTTTAATCAAATGAAAGTTACTATTGAATTAAATGGACACGTTTACAAATGAAACTATGATCTGCTGCTTGGTCCTACGTTTGGACACGTCGTACGATTGTGTCCTGGTTGCCGACACGAACTACACAATCTCACTAGCTTATCCGATGTATCCATCTCTATTCGTATGCGCGTGCTGTTAGGCCGACCCTTCTTTTTTCTGCGCATCAAGTCATTATGCCAAACAATTTGGCCTTCGTATTCCGGCCAATAGTCTTCCTTTGCCAACACCTGAAAACTACACGAGTAGACATTGCATAGACTTATGACTTGGTGAACTGCAGAAAGAAGGTTGGTTGGGTCCTGGCGCGCATTCGAACAAGCTGCTATGACATGAGAGCAAGGCATACAGAATGCTTGAAACTTTCCACAATCACACCAGCTCTTATCTAATTCAACACGATAACATCCCCTGGGCCTTCCTTCATTGTGATCTATAGCCTCGGCAACACTGAACCAACCAGTTGTACGGTCAAATATTGTGACCACGTGGGTGTTGGCTTTGGCAGCTTCGTCTTTCATGAATTTCATTGCAGTGTCGCTGTACAGCTGACCCGATTGTAATACCGAACCCCACTTCGCACGCCTGCTATCAAAAAGTGATCTCATCCTAAAATAGGTTGCCTTTACCAACGCAGTTATTGGGAGGTTTTGAATTCCCTTGAAAACAGAATTCATTGACTCGACGAGGTTGGTTGTCATGTGGCCCCATCGCAACCCATTGTCGTATGCCCGCGTACATTTCTCCCTATCAATGCCGTCAATCCATCTTAATGCATCCGCGTTGTTCAGTCTAATCTCGTCACGGTAGTATCTGAATGTTGGTTCAGTTAGTGCATACCTCGCGTTCACAACCTTCTTCCGCAGCGTCCTGTCCTTGATCTCCCTCATGAAATTTTGGGCAATATGCCTTATGCAGTAGACGTGGGTCGATGGAGGATCCTGCCAACCGTTGTCATGGTTGTTGTAAGCACTCTCGATGGATGGGTGTCAATCGGAGATCAAACATAAGTTAGGTTGGGGAGACACGTATGACCGTAGGTTTTTTAAGAAAAAACTCCAACCCCCAGCAGTCTCCCCTTCAACTATTGCGAAGGCTATCGGAAAAATGTTGTTGTTCCCGTCTTGTGCCACAGCCATCAGAAGTGTGCCCTTATATTTCCCGTAAAGCCAGGTTCCGTCAATCTGAATTATAGGTTTACAAAATGCAAACCCTTTGATGCATGGTTCGAATGACCAAAAGACTCTGTGGAAAATTCCATTGCCAGCAACATAACTCCCGTCTGGTGTACAAGCAGGCAACGTCTCCAATATCGCAACAGTTCCTGGAGAGTAGTGTTTAAGGGCTACTAGGAAGTTCCTTGTATGACTCCTCCCAATTTCCAAACACCATTTCAACAGCTTTATTCCTGGCTATCCAGGCTTTTCGGTACGAAGGAGTGTAGTTGTACCTTTGTACCATATGCGCAATTATGGTACTCACCTTCAAAGATGAGTTGTCGCTGACGACTGATAGAATCTCATCACAAATCAACTTAGAGTTTAGTTTGCGATGGTCTTGCATCAGATTCGAGATGATACAGCTGTGGGACAGACCCATTGACCCTATCTTCCAGGAATCGCTTCTCTTCCTGAAAGATGTTGTTAATTTGAACGGGCACTCCTCGTTACGGCAATAGATCATATACCGCGTTGGATTTGAGTGATCAACCCTGTAATCGGCTGACAATTCCATGTGAAACTGTTTGATAGCCTGGACACAATCTTGTTTCGTACGAAACTCGTCGCCCTCTTTAAGTTGGCCCCGTGTTGTGTGGTTGGGGATGTAGAAAACATCCGTTGCAGGTTCATCATCAACTAAGGTGATATCAGTCATGTGATTTGGTGGACAATAGACTTCATCCTCCGGATTGTTCACCATCTCGTCAACAATGACTTCAGTTGCTTCTTCTTCTTCGTCCACGACATTGACTTCGGGGTGTTCATCTTCAGAATCGCAAAAAACTTGTGACGAATCAAGTTGCTGAGACAGTTGTTGCTGTTGTAACGTAACGTATACCATGATTTCTGAGAACCCTGAATACTCGTGAGTGCGGAACATGTTACGCACGTCTTCATCATCTCGCACCTTTAAAGGAAAAATTTTGCACGAATCAAGTCCGCCAAAGAATACTGGGTTTTTGTATACTATTTGGCCAATTGGATCGCACTGCAGTTTTTTTTTCGATTCTTGACTTCAGGTGTAAAAAATTAGACCTTTTGTCAATTAAAAATCTTGTAACCTCCGTGTTTCTGAAAGTGTATCCCGAATCCTCACATTCGAAAGCTTCACCATTCATATGAGCGGCAATCATGTGTTGTGGTGTTTGAGACATTGTGGAAATTATGGTGTCTGAATAACGGGGTGTAACAATGTTTTAGTGTTTGAGTGTGTTTGAGTCTTTGAGTGTGTTTGATAAAGGCTTTATATAATGGCCTTAGTGCTTCTGAATGTTTGAGTCTTCGAGGGTGTTTGATAAAGGCTTTATATAATGACCTTAGTGCTTCTGAATGTTTGAGTCTTTGAGTGTGTTTGATAAAGGCTTTATAAAATGGGCTTAGTGTTTTTGCATGTATCAATAAAGTTCTGCCTTTCATTTACCACGCATGCTCCTTAATCAATAACGTGAACCACAGACTTGATATGAATTGACACTGCAAAGTTCTGCATTTACATGTGATGTTCAAGTCAGGAATCTCTGTCTGCCTTACATTTATGGCGCATGCTCCATAATCAATAACGTGAACCACATACTTGATATGAAGTGACAATACAAAGTTCTGCATTTACATGTGATGTTCATTTATCACGCATGCTCCATAATATGAATAAAGTATAATATGGAAAATAGTATAATACGAAATAAATCACACTTTGCCTTAAAAATATTAAATATATTATATCGTATGATGAAATAAATCACATTACGATGAATAAAAATATTATATAATATGCTGAATAAATAATCACATTATGCAATGAATGAACCACTGTATGATTAGACGCTACACTGAAGGAATCTCCTTTGTTCACATGTGATCTGCATCCCTACATTGACCATGTAGCCTGTTTGATTAGACGCTACACTGAAGGAATCTGCATCCTTTTACCAAAAAGACACTGCATTTACGCATAGCTGAAGCCAAGTGCCAACCATGCACTCACACCACACATATGTCACGCCAAGTGGTCAGCATGCACCCACACAACACATATGTCACGCCAAGTGCTCAGCATGCACTCACACAACACATATCTCATCACAAGTTTCAAGCATGCACTTAAACCATATCCATTCTTGGAATATAAATATGGGGTATTTACCCATCAAATTCTACTCACACTTAAAGTCTCCTACTCTCTTACTCTCCTACTCTCTTACTTTCCTACTCTCAAACTCGCAACCTCCCAAAGTCTGAAACTCTTAAACTTTCAAACTCCCAACCCTCGACAATGTCTGTACTAACCATGGGTGATTCTCATAGAGGGACGGCTGAAAACATCGCCGAGTTTGTAAGTCCTTTTGTTCATGTCAATGTCTTACCATTTTGTCCAAAAAAACTATAATAATTTTGTCTAAAATACTATAGTAATTTTACTTCATTATTTTGCAGGATGTATCAAGGTTTCGGTGCCGTGTGCATGACTACATACCACACGACCCCCTCATTACAAATTATCTTATACATTGTGGGTTTGGGCGTGTGATCGAAATCAAATCTTATTCCCTTGACACAAAATTTATTCTAGCGTTGTTAGAACGCTGGAGACCGGAGACACATACATTTCACCTTCCTTGTGGTGAGTGTACTGTGACTCTCCAGGACGTTTATATGTTGCTTGGCCTACACATTGATGGTAAGGTCGTCAACGGCAAAGTTGGTGTCCCTGACCAACTTTGTGAAGATTTATTGGGCGCCCCTCTTTGTGAGGACGGACCTCAGGCAGTAAGCAAGGGTCGCCCGAGGGGTCAGGGTATTAACTTAAAATACCTGAGAGAATAATACAACGGTATTGTTTTAACGGATGAGAGCACCGAGTATGAGAAAATACAAAAAACTCGGTGCTATATTATGATTTTATTTGGCCACTTTTTATTTCCAGACGGAACTGGAAATACAATTCATACTATGTATTTACCATTATTGCGTAATATCAACAAAGTGTGTGAATATAGCTGGGGATCAGCAGTCCTCGCCCATCTATATAGCGCACTTTGTAAGATGTCCAAAAAAAATTCTTGTACTTTTTATGGTTGTGCCTATCTTTTGCAAGCTTGGGGTTGGTCGAGGATGTCACTGCTTGCTCCAATAAACAGAAATTCTTTTACGTTCCCCTACGCAAAAAAGTAAGTATCTTTTCAACATTATTTGCCAGCTACGTATTCTATTTCAGTTAATACTTTCTAACTTGTGTTTATTTTTTTAGGTGGTCTGTACCCGGGATGAATTATGAGAAATGTCCAAGGCACTCTATAATTCAATACCGCAACCTAATCGACCACCTTGGGCCAAACGATGTAAGCTATTTACCCTAATTTTCTTTAATGTATATGCATAAACTTCACACATCCTGTCTAACTTAATTTTACAACTATATTGTAGTTTGTCTGGATGCCGTACAAGGGTCTCGACCACCAGCCCAACCCCGACGATGCCGCTGTGTGGACAGCAAAGACACCTATAATTAGGTTCACTACGGTGGAGATGCACCAAAGTGATCGGGTCAAACTCCAATTTGGGATGCATCAAGATATTCCAAATGCTCCCGTAGACTTGGGGAAGTGGCATCAAAAATGGGTAGACGCACAGTGGATGATTGGTGATTGGAAGGAGTTTGCAAAGGAGCTGCGTGTACTTTGGAAAAGAAGAAGGCAATACGTCTTAACCGACAGTATTGTGCACGGGGCTAGGCCAAGTCTTCAATATATGACTTGGTTTAGTTCTGTCACGACAACCCAGCCTTTCCTGTCCCAGCCAACCTATTTGGCCGATCCAAGGGAACGCGGTTCTTCATCATACCCACAAATACCAACAGACACCCCCCATCAACAACAACCACCATACGAAGACCATCAACAGCAACCACCATACGAAGACACCCCCCAATCCATGCCAACATATACCCCCTATCAACAACAACCACCTTACATGCCACCAATCCAATCTCAACCCCAACTATCTCACCAGTACAACCCTGATATGTCTTTTGATCCTACCCCTGCCACCTATATCCCGGACAACTCATTCGACCCTACCCCCTCCAACTACACCTTCAACCACCCACTATTTAACTACCACACCCCACAACAACCAACACACCTAGACCAACCCAACTCCATGTACACTTTCAGACAACCATACCGTCCATACTCCACCCACCCTCCCCGACAATCGTACCAAAACATGGGCATTTGCCCTTGACTACGGAAGTGCATGTGACATGGGACCTCCCGGCTATTAGGATCAAATGATGCAAGATCTAGCTGATACGCCGGGGCCGTCCCAACAGAACCCTCCACCACAACTCAACATACAACATCCTGACACACCACAACAACCTCGTCGAAGACCTCGTCGCAACACGCGTCCCCCCCAATGTGGCACCGGTGGTCACTTGGATAGAGCCGATCATTAGGGTTTTTTTTTGTAATTTTCATTATATTTATATTTTTGTTCGTGTATTTTTAATTACATTATAAATTAATATAATTTCATTTTATTATCACTTTATGCTTACGAATATATTTTAATTATATTAATATTAATTAGATTATAAATTAATATATTTTATAGTTAATAATAATAATAATTAAAATTAAAAAACAATTAAATTTTAAGACTTTTAAATATGAAAACAAAAATATATTATATCATAATTAAAAGGAAATTGAAAACGAATGAAACCCTAAAATACAAACCTCATTCGCCAATTGAATGGGCGAAAGCCCACAAATTACACCCTTTCGCCAAACCAAATGGCAAATTACTTATGTTGTTGGTTGGCCTAATTCGCCAAACGAATTGACGAACGTCTGTTGAAGCAATTCCAAACCTTGCCATTTTGGTATTTTTTTTGAAAGTATAATTTGTTTGGTAAATAACAATTATAACATTGTTATTTTAAAAAAAATTCCCAAATCTATACAAAATTAGTTATGAAGTTTGTTAATTTTACTAATATTTTTTTAAGTCTCTTAATTAAAAAATATTATAAGTTAGTTTTTTAATTTCATTTTTTTTATTTGATTTTTTTCGTCAATTTTTGATTAAAAAGAAAAAAAATTAAGTTCTACTGACGTGGCGTGACAGAAAGGTCATTGGTATAAATCTAAATCATCATATGTAGTTAAAACCTGATACACTATTTAAATTATGGGGATTTTATTTTCGAAGGAACCTCACCGTTTAACCGTGTATCTGTTTTTAATTACATATGTTGACTCAGATTTGTATCAATGGTCTTTCTGTCACGCCACATCACCAGACCTTAACGTTTTTTTTCTTCTAAAAATTGACAGAATGAATCAAATAGGACAACAAAAGTGAAGTTAAAAGACTAAACTATAACGTTTTTTAGTTAAGGAACTAAAGCAGAACATTAAATTAAGTTAAGAAACTAAAACATGTATTAAGTCTATTTTTTTATTAGAGTGGTAAAATAGATTCGGCTCATCAGATATATGTTTATTTTGTTTGAAATTTTTTGTATGATGGATTAAGGTTTTAGACTCGTACTTTGTAATATGTCAGTTTCACTTTCATTTTTTTATTGTCGAACACAGGTATGAAGAAGAATTTTTGCAACTTTTCAGTCTTTAAGAGTCAAAAGCACGCATGTCTGTCCTGTCATTTCTCATTTTTTTGCGAGATTAGTCAAGGTTTTAGTCTCATACCCTTAAGTATATTTTTCCCCACCCCACTTTTTGTTTTTTGCAGTTTTTACGGAAAAAAGGCATATGCCTGTTTGTCACCTCAGATTTTTATCCACTCATTTGAAATTCTAGAAAAAATGTTTAACTTCAACATTGTCTCTCATCTTTCTCCAATTTCATCAACATTCCTCTTTTTTCAATTATCTAGGTTTTTATAGTTAAATCTTATAGATTTGGGTAATAGGCTCCATAACACAAAATCTATGTAAAGGAGAAACCCTACAACAAAACTTATGTGTTGTCATCAATAAAATAGGGACTAGGCTAGTGCATGCTCGTTTTCTAAGTTTATAACTTAGTTTATATTTTGAGTGATGTCGTTATTGTCAGATAGTTTTATTATAATAAGTATCCATGATCTCACTTACAAAAAGGATCTCTCTCTCTCTCTCTCTCTCTCTCTCTCTCTCTCTCTCTCTCTCTCTCTCTCTCTCTCTCTTTTCATTTTAATTTAGGAAATAATCTTAAAAGAATATTTTCTTCTTGTGTTGTTTCCTTACGCCCTTAACTTCCATATAACCTTCTTAACCAATAAATTAAAGTCTTTCAGTCAGACTTAAAATATAATTTAGGGTTATCAAGATTCGCAGTGGTCTTCATCCTATACAAAGGATCACAAATGTAGGTTTTCACTCTTTACCCGTTAACCTTAAATTCATATTCTATTTTTTCATCAAAGAGGTCTACAGCCCCATAAGAATATCCTTTAATGAGTTTGAAAAAGTTTTTCAACTTATAATAAGTTTTCCAAGAAAAAGTTTAAGCATTGAGTTGAAAATGACGACTTGTTTTTCTTCCATTTACTTTTTTTTCAGACACATTTTATTATGTTATTTATTTGTTTTGACCTTATAATTCCAACTTTCTCATAAGAGAACGTCATATGCTTCTATGTCTCATTGAGTTGCAACAACCTTGCACTGCCAATAGCTTGCAAATTGAAGTTCAGTTTCTTAGTAGCCCAAAAGGAGGATTTATGTTGTAACTTAATGGTTAAGTGGTATATTTTGCCATATTGTAGTTTATAAGCACTCCTGTAAGCACACAAAGCATCATTAAGGTGCTTTAATCAATAATTTCTAGAAGTATTTACCATTTTCTCAAGAATTTTTATATCTCCCTATTGGACAACCCAACTTGGTAAATACATTATGGATGTTATGATGCTGAAACTTTGTGTTTTACGCCATATTTAACCATTAAATCCTCAAATCGCTTTTTTAACAAATATTAGAATGATCAATGATTTCCTTCATCATTGATCATTACTCTTAGAATGACAAATATTAGAAACATGTTTTTGATCAAAAACTTTATTACCACTTTGACATCATTTATTGGTGATGCCAAAACATCTATCTACTTAGAACTATAATCAACAGCCCCGAGAATGTATAAATTACCAAAAATTTGAGGAAGTGTTCTCATGAAATCAATGCCCCATGTAATATCTTGAATTCAATTAATTTTTTTAATTGAGTTTTTGTAGCTTTTATCTAATTATTTTAGTAATTCAATATGCTTTTTATTATTATTTGGTGAAATATATGTGGTGTGTGGCATTAGTGGGTATGTTGGTGGAAGTTATGAAGAGTGGTAGAAATTAAGTAGAATTTTAATTGATTTTAAAATGAATATAAAGATAGAATAATAAATAAAATAATACAAATAGTGATATTTGGGTGAAAATTAGAGTTTTTAGAAAAATAAGGGAAATTAGATATGGGAAGGGTAAAAGTGGAATAACCAAGATAATGAAATTAGGTTTTAATTTAAAAAGAAAAGCGTGGGGGTTGAGGGAGTTTACAGTTACGTAGAAGTTGCATTGAAGAAAAGAGGCAAGAAGTAAAGTGAGAAAAAAGAATAATAAGGGTTTGGGGAAGAATAACACCCTAGCTAGAACTTGAGTAATTGTTGGAATTTCAGGTATCAGGAACTCCTTGAATATATGTGTATTGCAGGAGGGGTAGAGAGAGATCTCCACCCTTCTCTAGGTTTTATTCACCATTGTTGTGATTTATGAATTTTGATGTTGATCATGTGAAATACATGATAATTGTCGTATTAAACGTGTAAATTCGTTCTTTGTTATATGTTGAATATTATGCATGTGTTAGTATGAATTTTGAATGTGGATGTTGAATTGATGATTGATGATAATGATACTTGGTCAATTATGGGTTAAATAAATGGTATATGTGATATTTTATGATAATTCATGTTAAAAATTAGATTGGGATAAATTTAGGTTGAAAAAACTGGGCTTAGAAGTGGAATTCTTGTGAAGATTTAGCAAAAAAAACATGTTGCAAACTAATTTGATTTGAATCATGGGGTTACACTGTGAAATTTGATTCAAATCATAGCCTCTTGATGGCCTCTGCCTGATTTGATTTGAGTCACAAATTACACGTGATTTGAATCATGAAGGCAAGTTTTGTTCAAAATACAATTTTTATCCTAACTTGGATTTCATGACTCCGTTTGAGGCGCAGTTCGAAGCGTTGGGTAGTTGACGCGGAAATACTATCTTATTATGGTTAATTAGAGGTTTAATATGTTCATGAAAATATGAAGAGTGTGTTTACTTGTGATAAGTCTTACAAGGTGATTATCGAATAATCATATAATCGTGAATTGATGGTTGCCATGTGTTGAGTTTGTGATGTTGGAATGTTCTGAGCGAAGGTTGTTATGTGTTGATGAAAAATATAAAAAAAATTGGTGATAAAGTATCATGATAAGTTTAATAAGTTGTGAATTATACTTATGCGTATGAGTTATGAATTGTGTGTACAATTATGTGCTAATGAATATAGTTATATGTTTCAGAATGTTTGTATAATTATACAATGAGTTATAATTACACGTTGTTAATGTCAGATGTGATGTGGATTGTATAATTATGTGTTGTGAATGTAATTATAATTGTGTTACATTGAGGTGAGTAGTTCAGGATGAGGAATATTGTGAATGTTGTATTGCATTGTTGTTTATGGTTAGAAGTCGAACCATAAGTGTTATTGTTATTGCATTACTTTGTATGACATACATCATGTTGTGTCGAGGTGTTGAAAGAGGCAAGTCATTGGTTCAAAAGTGGGGATCGATGATTTTCCAGGGTTTAGAAGTCGGGACCTGGGGTTCAGAAGTGGGGACCCGGTTTGAATGAGGAATCATTATTGAGTGGACGAGATCAGTAACAAACCTCTGATGTCCAAATTGGTACCACATGCATAAATTTGAGTTATGAGTCATATTGAAAACATAAAGACTATGTACATTGATTGTTGTATTCTTGTGCAAATCGAATTTGTGTTGTTGATTGTATGATTTAAGCTACCCTTGCATTCTTTTACAATGCTAATATATTTTAGCGTATTCTCACCATTTTCTTGTTTGTTTTGTGTTTCTCTGTACATTGTTGTACAAATACTCAAGAGGAGTAAGTGTTATTGTGAGTTTGAAGATGGAGTTATTGCTTTTCTTCGTTTATTTTATCGTTTATCACTATTTAGTTAGTTTAATTATTTGATCTGTAACATCAGGAATCAGTCGTTTAATTTGTTTGTTAGTTAATGTTAAATTTAGTTAAATTCGTTAAGTACTTAATTTGAAGAGATAATTGAAATTAGGTTATTTATTTTGAGTTCTGCTGTGAGTTTTTAAATTAATTGGAAAGTATGCATGTTATGTTTGAGTAACATCCTAAAATGTTGATTTTATTCTTTAATTTAAGTGTCGGGGTTTTAGGGTGTTACATAGTTGGTATCAGAGCAGGTCGGTCCATTCGCATAGGTTGTGTGAATATGTTTATCTCCCTGACATACCTGTAATACCCCAAATTTTACCCTTTTCTTTTTATTTTTATTTTAAATTAACTTAATAAATTAACTTTTTTTTTAAAATCTTGTTTTTTAACTAATAATAATTTAATTAAATTTTTTTTATAATTTTACTAATGTTTTTTATTAACTTTTTTTTTCTATTTAGTTTATTTATTTAAATCATTTTAAACTCTTCTTACTAACTTTTAGGATTTAGATTAAAATTTAACTTTTTTTTTTCTTTTCTTCAAGAGTAAATTTTTTATAACTTTTTTTAAATTAATTTCTAACACATTTTTTTAATCAAATTCTATTACCTTTTTAAAATTAAATCTTTTTTTCTAACTCCTTTTTAAAGCTAAATCTTTTTTCTAACTTTTTTAAAGCTAAATCTTTTTTCTAACTTTTTTAAAGCTAAATCTTTTTTTCTAACTTTTTTAAAATTAAATCTCTTTTTTCTCTAACTTCTTTTTAAAAATTAAATCTTTTTTTCTCTAACTTCTTTTTAAAATTAAATCTTTTTTTCTAACTATTTTAAAAATTAAATCTAACCTTTTTTTTTATAAATTAAATCTATCCTTTTTTTTTTAAATTAAGATCTAAATTCCTTTTAAAATTAAATTCTAACAGTTTTTAAAATAATTCTAACATTTTTTAAAACCAACATTCAAATTTTTTTTTTTATTTTAAAATTCTAACTCATTTTTTTTAAACTTAAAACTCTAATTTTTATTTAACTTGAAACTCTTATTTTCTTTGCTAACTTTTTAAATTTAAATCCCAACACTTTTTTTTAATCAAATCCAATCCCAATGAATCACAGATAGAGTTAAATCAAATCAATCAGATCATATCATCATCATAAGAAAATCAGATCTAAATATCAGCATCACCATCCTTGAATCAAATCTGAAATCATCATAAAAATCTACTCAAATCAAATCCGAGATTGAAAAAGATTGAGATATTCAAATTAAATCTGAGATTAAAAAAGATTTAAAAATCAAGTATAAAGAGGACGAAAATCATAACAAGAAGAAGGAACTTTTTCGTAAAATCCAAGCAAACTCCGTCAAAAATCCTCTAGCCTCAGGACAAAGCATCATCGGCCATCATCATTCCGTAAGGATCAAAAAATATAATTACAACTTTTGTGTTGCTTTTCATGTTTTTCAGAAAAAAGAGATGAAGAAGACAAATCGGCGGCCATGCAAAAGAAGAAGAAGATAACATCCGTGAGAGGCAAACAAGAAGGAGAGGAACACACGCAAACTCAGAGAGCAGAGAGAAGAAGAGTGATGACCGGCCCAACCCTCTTTTTTTTTATTATTTATTGTTTTTCCATTTGTTATTTTATTTTGTTTATCTTTTTAAAAAAAATCAAGAAGGCCCTTTCTTTTTTATAACCAAAAACCTTTTTCAAATTAATTAAAACTCTTTTTAAATAAAATAATCAAATGTTTTTTTCAAATAATAAAACTTTTTTATAACTTTAAAGTAAAACGTGTTTTTAACTAACATTAAGATTTTTTAAATTAAAACAATTGTTTTTTTTAATGATTAAATCTTTTTTTCAAAATATTATCACTAAAACTCCTTTTTTAGAATAATTAACCAAACTTTCACTTTTTTATTAATAATTTTTTTTAAAACTCAAAACTCTTTTAATTAAAATTAATCTCTCTTTTCACAAATTTAAATCCTTGGTTAAAAAGACCATAAAAGTCCTCCAAAATTCATACGGTTTGTTTCTCGTTCAATTTTGATTTCGTTTTCGTCTAACCCCACATACTGACATTTTTGTTTGTTTTGTTTCTTGCAGCTATTATGTTCAATTTGAAACTTATTTTCGGTTTTATATTTAGCTATTATAATTGTAACTGCTTATGGGATGTAATTTTGCGAGACAATTGTCGCATTTATCTTTCTGCACTTTATTTTCTGTCGTTGTATGTATATTTAATTTCATCGCATCTTTATAGTTAATTTCACCTCCGGAGGAATTAGGTCTAACCGTTTGGTCGCCGCGCCAATAGTCCTCAACTTCAAACCCTTTCACCTTACAAACCCTAATTTTTCACAAATGCCTCGCCGCAGGCAAAATTACCAATTTTACCCTTAGCATTAGGTCAAAGAGCCGCCGCGCTCATTTTAGGGTTTCCCGCCGTGGAATCCCTAACCTAACCTAACCCTAATTACAACTTAACAATTCAACGTAGAGATTTGGGGTTCCTACACTCCACGTAAGCGTGTCCTTAAGACATGTTTATTCCCCTTGAGACCTTGACCACAGTCAAGAAGTCTCTAACCTCCCTTTTGAGGGGAACTACGATTACTCTGATTCCATTCCTGTAAGGATACGTAGGCACAAGATGCGATGTCTTGCCGAGTAAACTTAGAATTAACCCCTTAGGTCTCCTTTTTTTAACTTTTAATCCTTTGTACATATACCTTAAGCAAATGAATAAAGCAAATAGTAAACATTTGAACAAAAGGTTCCTGTAGAGTACTACAAAAGTTTAGGGTGCTAATACCTTCCCTAAATTTAACCAACCCCCGAACCCTAGATCTTTCCCCGCATTGTGTTTACGATGCAAAAATAGGTTTTCCCTCTTTTGACCTTTTCCTTCGGATAAATCAAAGAGCGGTTGTGAATTGAATTGCGATTCAAACTCATTAATAGTTTGTGATCCTATTTCCACCGCAACAGAAAATGGCGACTTCACTGGGGACTTTCTAAACTTTTGAGGGTTACCCCTAATTTGTTCGTGTTTATTACTATTTGCTTTACTATTCATTTACATGTATATATTGTACTCTGATTTTGGGATGGTTCCTTGTGTTGTGAGATAAGTCCTACGCCCGGACTAGTGACATTATTATAGGATGGGGATATATTCGATGAGGCTTATAGGGAGTTGAATCCCGACCAAGCTGATTCGAGAATCACCGCTCAGTTGAGACCTTTTCGAAAATGGTTCGGTTGAACGAGTAATCGTGAAAACTTTTTCCATGGTCGATTGGAGTCTGTGATATTGGGAACCGTAGTACCTTAACACCACCTTGGCCTTATTTAGGACGTAGTGCGGGAGCTATGTGGGAGTAATCCTACAACGGTTGCTACGCGATACTACACTCAAAAGAGGTTCTCTTGAGAATATTATTAACCCCCGAGTCAATCGGAAGGTTGATAATATCCGAAAGATGGGCTGATGACTTTGGGCACTTTTTAGAACCTTGTTCTGCAGGTACAACTAACCTATAGTACACTCCTTTTGGGATGGGTAGACCTTAACTCCGCTCACGTTCCTTTAACCTAGGACTTTGTGTGTTTTCATGCATTGCATTCATAAAACATCATATCGCATTAAGATTTCATGGAATTCAAACTCTATTTATGAACATTGCAGGATACCATGGATCACCATAGAAGGCATACTTTGAAATTTACTTTTAAGGGTTTTAATTTGGAAGTCCTAGAGAAGCTGAGAGATTTGGTTCAAGATCAAGAAAAGTTCCCAAAACAGATATGGAAGGCTATTGTCTTTGTTGAAGGTTCAAGTAAACGAAGGACTTCTTGCGACTTTGCTACAGTTTTATGATCCAGATTATCACTGCTTCACCTTTCCAGATTATCAGCTTTTACCTACCTTAGAAGAGTACTCTCAGTTGGTGGGATTACCTATCTTGGATAAGTCTCCATTCCCTTTCTTGGAGGAAGACCCTAAAGAACGAGATATTGCTAAAGCCATTTGTCTAAGGATATCTGATGTCAAAAATAATATGATCACTAAAGGGGGGACCTCCGGTTTTCCCAGGGACTTCCTAATTAAGAAAGCCCAATTTTATGTCGATCATAAAGACATGTTTGCCTTTGAGACAATATTTGCCTTGCTTATTTATGGGTTGCTGCTTTTTCCTAGTTTCGAGGGGTTTGTGGACCTTAATGCAATCAAGACCTTCATGAGAAGAAATCCAGTTCCAACACTATTGGGTAATACTTATCATTCGGTACATCTCCGAAACTTTCATGGTGGAGGAATGATTACATGTTGTGTGCCATTACTATACAAGTGGTTTATTTCTCACTTACCCAAGTCCGGTCCGCTCTGGAGACCCAATCAAGAACGTTGGTCGCAAAAAGTTATGGCTTTAACTCACTCTGATATTGATTGGTATAATCGCATGTACGATGGGATATCGATCATTGATAATTGTGGAAACTTCAACAATGTGCCTTTGCTCAGTTTCAATGGAGGAATTAGCTACAATCCAGTCTTAGCTCGCCGACAGTTGGGATACCCCTTGAAGGAACCGCCTAAAGGTATTCATGTGGAGAAAATCTTTTTCAAAGATAACAAAAAGCTTCAAGATCAGATTCTATCTTCTTGGAATCATCTGCATAGGAAAGACAAAGAAAGTTTGGGCAGACCTAATTGTGTGTCCATGGAACCATACCTTCATTGGGTCCGAGGAAGAGCTATTGAGTTGAAGATGCCCTACTCTCGCCAGGATCCTTCACCTCAAAGAGAGGAACCTGTCCAGTATTTCATGACCGAAGCTGAGACTTTGAAGATCTCTTTGAAGAGATCACAACGCGAAACAGAAGCATGGAAGAACAAATACCATGTGATGGTCAGCGAGTACGAAGAACTTCAAAAGCAGATTCAGTCAAAGAATGATGAGATACAATCCTACAAGAAGAGAAGGCTCTACGAATATTTATTTTCCTCCGGATCTCCGTCTGCCCACTGAAGTTGTGGAAGATGCTTCTCTAGGACTTTCTAGGCTTTTATTTAGCTATTTTGGTTGCAAGAATATTATTTGTAATCTGTCTTCAATAAATTAAAAGTTTCTTTGGTATTCCGCAATATTCGTAAATGTTTGAATTCCATGAAATCTTCATTTGCATTCACATTTTAGCATCATACTTTTGCATTGCATGTGTCTCCCGGTTTCTCATACTCGGTTCTCTCACCTTCCAGTTTTGTCACCCTGAGTTCTCTGCATCAATACGACCCTTCATAAGGATGGAAGATCAAAACCAAGAGATCAACCGTGTCATCCATGAACTCGAAGATCTTCGAGGAAGTGTAGGGCAGATTTTGGAGATGCTACGAGCTCTTAGTGTGAAGGTGGATGCTCAGTCTACTGTTGTTTCTGAGACTACTAATACCGTTATGGAATCTCAACCAGCTTTTACTGTCGAGAATGTACCTCCTCACGGTCTTCAATCCGGTTTGGTGCCTCCCAGTGCTCAACCAGTTCGACGAGCTACCCCTCGAAAGTGCAAAACTCTTAACTCCGACCATGGTAAAGGACCTGCACGTTCAAGGAACCGCAAAAAGGCTACTCCTCAACCTTGGCAACATCAGCAGAGTTATGTTCAAGGTTATCCGTTTCCATATGTTCAACAACCCTATGTAGCTACTGTGGCACCTCCTTTCGATCAGCAGTTTCCTACATGCCAGCCTGTGCAGTCAGCTCTGGTATATCAAGCACCGGTTCATCAACAACCTTCCGGTTATCCGCCCATGCAAGTTCCTGTCAACCGTCAACGAGTGCCCAACGCTCCTGTTCATCAGCAATCACAGGATCAGGTTCCTTATCCCCGTAAGAGTCAGTATAAGCCTTGTCCTCCAATTCCGATGGCTTTCGCTGAGTTATACCCTCATTTGGTACAACAGGGTCTGATTACCACCCGTGCTTTGGGTCCTCCGCCTAATCCGTTACCTGCAGGTTACAATGCTGCCGCTCATTGTTTATTTCATGAGGATGCGCCCGACCATGATCTAGAGAATTGCTACGCTCTTAAGAACTGTGTCAGAAATTTGCTAGAAACGAAGAAGTTGTCTTTTGGCGATGCTCAGCCGAAGATCGAGATTCCTCTCGGGGTCCCTCACTTGTCGAGTTCGAATTCTGCAAAGTATGTTGACCTCTCAGCAAATCAGCCGAAGCCAGTAATCATTCAAAGGCCTAGCTCGTTTCATTTCAGTAACCCTCAAGATGATATGACCGGGATCAACAAAGAATCTGGGAAATTTATTTTGAAGCAACGACTGAAAACTGTTGAAGATGTGACCAGCATAACTGGGGCAAGCCATGACGACTCACAGTGACCATAAACCAGACGTCCTTTCCATTGAGGCTCCGCCAAAGGAAACTGTTACTCTTGAATGCAAGATCTCATAAACATTTAGAAGGATTTTTCCGACAGTTCATTTGTTTATTTATATGTATTTCTCTTTGATTAAGCATATTTAGCATGCACGAACTTGTTTATCTTTGCCTAATTAATGCAACACATATGTTTGTCTTGAATAAATCCATTCGTTTCACTCATTCAAAAATATTTTTCATAAATTACAATGCCAACTTTACCCGATCTCTTGTCCTGATGGAGAATTGGGAGGAGGATGACGAACCTAAAACGTCAAATTTCTTGTCATATGCTTTCGATTGAAACCCACTGATGATGTAAGGAATTGTTTCAAATCCCAAACACTGGAGATATAAGGATGTTAATCCCTAGTCAACCCTTTTGAGCCTTGAAGTAGGAGTTTTCTTCTTTTAAGAACCTTCATCCTAACCTGGGGCAGGGTAGGTTTCAGTTAAACCGATCGAGCACTTAGACTCTAAAAAAGGAAGAGCAAACCTTCGAGAATTTATCCTTAGCATCTTAAGAAGTCCAATACAATGACTATCCCTCAGTTACCTAAGGAGTGGGGCAGTCACGAGCTTTTCAAAAGATTTACACGACTTGCATAAAAGAATATTCAAAAAAAATAAGAGCCCGCTAAGTCGAAACCTATGAAGGAGACTTAGGCAAAACCGGGGCATCCCGCTGGACTCCAAAGGCAAATCAAAAGATGTTGTCCAGGCAAAAGTTAGGGAATAAAAGCAAAACAAGAGGGTACAATAAATAATCCCTAGTAAAGAACAAGGTCGTGTGACCAATTGCCATTAGAAATAGGTGAATGACTGCCATGTCCAAAGCCTTGATAAATTCTCAACCATAGCAAATCCGTTTGAGGTATGAGTGTTCGTATCCGATTAACTGAATTAGGATTGGAGAACATCACGAAGAAGGGGTGGGTACAAATATAGCTTTGAGCCTATATCCTTTGTTTCTTAAACCGTGAACCGAGCCACGATACAACCTTTAAAAGACCTAATTGAAGTAGGACTTCGGTTGAAAGCATACTCGACAAGATCACGTTTCCTGACTCCTACGAGCTATGCTCAAAAAAATTCATGTTGGCATTATAATTAAAACTTATATCCGGACTAGTGATTTCGGTCACAAGTTGTTGCGATATCTTTTTTTCAAAACAAAAATTCAAGACAAATATATGTGTGCATTAACAAGCTCAGGATAGGCATTTCAGGCATGACGACTTTGCTTGATATCTTAGAGAGTTACATATAAACATAACCCATGGAACTTGAAGATCCTGCTAAACAGGGGCAAGCAGTTTCCCAGTTCGCTTACCAACGCGAGGCTGACGTTCTTAAGAGCTGTTTCTCAAAGATTTCGTCGTAACACGATTAATTTGTGCCAGTTACGTCGAGACCTGACAAATCTCTCAAAGAGTTTGAAAACAGTGGGGCAACCAGACTCCGTGTTCTCTATAAAATCCTCTTCAGATGACCATACCTCACAACACAAGTATCTTGGGGCACCGTGTTTTTTGAAGAAACAAATGGCGACTACTATAAGGTCCTTCAAGATCAAGGCCATGTGGTTTCACAACTTTTCTTCATGCACCCGAGGGATTTTACTCACAGCGGCCTTCATTCCCCAGTAAACCTCAGTGTTGCAACAGGCTCCTAAACTATTGCCTCATCACAGTCCCCAGAGAGACTATAAGCTGACAACTTTTTCTTGGGTAACTCGAAAGTGTCCCTCAGGTTGTTCTCCTCATGTGAAGACAGGATACTGTGCACCCAAGCAGATTACCTTCTCCCCAGAGAATTCAGAACTTTAAAACTAGATTTGGTTCTACCATTGATCTTTCTTACCCATGATTGACGTATTGGTTGCAGAGAATGCAGGGTATCTCCGTCGAGATGTTTATTTCATCTCTCGTCCCGTCTCTAGTCTGTTTCGTCAGCATACGCAGGGGCATAAGCATCACATGCCTATTTCATATATTCATTTCACATACTCATTACATACTCATTTCATAACATCCTGCATATTTAACTACATAGACATTAACATACATTCACATTAGCATACGCAGTAACATATGCGTTAGCATTCACGAGTTCATTGTGTCTCTCCATCGTTGGGTGTTACCACCGAGTAACTGGGTTCGTCCATTCTCTCCAAATAGATTGTCAGCCCTAAGCATAAAATATTTACTTGTTTCCAGTTTCCCCACAAAGCTCGATCCTCGTGGATGACGGTTACTCCAGCTATCTTTCCTCACCAGGATAAGATATTTACCTTTCGAGTTCATTCCCTCGATGGAGTCTTGATCACCAGTCTTCTTTCTAGCTCGATCCTAGATTGAACCTCAGTATTGTCGGTCGCTGAGCCCAACCCGACGTGCATTTATTTTGCACCATCTAAAGATTTTCACCATACCATGGCAGATACGCGACTGCTCTCGCCCGAGAAGTTTATCACTGTACCCGGACGTGCATTTATTTTGCACTATCTTTCAACCACAATACTTTACAGATACACGCCAGTTCACGCCTGGAAAATCTATCAGTACAACACTTTACAATCCTACATGTTACAGCATCGGTATGCTACATTTCTCGCCTGAGAAACCTATCGATATGACAACCTTACACAACACGATACGCGTCTGTTCTCACCTGAGAAGCTCATCATCATCTGTTATCACCTCTACATGCAGTTTTATATGAGAGGCTTATTATTGCTACTCTTGCAAAATAAGCGACATCTCTCGCCTGAGAAGCCAATCCTATCTTCGTTATGACTCGCAGCAAATGGCCATCTCCATTGAGCAGTTGGGCTTCCATTTTCCCTGTCGTCCTGAAGTATGGGGAGGATTGAACCAAATCGTATTCAGGAGAGCACGATCCTGAAGTACGGGGAGGTTTGAGCGGAATCATATTCAGGAGAGCACGATCTTGAAGTATGAAGAAGTTCATTTACCCTTTAGTAAAAGAAGGAGCGGAATCATATTCAGGAGAGCACGATCTTGAAGTATGAGGAAGTTCATTTACCCTTTAGTAAAAGAAGGAGCGGAATCATATTCAGGAGAGCACGATCTTGAAGTATGAAGAAGTTCATTTACCCTTTAGTAAAAGAAGGAGCAGAATCATATTCAGGAGAGCACGATCTTGAAGTATGAAGAAGTTCATTTACCCTTTAGTAAAAGAAGGAGCGGAATCATATTCAGGAGAGCATGATCTTGAAGTATGAAGAAGTTCATTTACCCTTTAGTAAAAGAAGGAGCCGAATCATATTCAGGAGAGCACGATCTTGAGGTATGAAGAAGTTCATTTATCCTTTAGTAAAAGAAGAATCAAAATCGTATTCCAGGCGCCGACCTTAAATATGAGAAGATTTATATATCAGATAAGCAGCAGCCTCTTTATTTGAGTGCTTATCCATTTTGGCATGTAAGTCCCTTCCAACGATAAGTGACAGTTCTCCCTCGAGAAGCTTATCGGGGCATTTCCTATCAAAGTCCATTTATTTTGGCATACAGCCGGTCTTTACCCTGTATATTTGATACGGATTTCCGAAAATCCATTCGATCCCACCACGAGGGATAGGTTATAGAAACTTGGATGTTATTCTTTGCTCAATGCTCCAGCATTCTGTGATCGATCTTGCAATCGTGTAGGTCCAGTTTTATTATTAGACATTCCCAAGTGGAGGTCATCTCATAGGTGCCATCTCCATTTAAGGATCTCGTTCTTAAAGTCCATTTATTTTGGCATACAGTCGGTTTTTACCCTGTATATTTGCTACGGATTCCCGAAAAAGTCCGTTTGATCCTGTCACGAGGGATAGGTTACAGAAGCTTGGATGTTATTCTTTGCTCAATGCTCCATGTATTCTGTGATCAATCTTGCAGTCGTACTTGATCCAGTTTTACTTTTAGATTCCCTAGTGAAGGCCGTCTCATAGGTGCCATCTCCATTTGAGAATCTCGTTCCCGGTCTAAAAATGACAATTGGTCGTGTTCGCACCAGCTGACCATCATTTTAGAATTCCCCAGTGTTGTACTGTGTCCCAGCGCGTCGTTTTCCCCAGTGTGTTCTTCTCGTAGCGTCTGTCCCTGTGTCGTCGTATTCGTCAGCATTTTCGCAATTCATCATTCCAGCATACGCATCATATCATTGTCTGCATTAGTCTGTTCTCGTTTTGTCTATAGCATTGCATATCGCCACATATAAGGGCAAAATTTTCGGTTATCTATATTTAAATCCCTCCACCATGATTCCTCGAGTCTCCGTCACTCAAATCATCCGGTGTAGTTATTTAAATAGGGGCAACTGTAATACCCCAAATTTTACCCTTTTCTTTTTATTTTTATTTTAAATTAACTTAATAAATTAACTTTTTTTTTAAATCTTGTTTTTTAACTAATAATAATTTAATTAAATTTTTTTTATAACTTTACTAATGTTTTTTATTAACTTTTTTTTTCTATTTAGTTTATTTATTTAAATCATTTTAAACTCTTCTTACTAACTTTTAGGATTTAGATTAAAATTTAACTTTTTCTTTTCTTTTCTTCAAGAGTAAATTTTTTATAACTTTTTTTAAATTAATTTCTAACACATTTTTTTAATCAAATTCCATTACCTTTTTAAAATTAAATCTTTTTTTCTAACTCCTTTTTAAAGCTAAATCTTTTTTCTAACTTTTTTAAAGCTAAATCTTTTTTCTAACTTTTTTAAAGCTAAATCTTTTTTTCTAACTTTTTTAAAGTTAAATCTCTTTTTTCTCTAACTTCTTTTTAAAAATTAAATCTTTTTTTCTCTAACTTCTTTTTAAAATTAAATCTTTTTTTCTAACTATTTTAAAAATTAAATCTAACCTTTTTTTTTATAAATTAAATCTATCCTTTTTTTTTAAATTAAGATCTAAATTCCTTTTAAAATTAAATTCTAACAGTTTTTAAAATAATTCTAACATTTTTTAAAACCAACATTCAATTTTTTTTTTTATTTTAAAATTCTAACTCATTTTTTTTAAACTTAAAACTCTAATTTTTATTTAACTTGAAACTCTTATTTTCTTTGCTAACTTTTTAAATTTAAATCCCAACACTTTTTTTTAATCAAATCCAATCCCAATGAATCACAGATAGAGTTAAATCAAATCAATCAGATCATATCATCATCATAAGAAAATCAGATCTAAATATCAGCATCACCATCCTTGAATCAAATCTGAAATCATCATAAAAATCTACTCAAATCAAATCCGAGATTGAAAAAGATTGAGATATTCAAATTAAATCTGAGATTAAAAAAGATTTAAAAATCAAGTATAAAGGGGACGAAAATCATAACAAGAAGAAGGAACTTTTTCGTAAAATCCAAGCAAACTCCGTCAAAAATCCTCTAGCCTCAGGACAAAGCATCATCGGCCATCATCATTCCGTAAGGATCAAAAAATATAATTACAACTTTTGTGTTGCTTTTCATGTTTTTCAGGAAAAAGAGATGAAGAAGACAAATCGTCGGCCATGCAAAACAAGAAGAAGATAACATCCGTGAGAGGCAAACAAGAAGGAGAGGAACACACGCAAACTCAGAGAGCAGAGAGAAGAAGAGTGATGACCGGCCCAACCCTCTTTTTTTTTATTATTTATTGTTTTTCCATTTGTTATTTTATTTTGTTTATCTTTTTAAAAAAAATCAAGAAGGCCCTTTCTTTTTTATAACCAAAAACCTTTTTCAAATTAATTAAAACTCTTTTTAAATAAAATAATCAAATGTTTTTTTCAAATAATAAAACTTTTTTATAACTTTAAAGTAAAACGTGTTTTTAACTAACATTAAGATTTTTTAAATTAAACCAATTGTTTTTTTTAATGATTAAATCTTTTTTTCAAAATATTATCACTAAAACTCCTTTTTTAGAATAATTAACCAAACTTTCACTTTTTTATTAATAAATTTTTTTAAAACTCAAAACTCTTTTAATTAAAATTAATCTCTCTTTTCACAAATTTAAATCCTTGGTTAAAAAGACCATAAAAGTCCTCCAAAATTCATACGGTTTGTTTCTCGTTCAATTTTGATTTCGTTTTCGTCTAACCCCACATACTGACATTTTTGTTTGTTTTGTTTCTTGCAGCTATTATGTTCAATTTGAAACTTATTTTCGGTTTTATATTTAGCTATTATAATTGTAACTGCTTATGGGATGTAATTTTGCGAGACAATTGTCGCATTTATCTTTCCGCACTTTATTTTCTGTCGTTGTATGTATATTTAATTTCATCGCATCTTTATAGTTAATTTCACCTCCGGAGGAATTAGGTCTAACCGTTTGGTCGCCGCGCCAATAGTCCTCAACTTCAAACCCTTTCACCTTACAAACCCTAATTTTTCACAAATGCCTCGCCGCAGGCAAAATTACCAATTTTACCCTTAGCATTAGGTCAAAGAGCCGCCGCGCTCATTTTAGGGTTTCCCGCCGTGGAATCCCTAACCTAACCTAACCCTAATTACAACTTAACAATTCAACATAGAGATTTGGGGTTCCTACACTCCACGTAAGCGTGTCCTTAAGACATGTTTATTCCCCTTGAGACCTTGACCACAGTCAAGAAGTCTCTAACCTCCCTTTTGAGGGGAACTACGATTACTCTGATTCCATTCCCGTAAGGATACGTAGGCACAAGATGCGATGTCTTGCCGAGTAAACATAGAATTAACCCCTTAGGTCTCCTTTTTTTAACTTTTAATCCTTTGTACATATACCTTAAGCAAATGAATAAAGCAAATAGTAAACATTTGAACAAAAGGTTCCTGTAGAGTACTACAGAAGTTTAGAGTGCTAATACCTTCCCTAAATTTAACCAACCCCCGAACCCTAGATCTTTCCCCGCATTGTGTTTACGATGCAAAAATAGGTTTTCCCTCTTTTGACCTTTTCCTTCGGATAAATCAAAGAGCGGTTGTGAATTGAATTGCGATTCAAACTCATTAATAGTTTGTGATCCTATTTCCACCGCAACAATACCACATGTGTGTGAACACTATCGATGCTTGTTTTTCTTTCCTGACCGCTTGCTAGCAAGAGTGGGGTTGAAACAAGTGGAGAGAAGCTTCTGCTTCTCTGATATGTTTCAGGTGTAGAGGGTTGATTCAGTGTGCCACTGATTGCAAAAGTGCGGGTTTTCTGATGAGGTTGTATTATTTCCTGAACCCGAAGAGAGTATGGATCAGAGATTTATGTTTGTTAGTCATGTTGAGATGTCTTTAAGGGGGGATGATCAATTGCCCGTGATGTTCGCTTCTTTGAGAGTTGATAGCGATGTTGTGGCTAGTTATATGCATGTGATGTGTGAATTTCCTAACGTTTTTCCTAAAGATATTGGTGACTTGCCTCCAGAATGTGAAGTTAAGTTTGCAATAGATTGGTACCTAGTACTATACCTGTGTCGGTGGATCCATATAGAATGCATGCATCAGAGTTAGGAGAGTTGAAGAAACAGCTAGAATATCTGCTCGAGAATAAATGTGTTATACTTAGTGTGTCACCATGGGGAGCATCAATGTTGTTGGTTAAGAAGAAACTTGGTAGCATGAGGTTGTATGTTAATTGTCGACAACTAAATAAGGTTATAATTAAGAACAAGTATCCTCTTATGAGAATTGATGACCTTATTGATCATTTAGTAGGTGCTTGTGTTTTCAGTAAGATTGATTTAAGACCATGTTATCATCGGATTAGAGTGAAGGCTAGAGATATTCTAAATACTGCTTTTAGAATTCGATATGGTCATTATAAGTATTTAGTGATGTTGTTAGGCGTGTCTAATGTGACAGGTTTGTTCATGGAGTACATGAATAAGATCTTACATCCTTACTTTGATCAGTTTGTGGTTGTGTTCATCGACGATATTTTGGTGTACCCCAAGACAGATGAAGAGCATGTGGGACGTCTGAGGGTTATGATACAGACCCTGCAGGAGAATAATCCTTATGCGAAGTTGTCAAAGTGTAAGTTCTGGTTGCATGAAGTGAGTTTCCTTGGTCGCGTGATTTCTAGTGGTAGTATAGTGGTCGATTCGTCTAAGGTAGACACAATGTTGCAGTGGGAGACTCTTAAGTCTATTATTAATATCATAAGTTTTATGCATTTGGCTGGTTATTACAAAAGGTTTATAGAAGGATTTTTGAAGTTGGCTTTACCTTTGACTCAGTTGACTCGAAAGGGTCAGGCATAGGCGTGGGATGTTCAGTGTGAAGAGATTTTTCAAAAGCTCGAGAAGAAGTTGACGTCATTGCCAATTTTGATTTTTCCAAGTCCAAATGAGTCCTTTGTGATTTATTATGATAATTTGAAGATGGATTTGGGTGACGTGCTTATGCAGAATGATCGGGTTATGACTTATGCTTCGAGACAATCGAAGGTTCATGAGAGGAATTATCCTACCCATGATTTGGAGTTAGAAACTATGGTGTTTGTACTTAAAGTTTGAAGACATTATTTATTTGGATCTAAATTTGAAGTGATTAGATATCATAAGAGTCTAAAGTATTTATTCGATTAGAAAGAGTTGAATATGAGGCTGATGAGGTGGCTTGAATTCCTGAAGAATTATGATTTTGGTTTGAGTTGCCACCCTGGTAAAGCCAATGTGGTAGCAAATGCTTCGAGTATGAAGCCTTTACATATGTCGACGCTTATGGTTCGATAATTGGATTTGATTGAATAGTTCCGAGATCTTAGTTTGGTGTGCGAGATGACTCATAATAGTGTGAAGTTGGGTATTCTGAAGTTTATTAGTGGTATTCTTTAAGAGATCAAATAGGGTTAAAAAGTTGACTTGGGATTTATTGATCGGTTGGTGTTGATCAATCAAGGTAGAAAGGTAGGTCTCAGAATTGATGAGAAATGGTGTTATGAGATTCTGATACAAGGTTTGTGTGACAGATTTGCCAGAGCTTAAGAAGAGAGTTCTCGAGAAAGATCATATAAGTGGTTTGAGTATTCATCCTGGTGCTACCAAGATAAATCAAGATCTGAATAAGATGTTTTAGTTTCCAGGTATGAAGAAGGACATTTTTGAGTTTATGTATTCTTGTTTGACTTGTCAGAAGTTGAAGATTGAGCATCATAAGACGTTAGGATTGATGCAGTCGTTGAGTATTCTTGAGTGGAAGTGGGATAACATTTCTATGGATTTTGTGATGATTTTCCTAATACTTCTAAAGAAAGTGATATGAATTGGGTTGTGGTAGATATGATGACTAAATTGGCTCATTTCATTCCGATAAAGATCATTTATCCGTTGCAGAAGTTGTCAAGTTGTATATCGAGAAGATTGTCAATTTGCATGGTGTCACACCCTCATTTTCACCGTTAGCCTTTTATACCCTACATTCGGCATATCATACATCATTCTATTGTGTATCGAGCATGCGGGTTCACAAGGTACGAACTAGGCCATTTGGTTGTAACTTGTCTATTTTCGGACTACATGAAAAAAGGTTCATCACCTAAGGTTTGATCTGAGGAAAAATTCTACTCATGAAAATTTTGGCAAAGGGAAGTTACTCGACAAAATACAAGGATATTCAAGATAAATATTAATAGACATGAATGCTAGGCCAAATCCAAAGCTCCTTCATACATGTTTATTTTTATGGCATAAGTGGAGTGCAAATTATTAAGGCATGAATCAAGATCATCAATGCATAATTCAAGATTTCATTTTTAAGCACATGAGGGAATCCATCATCCAAAATTCAAGATTCATGAATGGAGATAAAAATAATACTAAGAGGAATTTTGTGACATTACAATCATGTAATTTGTTACAAAAATTCCAACTCTAGATAATGTTTAGAAATTAATCTATTTCTAAATCTTCATTCAAGTCTTTAATCAAATCTATGATATGGTACTCTTCATACTACACCATTTTTTTTTCATGTGCTACATTATGCTCACAAACATCCAAGAAATATGCAAGAATTAAATCAACATTGGAATGTTTATGGGCCAAGATTATGCATGTTCAATCATAGGCAAAACAGCCCCATGCAAGAGTTGAAGAATTACTACATGTCACAAAATCAAGAGGACAACATGTACTATGTTACAAGATCATTTTTTATGTCACAAAGTCAAGGAAATAGCATGCAAATGATATATTTACTTGCTAAATATCAGTTTGCAAATGCTGTCAAAGAGTGGTAACAATTGGCTACATGGCAAGATACAAAGCAATACCATCCAAGAGACTAATGGGCAAAAAGAGGGATAGTAGTATAGTATGCTACAGCAGAAAAATGCAGCAAGTCATACTAGAAATAGAAGGGAAAAGTGGGGCTGCACAAAAGGAAGAAAAAGGCATTGCCAAGAATGGAAAGTTGGTGATGAAAAGGTGTGCAAAGTGTGTGGCTTTAGGACAACAGAAAAAGTTGACAGAAAAGGTGGAAAATGGGCTGCAAGCAAGCATAGAAAACATAGTATTCCTTACTATCAAAACAGAACACAACACAAGAAGCAAGCAGAGTAGAGACTACACATAGAGAGCAAAGAGTAAGAGCAAAAAACCAGAAAATAATTAGCAAGAAACCCCCAAAAAACAGGAAAAAAAAAGAGTGAGATAGAGACACAAGAGGATCATTGAGAAACCAAACCTTCACAACATAGAGTGAAGAGGGGAGAGCACATCCAACAAAGGTCATTGGAGTACTTGCAAGAAGGATAGAAAGCTCTTGGTATCCATTTCTTCAAATCTTTCTCCTTTTATTCTTTGCTTTTATATTCATTTCATTCACTCTTTTATGTGTTGTTGAACTGTATATCATGTAAGATCCCCTAAGGGACTAAGAAACCATCCTCAAGGAACCACAAAAACGAAACGAAAACATAAAAAAAATGTGAGATTTCGACCTGGACCAGCAACACGGGCCGTGTCACACGACACGGCCGACCGTGTCACGCTACTGTATGAAGTTTTTTTCCCCAGGCCTTGCAACACGGGCCATATCACACAACACGGCCGGGCGTGTTGCATCACTGTTTCAACTTTTTTCACCCGTGTCACACCACTGTTTCCTCCATATTTTTTTACCGGTTTTACCTTAAAAAAATTTTTTTCAAAGAGTTCGCCGTTTTTTTTGTGTCTCGATTTTTTTGAGCCGTGTGGCTTATGTTTGTATGATGTTTGTATGTGAATATTGTTATGGCCCTTGTTGACCTTTGTTTCCAAAAACTATTTTTAAAAGTAAACTCTCGATTTTATCGAGTCATTTTTGACCATGTAAGTCGGATGCCTTGTGCACTGCCATCGACCTAAATCGCATCACTTCAAATATCTTTACAAGCAATAAATCTTGATCCAACGTTAAGTGTTTCTCTTTTCGCATAAAAATGCAAAAAAAACACAATAAAATATATGATTGGAATTATGCACCATGAACTTTAAAGTGGTGGAGAAGGAATGAGAATGGAACCCTCCTACACTAATTCCGAATGTTTCGAATACAAGGCGCTCGACTTGGTTATTCGAGACATTCATCTCTATCCAAAGTCTTTTGTATAATCCTAGTCAAGAACACATTTTCTTAAAAAAAAAAACTAAAAACAACATCAACTCATCAAACTATTTTTGCCTTAGGGCGTCAATCCAAAAAAACCTTTTTCAAGGTATAAAATCAACCAACAAACAACAATTTCATAAAGCCTCCGAACTACGGAGCTCTGATTCTTCACTTCTTTTAAGTGAGGATACGTAGGCACAAGGGCCACAATCCTTGGCGAGCATTAAAATAAATAAACCAATCCCTCTTTTCCTTAAAAAAGCAAACTTTTAGAATAAAACACCCATTCACGCGAAATAACCTAGGAGGTTCCCATCGAGTACGATGGATGCGAGGGGGTGCTAATACCTTCCCCTCGCATAACCGACTCCCGAACCCTAAGACTTGGTTGCGATGACCACACTCTTTTCCCAAAGGTTTTATCGCTATTTCCCTTTCCCCCGTGGGATAAATAAAATCCGGTGGCGACTCTGTGTCATTTTTCGCGTAGCGACACATGGTATTCCTTGGAGTATTGTTTCAGATAGAGATCTCAGGTTCACTTCAAGGTTCTGGTAGAATTTGCAGGAAGCCTAGAGAACCAGGTTGCGGTTGAATTCTGCTTATCACCCGCATACGGACGGTCAAACAGATATGACCATTTAGTCATTGGAAGATTTGTTGAGAGGTTGCATGTTAGAGCAAGAAGGTAATTAGAATACTTACTTGTCGTTGATTGAGTTTGCGAATAAAAATAGTTTTCATTCTAGTATTGGAATGTCACCTTTTGAAGTGTTGTATGGTTGAAGGTGTATGACACCTTTGTGTTGGTATGATTCTGGCAAAAGCGTGGTGCTTGGGCTAGAAGTTATTCATTGAACAATTGGGAAGATCAAAGTGATTTAGGAAAGGATGAAAGCTTCGCAGAGCAGACAGAAGAGTTATCATGGTAAGAGGAGGAAATAACTTGAGTTCTGAGAGGGAGATCACGTGTTCTTGAGAGTCACTCTAGTGACTGGTGTTGGTCGTGCTTTGAAATCTCGAAAGCTCACGCCACATTTTATTAGTCCTTATCATATTTTGAACAGAGTGGGAAAAGTGACCTATAGAGTTGCCTTACCACTTTCTCTTTTGAATCTTCACATTATTTTTCATGTGTCTCAACATTGGAAGTATGTTTCAGATCTGTCTCATGTGATTAAAATGGATGATGTGGAAGTGAGAGATAACTTGAATGTGGAGGCATCACTATTGAGAATTGATGATCAAAGTGAAACACTTGAGAGGCAAAAATATCGTGTTGGTAAAGGTTGTATGGGAAGGACCTGTTGGAGGAAGCACAACGTAGGAGTTAGAAAGTCGAATGAAAGAGTCTTATCCGGAGCTTTTTTGTTCAAGTGACTTTTGAGGGTGAAAATTCTATAAGTGAGAGAGAGTTGTAACACCGTGAATTCAATTTATTTATTTAATTGAATTTTTGTTGCTTTTATCTAATACTTACTTTATTATAATGATTCCTAAAGTTTATTTTAAAAATACTTGATCTTACTTTATCATTATAAATTGTCTTATCCAATACTTACTTTATTGTCTTATCCAATACTTACTTTATTATAATAAAATGAGACAATAAAATGAGTAATGAGACAATTTATTTATTTAATTGAATTTATTTAATTAAATTCCTAAAGTTTGTTGTATGCTACAGCCAAATAATCTTCATTTTTTAGGAAACTCAATAGATTGTCATGTAGTTGTAGCACTATTATTATTGTTAGTATTATGGTTTTATTTATAAAAGATATATATGTTTTAGATTTTTATTTTGCTAATAACTAATGATCAATATATACTCAAATAAAATTTTACTTAAAAGATAAATATGATGTTTTGGTTTCAAATTCAAAACTCCATAGAATATGTTCTTATAGCAAATCCTAAACTACAACAATGAAGACAAAACTTTTATGTAACTTACTTTTTTTAAATCATTTCATTTTTATATCAATAATACTTCTTATATTATAATAAAAACCATACAACGTAGTGCAATTTTTATATCGTATATTAGAGATACGCAAAAATATGATTAACCAAATTATATTATTAAAATGAGTTATATTACATCATTAAAAAATTGAACCATTTAAGTGACTAATAAATTAAACTATTTAATTCAAACAATTATAATTCAGATAAAAATTAATTTATAATCAGTTTTTTTATAAACGGTTTTAATTATATAAATAAGTTTTTCATACAAAAAGAAAAACTATTGAAAATAATTATAAAATAAAATTTCCTTTTATAAAAAAATTATTCTGAAAATTTATTTTCCTAAAAGGAAATTTGGAAATAAAATTTCCCCAAATTTTAAATTTTCTTTTTTTATTCTGAATTTTGTTTCCAAAAATAAAAAATTTGAATCTTTTTATTCAGAAATTTATTTTTTCCAAAAATATCAAAAAAAAACTATCGAATAATGAAAAAAAATTTAAAAAAAAATTTTTATTCAGAAATTGATTTTTTGAAAAAAAAACATAGTTTTACATTAAAAAAATTTTTAATTTTTTTATTCTGAAATTTTTTTTCGAAAAAAAAAATTAAAAATTTTTCCCTAAAAATTAAAATAAAAAATTTCCAAAAATTTTATATAGAATGAAAATAATTTATTCCATTTTTTTTTTCATTTTTTTAGAAAAGTAAAAAATTATTTTTTTTTTGAATAAGTTTTTCAAATATTATATTTTTTAAAAAGGTAGATTTAATGTGAATTAATAAGGAAAGGGTAATTATTAATAAGGTAGATTTAATGTGAAATTTTTTTCTATAACAAAACGGACAATTAAGTGTGATTTTTTTCTATTCAATAATAACAATTTTTGATAAACCATATCTAAAATAATAATATTAATAATAATAATAATAATAATAATAATAATAATATAATAATAATAATATTAGCGTTTTATTGATATACATTAACAATACAAAAGCACAGTCATTCAATAAAAATTTATCAATCTATCATTTTATATACTTAATTTAAAATTTAAAGTATAACGTTTCGTGATACACAGTGATGATTGATTGATTTACAATCTTATGTGCATATCCCATTTTATTATAATAATAATAATAATAATAATAATAATAATAATAATAATAATAATAATAATAATAATAATAATAATAATAATAATAATAACACTTTTATAATTTTCAAATTTTTATTTTCTCTATTTACAAAAAAATCTCTTTTTTATTATTTTTAATTTTATAATCAAAACTTTCCAACACATCAATAAAAAATAATCTAGAAGGATTCGCCCGCATACTAATCTAGTTATTTTATTAAGTGTTAACCAAAACTAATAAAATATGACAACTTTAACAGTGATTAGACGAATCACAACTTTAACTAGCTTCCATATTTATGTTGAGATTCCCTTTTGTATTTATCAATGAGAAATGTTATATATAACATCTTTTTGTTCCATTAAAATCAAAGTGTGAAGAGTATGATATGGCAAAAGAACTCAACCAGCAAGCAGAGATTTGTGTTAGGTTAGAAACCCTGTGGCATGCTTTGTCCAAAGATTTGATAGTAACAATTCCGAAGATTATACCAAACATTGTGAAAGATCTTAAAGTGATTGAAGGCAGTGGAGGAATCGGTACTGTCTTGCTTTTCACTTTCTTCTCAGGTTAGTCATACATTTTTTTTACTTCAAAGGTTTTTACTTTTTATAAATACTCCAAATTAATTGGTCTTTGGGAGTTGAATCATAGGTGTATCTCCAGTAAGTTACCAGAAGGAGAAGATAACTGAGCTTGATGATTCATCCCATGAAATTGGATTGCAAGTGATTGAAGGAGGATATTTGAATCAAGGTTTCTCATACTATAAAACAAGTTTCAAGCTATCAGCCATGGGAGATGATAATACTTTGGTTAATGTGAAGATCTCTTATGATTATGAGTTGGAAGTTGAAGAAACTGCTTTTCCATTGAAAACATTAGAATCTGCTTTACACTTTCTTAGATGCTTAGAAACAGATCTGTTGAATCATGCTTGACTCCAAATGAACCATTAGAATCATTGATGCATCCATTTATTCTTTGTATGTAGAAAATTGGTTTAAAGTTACACCTCTTTCTTATCCAAACAAGTATTATGTTACTTTAGGTCTTTGTGTACTTTTCTACAATCCTAATAAGAAACTTTAAAACAGGTATTTGTGTGGGTGCAACTGGGAAGAGGAAAATAATATGGAATCATATTTTATAATGTTGAATAAAGCTCAGTCTAAGCTATTCTCATTAGTGCTTTCAATGCTTAAGGATAATATCAAGTTGACCGACCTTTATGTCCTTTCATGTCTATAGGAAAATATAATATTCGTTTATATAGACAAAAACGATGAATTATATTATTTATATATGTTGTGAATTAGAATACTTTAAAATAAAATTTATTCGATTTTTTTATAGACAAAAAACACACAAGAGTAAGGTTAACAAAGAAAAACAATAAAGATTGGTTATAACTGTTATTCTTTACTTTTTCTATAAAACAAATTACAAGTACTAACAAAGATTGGTTATAACTGTTATTCTTTATTTTTTCTATAAAACAGATTACAAGTACTTAAGAATAACAAATAACCCTCTCATCCTAATTAGGATTTGCCACACCATACATAAGATGCGAGACTAATATGTTATTTATAATAAAACCTAACATACTAAACTAATGGACTTTTTAACAATTACTCATTACAAGCTAACTTAAACAATTGGATTCTTAACACAAGGCCCAATCCGACAACTACATACTAGAACACAATTCGACTACAGCATGTAAGTCTTCAACAACACCATGTGAGCAAACTTCGATGACATGCTAACTAGAGTTCGATCCAATATATCACAAATCTCCACCTTGGATCTAACTTTACCATCAAGAAACAAACTAGTTTTCTTCATGCAACTTTATCAACTGTATATAGTGGAAAAACTTGCATTTGGACAATATTTTGGTGATCATATCAGCAACATTATGATCTATCGAAACCTTCAGCACTTGGACTTCTCCACGATCGACTACCCCTCTGACGAAATGCAACCTCACATCAATGTGCTTGGTTCGTTCATGATAGGTTGAATTCTTCGATAGGTGTATTGCACTTTGACTATCACATTTAACAACGACAACTCGACCTTGAAGTTTAAGCTCTTTTCCAAAACCTTCAAGCCACAATGCTTCCTTCACAACTTCAGTTAGGGCGATATATTCCGCTTCAGTGGTTGATAAGGCAACAACCTTCTGAAGTGTTGTTTTCTAACTAATTGATGTGTCAAACATAGTGAACACATATCTAGAAATAGATTTTCTAGAATCCATACAATCTGCATAATTTGAGTCGACATATCCTTCGATTGCTGTTTTACTATCTTCACTCAAGGCTCCACCATAAATTATGACTTTGTTCAGAGACCCATTTATGTACCTTAGAATCCACTTTAATTCTTGCCAGTGAGCCTTTCCAGGATTCGCCATGTACCTGCTTATAAGACTTACTGCATATGCTATGTCGGGTTTAGTACAGACCATAACATACATCAAAGAATCCATTATAGTAGCATATGGAATGCTATTCATATAAGCTCTTTTGACATCAGTATTGGGACTTTGATCTATACTCAGCTTGAATTAAGGGTTTGTCGGAGTCAACACAGACTTTAAATTCGATATACCAAACTTTTCGAGAATCTTCCGTAGGTATGCTTCTTGAGATAAGCATAATTTCGACTGTTTTCTATCTCTTCAGATGTCAATCCCAAGAATCCTGGACGCAAATCCCAAATCCTTCATGTCAAACTCCTTATTGAGTTCATCATTCACCCTCATTATATCTTCGACATTGTTTCTTGCTATTAGAATATCATCCACATAAAGCAATAAAATAACAAGTGAGTTATCAAGTCGAAATTTGAAGTAAACACAGTGGTCGAACTGACTTCTAATGAAACTTAATGTGTGCCATGAACTTGTCGAATCTCCTATTCCACTGTTGAGGAGATTGTTTCAGTCTATATAAGGATCTCTTCAGCTTGCACACATAACTTTCCTTCCCCTTTTCGACATGCCCTTTAGGTTGCCTCATCAGGATTGTTTCATTTAGATCACCATCAAGAACGCAGTCTTCACATCCATCTATTTCAGTTCAAGGTCGAACTGTGCCACCGTGGCAAGCAACATTCGAATGGATATGTACTTCACAACAGGAGAGAACACATCATTAAAGTCGACACCTTCTTTCTGAGTGAAACCCCTAGCGACCAATCTTGCCTTGTATCTTTTCGACGCCACTCATTTGATTCCTTCTTTAACTTTGAAAATCCATTTACAGCTGACTAACTTGGCTCTAGCGGATTTCTTGATCAGTTCCTAAGTGTTGTTATCATGAAGAGATTTCATCTCATCATCCATGACCTTCATCCATTCAGTCTTCTTTTAACTCCACATAACCTCCTTATAATCTTTAGGTTCTTTGTCGAGAACCTCACTTGCAGAGATTAAGGCATAAACCATGCATACCCAAGTCTCTGAGGTGGCTTGATGACTCCCCTCGACCTGTCACTTTCTAGCAGGTAGTCATTATCATTCTCTTCATCTTCGACAACAGCTTCTTCATCAACTTCATCTGAGGTACGCAATTCAGCATCAACATGCTTCGCCTCAAAAGGAATTTCTCCCTGTTCCAGCTCTTCGTCAACATCATCAGTTTTCTTGAAAGTCATCTCTGCTTCATTGAAAACTGCATCTCGACTGGTGATACACCTCATGTGACCTGGCTCTAGGCACCATAACATATAAGTTTTGGCTCCTTCAGGGTATCTCATGAACATGCATTTCAGTGCTCTATGTTTGACCTTCTCTTGCCTAATGTGAGCATAGGCCACACAGCCAAATACTCTCAGTTTATCGATGTAACGCCCCGTTTACTTTAAATTATTTTTCATAATTTAATTTTGTGAAGTTGTGTGTGTAAATGTGATTACATGTGATTTGTTGTGTTTGGGGTACCTTGCGGTAGGGGGTAGTGACCTTAATTTTAATGACCTCAAGAGGGAGGGGTGAAAATGAGAAAGAGGGGCATAATTGACAATTGGGAGAATGTTGAGGGCATAATAGAGAGTTAGAGGAATAAGTAAGGGAATAATAGGCAAATCATAGTTAAGGAGTTATAAGGGAATTGGAAGATTGGAATCAGTTTCAGATCGTACGTGTTTTGGAACTGACAATGAGAAAGGCTAGGGTTAGAGGAGAAGAAGTGGAACCACCATCTGTGAAAGTATAGAAATCTTGATTTCGAGATAAGGGTGGGGTTCTGGTTTTATAAGGGTTAATATGTTGAATGATGGGTAAAAGTTAGGTTTTGTCTTATGGGTGGAATGTTGTTCTATGTTATGATTACTATGAATAATTGATCAATGATAAAATTATTAGTTGATTGTGATAAACAATGTTTTTCTAACTGATATGTGATGTGTTATGTACATATATATATATATATATATATATATATATATATATATATATATATATATATATATATATATATATATATATATATATATATATATATATATATGTGTGTGTGTGTGTGTGTGTGTGTGTGTGTGTGTGTGTGTGTGTGTGTGTGTGTGTGTGTGTGTGTGTGTGTGTAGTAATTCTGTTTTGGAAATTGTTGAAAGTGCTTCCATTGTTGAGTTTTGGAGCTTCGAATCGAAAGTATGAAATTGATGATAATTTATTGTTAATTCATGAGTAAATTATAGCCTAATTAAGTTTTAGGATGTTATTTTGACAAAAAATTGGGTCTAGGGTGATGGGGGGGGGGGGGGGGTAGTGGTATAAATTTTGGAGTGATAATCTGTGGTGAAAGTGCTTTTAAAAAAAATGATTTTGGGGTTCGGAACAGTGTGAGTCGACCGCTAGAACCCCTGGGTCGACCTGAGGTCACCCGAACATATTATTATGGAAATTTGAATAGTATGAGTCGACTCATAGGCCTTGCGTCGACCTAAGTACCCTATGCGTCGACCTTAGGGTCAACTCATAGACAGAAAATCGCCAGAAACGGTTTCGATCATAACTTTTTAACTATTAATCCAAATGACGAACCGTTTGAAGCGTTGGAAAGCTAATGAGCAGAAATTTAGCATAGTGTAATTAGATGAACCATTTTTATAATATTTTTATGTTTAATATGTATAAGTTTACAACTATTACTTGTTGTTCATGTAAAGAAATCTCGTTGTAAGTGGCGAAACTTGAATGTTGTTATAAAGAGGTTGTTGTAGTGTTATTGGTGTAAAATGAGCATGTTTGATGATGTCATTGTGATTGCATAATATATGTATGTATTCCTATATTGTATGAGATATATTTTTATACTTCTTGGCTAGTTTGGGCGGTGTACAATAACCATGGTGGTGGATTATTTTACACGATGATGTTGGTGTTGTTGTATACATTAATAGTTGCATTACATACATATGAAGACATATGGTCCATTATTGGTGAGCCTAAAATCACATTTTATGGATTAGGTCGGTAGCTGATTCGGAAATGATGAATCAATGAGTGGTTCTGATCCTAGGAGGTGGGGATCAGAATGGTGAACCTGAGTGTTCACGAAAATTGGTACCACATGCATACACATTGAATCAAGTGTGAGTCTCATTGAATTATATGTCATATATGTTACTAAGTTGTTAAGCAGGTGGTGATGGGTGATTAATTAATTTGTATCGTGTGATTTGTTGTTTGTTTGGTGAATAATTGGTGATGATATCATTGGATGAATCATGTGAGATGTTAGTTGAATTATCGTTGTACTAACTTAATGCATGGTGTTTAACATGCTTTCCTTTATAATATCATGATATCTCACCCCTTCTGTTTGAATATAGCCTCCACATGGGCAACATGCAGATACTCTGCAGTAGGACTCAGCTGTGAGTTGAAGATGGAGTCTCATTATCTATTCTCTATAGTTGGTGTCTGCTCTGATTATAACACTGGGAAGTCGTGCGAATGTTTTTATGATTTAATTTTTTTTTTGAGATTATGGACATCTCCTTTATCTTGTTTAATTACTTTTAATGGACTATGTGATGCCACGTTGACTTTTACATGCCATGAAACAATAAACGAGTTTATGATTTTGCTGCAAATAAAATAATGTTCAAGTTTTGTATGTTGGTCGTAACATCCTAAGTTTTATGTGTTTCTTTAATTACTCTGATGTTTTATTTAAAAATATTACGGGGGCTTATTTAGGGTGTTACATAGTGGTATCATAGTAGGTTGGTCTGTCCGGCCAAGTTGTTGAGTCGTTGTTGTTTGACAGTTGACTATTGTCAATGTCGTTTCCTTAACCATTGTGTGTTGTTGTTGATACGTAACAGAGAATGGCTAGAAGGAACAATGTTGTTATTGCTTCTGCTTTGGAGGTTGTTGCTCAAGCTATGCAGAATCAACCTAATGCTGGTGAGAATGAAGAGTTTTGTAAGAACAAACCACCTACCTTCAAAGGAAGATATGATTCAGATGGAGCGCAAACTTGGCTCAAAGAGATCGAAAGGATCTTCCGAGTTATGAATTGTTCTGAGGCACAAAAGGTGCAGTTAGGTACTCACATGTTAGCTGAGGAGGCCGATGACTGGTGGGTTAGCACCCGTCAATTGTTGGGAGCTACAGGAGAAGTTATCACTTGGGCTCTGTGTAACACCCCACTTCCCAAAATCAATTAAATTAATAAACATTATAAATAAACAAAATCAGAGTTCCAATTATCCCAAGTGGGATATCACATAAAAACAACATTTCCTTATAAAAAGGTTTATCTCCAACTTCAGCGGAATATTAAATAATAAAATTCAATAAAAGTTTGATACGTTCACAGGGAAATAAAATATCAGTTCAACATAAAACAAATAAAAACGCCCAAGTCCCGTGCTACGTATCAGAGCATCCTAGACTCGACAATCACACCAATATCCAAGCTAGCTAAGCACCTGGATTATCTGTACTTCCGAAGAAGCACATACCACAACAACAACAAAGGGGTGAGAAATCATGATAAAAAATATAATGGTAATGTAATACATGTAAATAAGGTAGTACAACACACCAACACACCAAGATTCACCCCTAACAACACCATATGACGAACCTACTGTTCAAATTACAATATAACATATTATAATGCAAAATGCAACTCAACACCATGCATGCGGTACCGACTCGTTGGTTCATTCAATCGAACCTGGATAGATCACTTACGCTCCTCCTGAGACATGATCTATCCCCCACCATTCTCCACAAAGGAGTACGGATGAATCACTTACGCTCCTCCTGAGACATGATTCATCCCACCAAAACACCATGATATGCACACACCAATGCATAACTAATATATTTAGGCACTCAACGTGCACACGATCCTCCTGATCATATCATCATACACCAATGCACATATGTACAGATATAACATACACCAACACCATATAAATCAACCAGATAGTAAACAAGTTCATACTTTAACACCAAGATATAACATATCTCACCACTCGGGGGTACGCGATCCTACTGATCACTACATACATATACATCAACTAATTGTCCACCAGTCATTATTACGGGAAACATGCACTACCACCAAGTACACAAGTTAGTTCCCACACTCATCATTCTTACAGTGCATCAAGGTCAAACTGTACCTATCATCTCAACTCAGATCCTCAGTCTATTCTAGTACCAATCTTGCACATTACCGTAACCAATAGGCTTCTAATTCCTATTCCCAAAATCATCACCTACACACTTTATCGATACCTCAAAAGCCATATAGAATTTTCCCTAAAAACTGTAAAACACCCTATATGCCCTATATGCCAAATCATCCCAAAACATCAATTCATTAACGATTACTATATAATTAACAACAATCATCATCAATAATAACATAACAATATATATTATCATATATCGATCAATTTCCTACGGGGTTAAGGAATCCCCAACTACCCTATACATGTATAAACCATTCCCAATCAAGTTTCTCCCCCCTTACCTTGTTAATCGGTTGATCGATGAAAGAATCCTCCAAGGTTTGGCCAATTCTGATTTTCCCCTGTTCCTTCGTTCTTCGCTCCCTTTTCCGTTCCCTTTTCTGTTCTCTCCTTTCTATCGTTCTTTTTCCACTTTCTCTAACTTCTCACAATGTATCGTAAAACTACTAATCCCTCACGTTTCTATTTTCATTCTCTAATCCCAATAATAATAATAACTTAATAATAATAATAATAAAATAATAATAATAATAATAATAATAATAGTAATAGTAATAATAATCCTATTATTATCTCACCAAAATAATAATAATGTTAATAACTTAATAAAATAATAATAATAATAATAGTAATAATAATCCTATTATTATCTCACCAAAATAATAATAATATTAATAACTTAATAAAATAATAATAATAATAGTAATAATAATCCTATTATTATCTCACCAAAATAATAATAATGTTAATAACTTAATAAAATAATAATAATAATAATAGTAATAATAATCCTATTATTATCTCACCAAAATAATAATAATGTTAATAACTTAATAAAATAATAATAATAATAATAGTAATAATAATCCTATTATTATCTCACCAAAATAATAATAATGTTAATAACTTAATAAAATAATAATAATAATAATAATAATAGTAATAATAATCCTATTATTATCTCACCAAAATAATAATAATGTTAATAACTTAATAAAATAATAATAATAATAATAGTAATAATAATCCTATTATTATCTCACCAAAATAATAATAATGTTAATAACAATAGTAACTATAATAAATATAATAATAGTAATAATATTCCCACCAATATCAATATTATACACTATATTATTATATTCACCAAAACACCACCAATAATCCTCCCACATTAGGGACACCCACCAAACATCACCAAATACACCCCCACCAAAGGGCACACCAACACATAATATTTAAAATAATAATAAAATGACTAAATAATTAAAATGGGTGTTACACTCTGCGCCTCACTATGATGGCCTCCTTGGGATCAGACGACAGTTCGTCCTTGGCGAGGTAATTGTATACGGGGGTCATCCAACAATGACTGTCGCTGACGACGTGTACGTCGAGGGCCACAAATGCTTTATCAATGCTAGGCCGTGGAAGTACTTCCTGGACGACATATTTGTTTCCCTTTTTCTTTTTCGTGCTTGCTAGCTTTGACAAGATGTTTGTCTGAACGTTGTGTTCGCGGGGAATGTGTTTCACTTCTACAAAAGTAAACTTTGTCATCTTATCTTTGACCAAGGTCAAGTATTCAGACAGGTTGTCATTTTTTACCTAGTATTCTCCCTGGACTTGGAGGGCCACGAGAAAAGAATAGGTGGAGATGACGACTTATTTTGCCCCCAGATTATCGGTGAGGCGCAGACCTGCGAGGAAAGCTTTGTATTCAACTTAGTTGTTTGAAGTAGGGAAAGACAACGTGAGAGAGACTTCGATGAGTATTCCTTCATCGTTTTCCAGGATGACACCTGCCCCGCTCCCCACCGAGCTATAAGCTTCATCAGTGAAGATTGTCCATTTGCACGCACTGCAAATGGGGGAATCGAGGAGGGTCATCTATGTGACAAAGTCGGCCAGCGCATGGGCCTTAAGGGCCTTTATGCTCTCATAATGGATGTCGAATTCAGATAGCTATAACAACCATTTCAGCATTCTTCCGACCATATCTGGACGGCCCAGCAGTTGCTTTACGGGATGGTTCGTATGCACCACGGTTGTGTGGGCCAGGAAGTAGTGCCTTAGTCTATTTTTTGGTACCTCAACTCTATCCTTTGTAGTTCCTTGCTCGTGAAGTAGATGGGCTTCTGCCCGCCTGGTGTTTCACGTATGAGGGCGGCATTGACAGCCTCGGTTGCAACTGCGAGGTAGAGATAAAGGGTTTCCCTGTTATCTGGCCAAGAGAGGATTGATGGCATTGATAGAGCTTGTTTCGGGTGGAGTAGGGCTTTGTCGCATTCCTCAGTCTATTCGAAAGTTGCCTCCTTGCGGAGGAGTTTGAAAAAGGGAGGGCGTGTTGGGCAAACTTGCCCACGAAGCGGGATACTGATGTGAGCATCCCATTCAGGAACTCGATGGACTTTTTTGAGTTCGGCGTGGGAAACTCGGAGAAGGCTCTGCACTTTCGGGGTTAACTTCAATTCCTTGTTCGATTAGATAGAAACCAAGGAACTTACCCGCTCGCACCCCGAACGTGCACTTCTCCGAATTGAAGCGCATATTGTACTTCCTGGCCTGCTCGAAGACCTTCCTCACATGAAGCGTGTGATCAGTTTCCTCACGGGACTTCATGATCATGTCGTCCATATTAGGGGTGTGCAGAATCCAACCCAACCCGAAGACCCATCCCAACCCAATAGTTTCGGGTTAGTCTTTTTCCCGTCTCATGTAAAAAAATGGAAAAAAATGACTATCCAAAAATGAACCCGGTATCAGGTGGGACGAGTTCGGGTTGACCCTCGGGTTATCCAACCCGTCCTAATATTATGAATGCACATGTGGTACTATTTATTTATTTAATTTATTGGTATATTTAGATTATTTCAAATTTCCAATAGACTTTTCCACTTTCCACCTCATAATTTAATATATGCACTAAGTAAATACTAAGTACACATCTTCCCACATCCCAACTTTCACACTTTTCTAGTTTTCTTACATCATGTTTTTTATTTTACATCTTCTTACTATGTTTTAGGGAAAATAGAAAGGTGATGACATATATAGAATTGCATCATATTTTTTATTTTAAAAAATTGACTTTAGATGTATTCATTGCGTTTCATTCATGCTAATGATTTTATTCATATTTCTTATTTAAATTAACTTTTTAATATACTATAATAAATTTCTTAAGTCACTAAAAATTTTTCTCCATAAATTTCGGGTCAACCCGATATCGTCTTACATTAACCCGGTCTAAACTAACTTATATATTATCGGGTTTTTGACGGGTTTAAGTACGGGTTAGGGTCATTAAAATAGCCTGATCAAAATTTAGGACAGGGTTAGGGTTAGTCATAACCCATCCCGACCCGTCCCTTGCTCACCCCTAGTCCATATAGACTTCGAGCATATCCCAAATTTCTCCTCGGAAGACTTTGTTCATTATCCTTTGGTAGGTAGCGCCAACATGTTTCAAGCCGAAGAGTATTACATTGTAGTAATAGTTGCCTGATTCGGTCATAAAAGTCGTGTACCTTTTGTCGCTTTTTGCCATGGGTATTTGGTTATAGCCCGAATATGCATCCATGAAAGATAAAAATTTAAAACCGGCAGAATTATCAACTAGTTTATCTATGTTGGGGAGGGGATATGCGTCTTTGGGCAGGCCCTATTAAGATCGGTATAGTCAATACAAATTTGACATTTTCCATTATTCTTTTTCACGAGTGCAACATTGGACAGCCATGTGATGTACTTGGCTTCCGAGGTAAAGTTTTCCTCTAGGAGGTCTTTTACAGCCTGTTCGGCAGTCTCCGTCTTCTCCGGAGACTGTCGTCGTCTATGTTAAGCTACAACCCTAACAGCGGATTCGATAGTGAGGTGGTGACAGGCCACATCAGGGTCTATCCCGGGAATCTCTGCGGAGCTCCACGCGAACAGATCTGTATTCTCCCGGAAGCAGGCTCTCAGTTGTTTCCTCACAAGTTCGGGGAGTCCGATCCTAATCTTCACTCCTTGCAGGGGGTCGTAGCCGAGCAAGACAAGTTCGAACTCTCCATCCGAAATTGGAAGCTCCGATAGAAAGTTTCTTTGCTACTGGTAAACGTGGAGGGGCTGCTCGAAGATGGTTGGATCTCTTTCCCCTTCGCCTTCTAGATCTTCTGGTCATCTTTGGAGAAACGACTGTCAAGGTTGATGGAGTTGATACGGGGTAACGACTTTGTCTCTTCGGCGCTGCTAGGAAGAGAAGACTTGCTGGGAGTTTTTAGCCTAGCGGTGATGTTGTTCAACCCCTTGGAGGCTGCCTCGAAACATCTCCTCGTGACTTAAATGTCTTTGTGCAGAGTTGCCGCGAGACCCGTCGAAGTATAATATTTCATCTTCAGGTAGATTGTTGAAGGCACGACCACTAATTTGGCCAGAGTTGGCCGCCCGAAGATGTACTGGTATAACAACGGGCAATCGATGACCAAGAACTAAACCTTGATTGACCTGGTCGTTTCAGCGGACCCAAAGGTTACAATCGGCTCTACGTAACCCCAGGGCTTCGTCACCGACCCATTGAAATCCTGCAGATCGGAGCCCACATAGGGTGTCAGATGTGATTCGTCCAGGTGTAGGGTGGAGAACAGCTGGGAATACATAATATCAACTGAGCTGCCTTGGTCGACGAGGATTCATCGGATGTCAAAACTAGCCATCTGGGTTCTCATGAGCAGAGGGGTGCTGAAATTAGGGGATCTACCGAGGATCTCCTCTCGATAGAAGTGGATAGGAACAGACTCTCCTCGGACACTGTTCAGGGTGGAATTTTGGTTCGAGCTATTGCTGATAAGGTGCTCAAATTTTCTTTTGACGGACCCTACTGTGACATTGTTGAAGCCCCCTCCGGAGATGACCATGGAGGAGGAAAAAGTCTCCCATGGGTTGTACGCGGAAAAATATGGAGGAGCGTTGAGCCCCTCGGGAATGTAGAAGTCCTCAGGCTGCGAGATGCTCATAGCGACCTGAAGGATGGTTTCTTCAGAGGAAGGCACCTCTTCCTCGACCTTCTTGGACTCCTAGGCATCTTGTCGAGGAGCATCCTTTCGTTTGGCGAACTGCTTCAAATTTCCATCCCTGATGAGTATTTCTATGGCATCCTTCAAGTGGATGCAATCGTCAGTCATATGCTCGTGGCTCGTGTGCAACCGATAATATTTTGACTTGCCAGTGTTTGGTTTGGATGGTATCTACTTCGGGAATTGGACTCCTGCCTGCTGGAACTCTAAGTTAGCACATTTAGAAAGGATCTTTTCCCGAGAGGCTGTCAGGGGAGTATACTCGTGGAATCGGCTGCAAGGCCTTTTGTTGTCCCGGGGATCTCGAGGACGGTCTTCACGTCTCCTATCTCCTTAACAGGATGTCGAGGGCTCGTCAGACCAGGAGGATTGGGCACTCTCCTTATGCCTCAAATCTCAGGCAAAACTGGCGGCCTCATTCTCTTTGTATTGGATGTACCCTTGTGCTTTGAAGAAGAAGGCGTCAAGTGTTATTGGAGGTTGAATGTCAACAACTTTAGCAAATTCAGTGCAGGGACAGAGCCCGCGCTCAAGCATAAATTTCTTTATGTCATTGGTCGTGGAGACCTGTACAACTTCTTTATTGAACCTTTTGATGTAGGCTCGCAGAGGTTTATCCATGTCTTGAATGATGGCCTCAAGGGAGGCTTTGGTCTTCGGGTGTCGGCAAGAGGCCGTAAAGTGTCTGGAGAACATTCTCCGCAGTTGCCTCCATAAGGTGATGGAATCGTCGGGGAGTCTTTTGTACCAGGTCATTGCTCTTTTCCTGAGTGTAGTCAGGAACAACTTACATTTGATGGTGCCCTAGATGCCGCGATAATCGAGTAGCGCATCGATATTTTTGATGTGCTCGTCGAGGTCCGTAGTACCATCGTATGTACCCAGAGAATGAGATTTCTCTTGTCCCTTCGACAGGCGCATAACCATAATCTCCTGGGACAACGGGCCGCGAAACTCGTCGTCACTGCTGCTACTGGACTAAGACGGGGAACGGGTGTCCCATCTGTAGGTAGGATGGCGATCTCGACGGGGAGATGAGGTTTGTGGCCGACCCTTGGATATGGGCGGAGACAAACGTCGGGACTCTACTCAGTGATCTCTTATGGTCCTCTTGGGTTGCGGGGAGTGCTGGTTCCAAGGAGAGATGTGGTAGCGCTTTCTAACGGTCTGGGTCTCTGGTTCCAGAGGTGTCCGACAGTTTCTTTTGTATCGGGGAGGAGGACTCTGTGGTCTTTGACGTTCTTTCCTCGGCAGAGTGAATCTTGGACGACTGGATTCTTCTAAGGCTTCAATCCTCGTGCGCTGATTAAGGATTAGGAGGTTGGTCTTGTTGAGAACCTCGAGGAGGGCAGTCATGGTTGGATCGACGCTGGGCAGAACTAGAACTGGCAGGTGAAAATGAAAAAGTGGTGGCTCCTCCCTTTGTCGGAGAACGTCGCCACCAAGAGAGGTGATTGCTCCGTTAGTATCAATTTTGCTGACGGGGAGGAAAGCAAAGTTGCGAACATTAAACGTGTTGTCATGGCTGGCCATGACCGGAATTTGGAGGAACTGTTTTGGTCTCGAATCTACGATGGAAGAAAGGACAGCGATAACAAGATTCCCACAGACAATGCCATTGATCTTGACAGCTGACCAGAAACTGAAGTGGGTTAGAGACAATCGCCTGTGATGTTGGGTGTGTGAAAGGAGGAGGGGGTGTACCTGCAAGGCACTCAAATGCTAAAGTAAGAATCAAAGAAAGAAGAAAAGTACAGAATATATGTGTATCAAGGCGAATATTGAATACCTGACCCTCTCAAATGAGAGGGTTTTTACAGTGCCCCTAGTGCTTGACCATCAGTCCCTATTTTCAAGGCGAGATAACTGTTTCCCGAAGAATAGGTAACAGACAGAACTAGCCGTTGGAACGGGCAGAGGTGCCCATAACTAGTTGTTGATACGGGCAGAGGCGCAGCTACGGGCACAAATGTCTTGGTTGTTTCTGAATGGTAGAACCGTGTGTGACAGACAAGTCTTGTCAAGGAGAAGTGTTGGCCCAGGGGTAAACCGGTCAACTTCCTCTGTTGGAGGGGCAGAAAGGTAAATGATTCCCCTAATTGGCTGGACCTAGGCAATTAGACCGTTCTGAGAGCAGTAGATTGGATCATGCTTATCCATTAGGCCAGTCCAGAACACGCATACACACACACACACACACACACACACACACACACACACACACACACACACACACACACACACATATATATATATATATATATATATATATATATATATATATATATATATATATATATATATATATATATATATATATATATATATATATTCTTAATCTATGAAAACATCATAATTTAATGTTTAGGTCGATATTGAAAAGACACAATAATTCTTTAGCATGCAATTATATTGTGCTATTCTATCTTCAATATCCACACTCTTGTGGTCATAAATATAAAAGTACAAGTATAATATCAATACTCCTATCGAGTATGATATTGTGTTATAAAACTACTTATGATTAAATGTAATTACTCTCTTAATAGAGTAAGCCTATATGTAATTACTATTCTTAGACCTATATGGATATTCTATGACCTATAATTTAAAACTCATTAGTATAATCACTACCAAAAGTTTGTACATATGCGTAAGTCTTATGATATTTTAGGTTTGTGAGAGTTTATCAATAGCATTTTCATATGCTTTGCCAATTATTTAATAACATGTTATTCTTAACTTAAACATGTCATTCTCAATTCATCATTCTTTATATAAAGTATGATTTGTTTTTCCTATCAGATACAATTTCTGCAACATTGAAGCTTACTTCTCTTTTGATTGATTAGTGTTTTGACCATTATTGATATTGTCATACTAAAAGTAATACTTTTAATAATTGATTATTGTCATCAAAGTAGGAGATTGTTAGATTAATTATTTAATTAATCAAATGAATTGCCATAATCAATTACTACTAATTAATTATAGTATGGTCAATTGTTATTAAACGCTAATTATTGATGAATAATTTAATTGAGTTTTGTGCCTGAATGGATCGTAATAGGTTGGACCATTCAGTTAAGCTCAATGAGAGGTCTCTGTCTTCAACAATTTATCTATTTGATCATTGCCCCATTAAATGATTAATATAATCTTAAAATCCTAAACGACAATGAAGATAGTAATCATCTCATATTCACTTTACTCTTTCGATGATCGTCTCTCAGATCTTATCAAGTACATCGTTCTTATTGTTCTTCTTAATTATTCAATAAAATTATAATATGCTATAATTTGTGTCTACTCGATTCAATTAAATTCATTATGTTATGTTTGTCCTCCCTCGAAGTACATATATTTAGGTACCTGAGTAGTTTGAGATGTACCTCATATTGTTATCGATTGAGTGTACTAATGGAGTTTCCCTGATACATAACACCGAGGGGAACAAACTGTTTTCTTTATGTTATTTTCTCATACATTTTAATTTAAAGTATTTATTGAAGCACTTTTGATGCGAGTGATTTGTTGAGGTTATGGATGCTATACTTTTGTTTAATTCTGCTATTTGTACTATAACTTTTTATGAAATGAAGTAACATTTATATTTCTTAGATTGTGAAGTGACATCCTACTTGAATAAAATTATATTTTATTAATTAATTATTGAGTCGGGAAGTATGGTGTTACAAAATGACCCACCACACCACATGCGAAACAGATGCACTATCCTAGACAAGAAAGTATGTGATCTCAATCTAAGATCAATCAGACAAATATTTGCATCTCACGTTGATAGATCAGCAAACTACTATATCTGTCATACTATATAAGAGGGAGAACGTGCTAATTTTCAAATAATTTAAATTCAAATCTCATTTACTTCATCTTAATCTCACATTGACTTGGTTGTTGAAGTGTCAACCTTGTCAGACATCCCTCTCTTCTACCGTACCAGAAGTTCGAATCTACCGTTACGATTCACATCCATCGTTTAACGATCTATTCTTTTCGATTCACTAGAGGTTAACAAATTATTGATGAAATTTATCAAAATATGATTATTTAATTAAAAGGAACGCCCAAACTTCATCAACTAATGAAATGTCAAGTTGACTATACTCCATCTCTACAAAGAAAATGAATTGTTTGAAAAATTCTTCGCAACAAGTGTTCTTTCTCAATTTATTTAATTTACAAGTGAAAAGTTATTACAAAATTACAAGTTAGAACAACTTTTATATATACAATTGAACAAAATAGAGTCGTCTCAATTTTTCTTCAAAGAACTTAGATAAATTAGTTGTAATTTAATTATGAAAAAATAAATAGAGATCTTATCTAATTATTTTTTAACTATTATACTATTTTATAAGGTTTTATTTTGCCATAGATTAAATGTGACAAATTTAAAATTTTGTATAGTAATCTGTCTTACACATCCTAAAAACAACCATAAGACGAATCTATTATGACTAATTTCTTCCAAATCAGTAATATAAACTAACTAATTGGTTAAGAGAGAATATTTACATTGAATCTAGAGCAACTTCACAATAATTTACAAATATTAATCAAATGTAATGGAACAACTTAATAGACTATGAAATGAATTTGATTAATAATTTCCTCGTTCTATTCTTTTTAGTTTTATTAAAAAAATAATAAAAAAATAAAAGGATTATTGAATATGAAAACTTTGATATCAAATACAAATACTATTTTATAAACATTCGTGAAATGCGTAAAATGTACATAAATGTTAGAAGATAACAATGTGAGATAAATTAAAGATAAATAAATATTATATTTTATTGGAAAAAGAGGGATATAATGACCGTGTAAAAATATTTACATTGTAAATCAATGATGACCATATATCCTATTAAGTCATATTGAAAATTTAAACTAATTATATGACATAACAAAATAATATATTCCTATTGAATAATAGTGTAAAATATTTTAAATAGCATTGCATAATAATTAAATTCTATTTTATTTTGATGCTTATATATAGATTGATAATTAAATTCAAAATTTTGAAATATAAGAAACAAACCAAGCGCCAAAATAGAAAAACAGAACGTGCAAACTGTTATACGTTCTTTCCCTCTCAGCAATAGCAGCTTCACACAGTCTTTCTCTCTTCAATTTCTAGGGTTTGTTTTCTTCATTCCAATCTCATCTCTTATTATTACTATTACCATGTTCTTCATATTCAAAATGCATGTGTTTGTTCTTCATCATTTCACGTTTCTTTTTCTTTTCTTTCCAAATTTCTTTACATTTTAGATATACATCTTTTCTTCTTGAATGTGAAACAAGATAGAGTATCGTCATGAATGAATTCTTGAATTTTGCAGAATTGATCGATACATTACGAGTGTAATTGCAAGACTATGGATCGAACATTGGGTCGAGGAGGATCAGCGGATGCAGCATTTTCCAAGGTGATTAGTTCTTATATTAACAACTTGCACGGAATTGCGGAGAATTCTTCTTCTAACCAGGTGGATCATCCTGAAAATAGTAATAAGGCAGATCCTTTTCTGCAAAACTCGGCTTTGAATTCTCAATTATCACTACCATTGGATCCACAACCAATGGTTTCTGAAGCTTGGAAAACCCTGAGACTCTCTTTGGTGAATTTTCGCGGCGTTCCTGTTGGTACCATTGCTGCTTTGGATAGTTCTGATGAGAAACTTAATTATGATCAGGTAAAAGGATATTTTAGCAACTTTTGTTAGGGTGTGGTTTGCAAAATTGAGTTATTGAATGGTATTTGATTGTATGTTTACTCGTGTGTAGGTTTTTGTAAGAGACTTTGTGCCAAGTGCTTTGGCTTTTCTGATGAGTAAGGATCATGACATTGTTAAAAACTTTCTGGAAATGACTCTTCTGCTTCAATCGCGGGAGAAGATTATTGATCAGTTTCGTCTATCAGCAGGCGTAATGCCAGCTAGTTTTAAGGTTAAACGTGAGCCAGGAGAGAACAGTGAGTCCATGGATCCGGATTTTGGTGGAAGTGCAATAGGGAGGGTTGCTCCTGTTGATTCTGGATTTTGGTGGATTATATTGCTTCGTGCATACACTAAGTCTACAGGAGACAATTCCTTGGTTGATAGTGCTGCGTGTCAAGAGGGTATGCGCTTGATTCTGAACTTATGCCTTTCAGAAGGATTCGACACGTTTCCAACTCTACTATGTACTGATGGGTGCTGCATGATTGATCGTAGAATGGTAAGTAGTACTACTTATGTTGAAAATTTGAATGGAGAAGAACTATATAACACTGACACTTCATATGGAAGATAGGTTAGTGTCGTGTCTGTGTTATCATACGTTATAAGAGTTATACTATAAATTACGTTTGTTTGTGTTAGTGCTTCATAAGTTATAAGAACTAGACCATAAATTACACTGACCAGTTACAAAGGCAATGATTATTTTACATTGTTGAAATAAAACTTTGTTGATTTATACTGTGAAGAGTTTTTTTCACATTCATTTTTTGACCAACTATTTTCAGGGTCTATATGGTTATCCAATTGAAATTCAAGCACTGTTCTACATGGCTTTAAGGTGTGCAATGTATTTGCTTAAGCAAGATAAGGAAGGGAAAAAGTTCATGGAAAGAATTGTGCGACGCATGACTGCTTTAAGCTTTCATTTGAGAAGCTATTTTTGGTTGGATTTAAAGCAACTCAACGATGTATATCGATACAAAACCGAAGAGTACTCGCACACTGCAGTAAATAAGTTTAATGTGATACCTGATTCTCTACCTGATTGGGTATTTGATTTCATGCCTCATCATGGAGGTTACTTCATTGGCAATGTAAGTCCTGCTAGGATGGATTTCCGTTGGTTTTGTCTTGGCAATTGCATTGCAATTTTGTCATGTTTGGCTACTTCTGAGCAAGCCACTGCAATCATGGATCTCATAGAATCGCGCTGGGATGCATTAATCGGTGAAATGCCTGCAAAAATATGCTATCCAGCATTTGAAAACCATGAGTGGAGGATCACAACAGGCTGTGACCCCAAAAACACTAGATGGAGTTACCATAATGGAGGATCTTGGCCAGTTCTTCTATGGCTTCTTACCGCGGCTTCGATCAAGACGGGGAGGCCACATATTGCAAAACGTGCACTTGACATTGCTGAGACCAGATTGTTGAAGGACAATTGGCCTGAATATTATGATGGAAAGCATGGGAGATACATTGGGAAGCAAGCTAGGAAATGCCAAACTTGGTCTGTTGCAGGATACTTAGTGGCTAGGATGATGCTGGATGATCCATCACATTTGCGTATGGTAGCTTTTGAGGAAGATAAACTACTAAGGCCACAACATAGAAGATCAAGTTCATGTTGAGAGTTAAATAAAATGGTTCAAGGGAAGAAAGGAAAGGTGAGACACTGTAAAGAATGTAATCAATGTAGTTTGTAGATATGAATTAGTATGTGTATGTTTGGCGTTATCACAATTCACACACACCACCACATCATTCCTTAGTTCATTCAATGCTGTATCTAGTCTCAATCTCATGTTCTACTAGCTAGCAAAAGTCACTTTTGGGAAAATTGATTTATGGTGCAATGCGTTGAAGAAAAATAATTCTACTTTTTTCTATAAAAAAATAAATAAATCTAATTCATCCATTAAACATAAAAATCATTTAATTCGTCTACTTTTTCAACAAACATCTAATTAATTTATAAAAATATGTTAAAATTATAATTTCTTTTAATAGACAAAATACCTTTTAAAAAAATTAAAACATAAAAAGATTTTTAAAAAAAGAACATAAAAAAATAAGTTTTTTTATCACAATACTTTTTTGTAATGAAAATTGTATTTGTAAATTATTATCATGTTTCTGGTTTGTATATGTGTGTTTTTTCAATTCTGTTTTTTCTTTCGATAGAAAAGTTTTTATAAATCTGTTTTTTAACATAAATTTTTAGTATCATTTATTCTGTTTTAATTTCAAAAAGTGTTAAAGTGATTCATTAGATTTCTACTTTTAAAAAATATCCAATCAATTCTTAAATACGAGGGGTTGCTAATTAGAACCTTAATATATTTTTTAAACTATATAAATTTTCGAAAATGTTTCTCTTGCACAATCTAAAGTATAAATTCGAAAACACCACACAATTCTTTCAACACCGGTGTCTCTATTTAAAATGAGCTTTGAGAATGAATTTAAAGTATATGTGTCTACAATTCAGACAAAATGTGGTATATTCCGAAGAGTGAGATTCAGATAGTCTCGTTTTCAACATATCAGTTTTTTAAACCCTTTCACTCATGACATACAACATATTTTCTTATACGTTCTAAAAAATTCTTCTATTCATATTCATTAATTTTGTTTTCAAACACTATTGATTTCGACATCATGAACATCATAATCATTTGAAGTTACAAGTAATATACATATATATCATTGAATAATTGTTTTTTTTCTTCATTAAAAATATCGTCCGTAGAGTACTATTTAGATACTTCCGGATTGTATCATCTGAATCTTTTAAATAAGTGTTTGATTATCTTATTTTTTAGGATTAAATATATTTTTAGTCCTTATAAATATTGTAAAATTTAGTTTTAGTCTCCGAAATATTTTCGTTCAAAGAATCATTCTCGTAAAGTTTTCCATCCCTATTTTAGTTATATTTTAAATAAAGGCATATCATTTGGCTAAAATTCATATTTGAACCCATAAAAAATCGTAGCTAATCTTTAACAAATTCATTTATGTAATTATGGTCTGAAAAAATATTTTTTCTGTAATTATGGTCTGAAGAAATACCAAAAAAATATTCAATTGCAGAAATTTTAGTTATATTTTCTACCCTCAATTATATTTAATCAAGCAACACTCTATTTGCTACGGTAGATAGAGCTTACTCTAGTTTATCGAACGAGTTTCATCCTTCCACTATAATTTTGGAAAGCTATACTTTAGAGGTTGAAAAATTATGAATTTCATCTTTTTGTTGCTGCAGTGACAACTTCTGTGACATGACTTCTTTATATGCATATGAAAAAAAAGAAAAAAACAAATATAAAATAGCATAACCACTTATATTTAATTATGCGAGGAAACAAGCATAAACTAGTTACAAATATGCTAGTTATATGTATGGAAGTAGCAGACAAACAACTGGATAAATACATGGCTTTAACTCAAAATGCAACACCCAATATTTCTACTCCAAATTTATAAAATAATTGCAATATGTAAGTCCCTTTATTTAAACATGTCAAAATTCTTGGTGATGTCAATTTTCTTTATAATTATTTATAATTGTTAATTATGATGTATATTCCTTGTTCTGGGACCATGGAAAGAGCCTTGACTTATTTTATTTTGATTAAGGATTTAATGCAAATGTTTCACAATGTTCACCTCTTCTTTTTGGTGATTCAACACCGTGTATTCAGTATACCTGTTTGCTCGTATTTATTTAATTTCTCTATCTCTATTTGGTCTAACTTAATTAGAATTGTTTTTTTTTTTTTTTTTGTATGTTTCTGTTTTTCGTTTAATAATGTTGTGATCTTCTTTTTCAGCTAAAGTCCTATATGTTCCATTAGTTAATGATTTAGGACATACAAAGACTTATGTGCCCTGCAACCGTGCAATTATTCATGGTATGTTATACTGTTTTAAGATGCCGTCTATTGGTAGTTTGTTGTATTTTCAGTACTGGATTCTATTTGTCTCTGTTGTGAATCGGATACCTTTAAACAAAGTATAAGCGGTTTCTTATCAAGAAACACACAAGAGTTAGGGTTAATAAAGAAAACAAGATAAAACAACAAAGAACAACAAGGATTGGTTATTAAACTGCTATTCTTTCTTTTCTCTTAGAACAAGATTACAAGTATACAAGAATAACAAAATAACCTCTCTTCCTTGAAATTAGGATTTTATCTTCCTATTTTTCCTTATGTCAAGATTGAGAAACTAACATCCTATTTATAATAAAATAGCACACTAACCTAATGGACTTTTTAACAATTACCCATTAGAAGCCAACTTAGGGTACAAGCTAACTTAAACAATTGGGCTTACAAGCAAGACCCAATTCAACATGCTAACAACCCTAGCAATATTGACTAATGCATGTTAGAACAAACTTCGACTACAACACGCATTACTTGCGAACAGACTTCGACTATACTAGAGTTCGATCCAACATCTCACAGTCTCCGTCACCAAATTCATGTGGTAGTTTCTCTTGCCTTTCAGTTCATGTGATTGTGAACTATAGTGTCACGGTGGCTGCATATGGTATCTTAAACAATCTCTCAACTGAAAGGTACGAAAATCAGAGAAGTTAGTAGATGCAAAGAGACAAAGAGGTTGATGAAAAGACTGTATTTTTTTGCAATAAATTAGTTATAGATTAGTTACGATTTTAGCTACCGATTAACTATGAAATTTTATGGGTTTAAATATGATGTTGACCTTAGCTATGTGGCATGACATGTCAGTATCTTTCCACGGTGGCAAAGCTATGTGGCGTGCCATGTCATCTCTGTTAAGTGAAATAGATGGCAGAGCCGACAAATATAGGTGGAAAACTTTATGAGGATGATTTTTTGAACGAAAATGTTCTGAGGACTAAAATTAGATTTTGAGATATTTATAAGGACCTGTAACATATTTAATCCTATTTTTTATTAGTTGTAGGTATTGTGCACAATGATATTGTCCACAAAGCTAATGCATCAGAGAATGATGTTTTAGAGGATCTCTAACCATATGTTGCACGCATTGATATAGGAAAGATATTCGCCATTATACAGGAGTTTATGGTATGTGAATATATGCTTCAATGAGTCGGTACAGAAGCTGCCAAATTAGGTTTTAGGATAGTTATTAGGAAATCTCAATGTCACATTAGAAATGTAGAAGTTTGTAGTGGTATCATGAAATGGATACCTAAAAGTTCTAGTATTAAAACCCAAGGACCCATCATAAGTTTGATACTTAAATTACCTTGTTAATCTTCATGTAGGAATGTCTTACAACTTTAAATAGAATTTGGTTCTTTGATAGTGATTATTCAAGGCATATGACAAAAGACGTGTAAATGTTTATTGACTTCATCAAGAAAAAGTATGACTTCGTCCCATATGGAGACAATAATCAAGGTAATATTTTAGGTAAAAGTATTGTGAGAGATCACTTCACAATTACCATAGATTGGGTGCTTTTGGTTAAAGGGTTAAACACAACCTCTTAAGCATTACTTAATTATGTAACGAAAGGTACACTATAATTTTGGTTTGAAATTTTGAACCAGTGTGCCAAACCAATAATTTTGGTTTGCTTTATTTATGGGTAAATTGAAATGGTTCAGTTTGGGTGACATTTTACTATGATTCAGTTCGGTTCGGTTTAATACTGAATTATACCATGAACAATCCTACCAATATATGTATTTCCACTTATTAAACTAGTCAAAAGAGTTTTATTGTTTTCAATTTTTACGACCCTACATACACACAAATCAAAATTTATTTTGTTATCTTTATTACATAACTGGACAATACTAAGAGAGTAATGTTTGACACTTTTAACTTATAAAACATCTTTAATTGTTGGATTGGTATACTTAGTATCATTCCAGAACCTACAATTATTCTTTTGTTATGATCCCTATACGAAACAAAGTTTCCCTTTTTATGAGTAAAAGAAGAAAAAAGAATTATATCTCCTGTCATATGCTTTGAACAACCACTATCAAAATATCATTTAGCGTATGAGACTATAAAACATACTTGCAATATAAACATAAGTTTTCTTAAAGAAGCAAGATTAAAAAGAAGTATGTTTTGTCGGACATGTGACTTCGCGCACAAGAGGGAGGTGAATTGTGTGGTTCCGAAAAACATGATTTTGAAAAACTTTTGGGATTAGAACTAGAGTTTGAAATCATATTATTTTTAATATAGAGCAGTAGAAGAATAAAAATTGTAGAATGTAAAGCGCAGAAAACAAAGAGTTAAGGGAGACGAGAGAACACCGAGAATTATAGAGGTTCGGTCGAACCAAGAAAAAGACATACTCATCTCCCCAAGAATTTTTCTTGAGAGTATCCAATAAACTTGAGAGCTTTTAGTATGTTATACTCATGAAGCCTTCTTATGCAAGGAAAAATGAAGTTTAAGGTTGACTTCTAACCAAACAACAAACACTGGAGTAAAGCAGTGAGACTTCTTTCCAAATGACGGATCAAAGCGGTAAGTCTTCTTTCCACGAGAATCTTGGAGAGGTTAGTCTTTAAGATTCTAAACAAAATTTGCAAGCTTTTATCATAGGCTGATCTCATGAACCTTAAACTTTGGTTTTATCACGGGCTAACCAATAACCTAAGAGATTTTAACACTAGGCTAATCTCGAACCTTAGTAAGCTTTTAATATCGGGCTAAGATTTAACCTTAACTTGGTTTTACCATGGGCTAACCAAGAACCTATTGAAAACTTTTATCAAGGGATGAGCCTTCGAACCTAAAGAAGAGTTTGATCACGCAATGCTCAAACCAAAGCTTTTACGAGTTTAACTTCTAATATAAAAAAAATAATCCATAAGTGGATAAAATGTTCAACCAAGGGATAAACAAAAGTTCCTTTGTGAACTAACATATCTACCCTTTCAGAATTACAACATCTCATTGTTTGATGCCCAATTGTGCTTATTTGAGTTATCAAATATGGGCATCTTTCACTCCTTTTTGTTAAGAAAGTGTTCAAAATCACTCTTGCTTTGGTTGGTTTGCAACACTATGGGAAAGTATCTTGGTACCTTTAATTTGTGTGTTATTATGCAGGAATTTGTCATGAATTAGTGAGAATTAAGACACAAGAAAGATGGCAAGGAAACCAAGATAGCAAGCAAACATCAGCAAGTTCGCTAGGTGAGGGAGGTAGCGAAGACCTCGCTAGGCGAGTAAGCAGCGAGCAGTCAGTGAACACTCCCAGACTTGGGACAGTGGAGAAAGGGCCATAAACTCGCTAGGCGAGGGAGGTAGCGAAGCCCTCGCTAGGTAAACAAGCAGCGAGAAGTCAACGAATACTCCCAGACTTAAAACAGCAAGGAAAGGACCATAAACTTGCTAGGAGAAGTGCACAGCGAAGGCCTCGCTAAGCGAAGGATTACTCGCCTAGCGAACATTTGGAAATTGGTCTGGGGAGAGTTCTCAGAACACAGGCACTTTAGGTGGCACTTTTGGGGGTTCACTATGCGAACCACTTAGTTCGCCTAGCGAACATGACAGCTCACCAGACCCTTATATAAGTAGCATGGGCTACTTTTTGGAAAAATATCTAATTATTTTGTATTTGCATTGAGAGGATTTTTCTGACCTAGAAACTTATTCCTTCATTTCTCATCATCTCTTAGCAACATTTCACAAAAAGAAGGTGGATTCCCATCCATTCTCGATTATTCGACTCGGATGTTGATCAACCTTCTTCTGACACTTGTTGCTCAAGTCATCATGAAAATGAGTAGCTAAATCCCTCTCTTGTCAAGGTTAGGAGTAGTTAGTTCATATTTTATGTATTCTTCTTAATCTCTTGTATGTGAACAATGTTATGATCAATGTAGATGAAGTTATTTGCTACTATTTGTACATTTATGGTTTGGATTGCTTTAGATATGAACTTTCCAAGTCTTGACCTAATATCTTCATCTATCAACTATATCAAATGCTAGAGATAGATTTAAAAGTTGATATCCGCTTTGTATCGATCTTAATGATTATTTTTTCGATTGTTATTTAGAGAGATCATCTAACGGTCGAAACAATAACATTCACGAAATCCCTTTAGAGATGAACATTTTTGCGAGGATACGCGGTTATGTTGGTTAGAACTTTGTTCACATATTTGATTGAGCAGATACATTTAGGACAGACTAGCGAACCCTAATCTTGACATGCTTTTATCAAACTTAAGACCGACTTTTATTCCGTTTTAAATCTTGCAAACTTATGTTACGAAATTGAAACCATTATAAAACCCCCCTTTTTCTTAAGTCATTAAACCGTTGAATGACAAGCATTTATATTCTCTACAATACATGTGGATACAATAAAACACTACCGCATAATACTTTCTAACAAAATGGTGTCGTTGTCGGGGATTGTTAGTTGAATATTGCAATAGTTTAGTGATATTAAGATTTTTGTATTGTGAATCTCTTATCTTTGTAATTCTTTGTGCTTTTTAATTTGTTTAGTTCGTGTGTAGAATTCGTTTATGTGTGGACAAGTTCGGTCGAAAAACCTTCTTTTCGATCCTGAGATTGAGAGAACCGCTCAGCGTACCAATAGTCGCACAAGGCGAAGACGGCAACAAGCTATTGCAAGACAAGAGCTCGGAGAATCTTCTTCATCCACTCCACCTAATTCACCAATTAATGGCACCACCTCCACCTCCAGTTTCCACTCCATGTACGAACAGTCCAAGACACACCGCTCAGTTCGCATGTAATCTCCACAATGGAAGACAAGTCGAGATGAAGACGGGAATCCTTGCACTTATCTATCAAAATCCTTTCACAGGATTAGATCATGAGGATGCATTCACACATCTTACAAAATTCTATGAGATTGCGGGTGCAACGGGAGCAACTGAAGCTGACAAAGAGTCATTGTTCAGGAGACTATTTCCTCATTCCTTGATTGGGAAAGAAAAGGAATGGTATCTTGATCAATCTACAACAATCATGACAGATTGGAATCTTTTGGAAGAGAAGTTTATTGAACGGTTCTTTCCATATAACCGTTTCATGGAAGCTAAAACTACGATAACTGTGTTTTCACAAGGAGCAAGTGAATCCCTCAATGAAGTTTGGGAGAGATTCAAGTCTATGTTGAGAAAATGTAAAGGACACGGTTTTGATGAACTTTCTCAAGTTCATATTTTCCGCAATGGTCTCCTTTCGGTTCACAAGACCTTATTGGATGCTACGGCGGGAGGTTCTTTGATGTCTAAAAGCGCCAATGATGCAATTGCAATTATTAAGAAGATGGCACTTAATGATCACCAAGGGAATCATAACCGTGGGGTAGCTCAAAGAAAACTAGGCGTGCTCGAGTTAGGTACGAATGATGCTATTCTTGATCAAAACAAACTTCTTACGCAACAAGTGGAGCTTTTAACTCAACAAATGTCGAAGCTTCCACAACAAATCAAAGAGATGCAAGAAGTTCCTACCCAAGTTCAAGTGGCAAGTTGTGAGTTGTGTAAAGGTGACCATCCTACCAGATATTGTCCTCTCGTTTTGGAAGAAGCCAATTATTCCGGAAATCAAAATTAAGGATACCAACAAAGACCACCTTATCAACCGGAAAATCAAGGTTATCAAAGACCTAATCAAGGGTACCAACAACCTTGGAGGCCACAAGAAGCCGGAACTTCAAATCGTCAACAATATCAAAACTACACTCAACCTCCACAAACTCAAAGTGCACCATCAAAGATGGAGGAAACTCTTACTCAATTCATGCAAATGTCAATGTCCAACCAAAAGAACACCGACGCGGCTATTAATAATTTGGAGACACAAGTTGACCAATTATCTAAACAATTGGCCGATCAACAAAAAGGGCCTTTCACGGCTACCGCTACTCCAAATCCGAAGGAGCATTACAAGGCGATTCTTACAAGAAGTGGTAGAGAAATTGACATGGGCCTAGGTGAGGAAGTAGTGGCGGAGGAAGTTGTAGTTGAAAAAGAAATTGAAAATGTTGGTGATGAAGTAGAAAAAAATGTTGAGGGAGAATTAGTTGAAAATGAGAAAGTGAAAAAAAATGAGGAAGGAGAGAAAAGTAAGAAAGAAGAAAAAACGAGAAAATCGAAAAAGGGAAAAGAGCAAGTGAACACGATACATATTCAAAATTTTCCTTATCCACATGCTCCGACTAGGAAAGACAATGCTAGACACTATGCTCGGTTTATGGACACATTCAAACAATTGCAAATTAATATTCCATTTTCCGAAGCATTGGAGAAAATGACAAAGTATGCTAAATTCATGAAGGACATTCTCACGAAGAAGAAGTGGTGTACGAATCAAGAAACAATCATGGTAGATGCTAGTTGTAGCATAATTATTCAACGTACTCTCCCGAGGAAAGAAAGTGATCCGAGACGAGTCACTTTGCCCATCACCATTGGAAATAATTATGTTGGCAAGGGATTGATTGATTTGGGCTCTAGCATAAATTTGATACTCTTATCTATTATGAAACGGTTGGGATACATGAAGTTGAAATCGAATCAAATGACGTTGCAACTTGCCGACAAATCTACCACTCGCCCTCATAGTGTAGCCGAAGATGTGTTGGTAAAGGTTGATAAATTTTTGTTCCCAATTGACTTTGTAGTAATTGATATGGAAGAAGATGATGACTCTCCATTGATTCTTAGCCGACCTTTAATTAAGACCGCACGCATGGCGATTGATATGGACGATGGTCTCATGAAGGTAAGAGTTCTTGATGAGGAGATTTGCTTCAATCTTTTCGAAGCCATGAAACTTTCTAAAGAAAAAACCGATTATTTTAGAATTGATGCAAGGGAAGTGGCAATTGAAGAAGGCAAGGAGTTATTACAAGTTCCTACACCATTACAACAAGTTCTTACAAATGCTATTCAAAAGTGAATGAAGAAGAAGAACGAGAAATTGAAAAGTGTTTGCGGGAACTTGAAGAGTTAGAGGAAATACCACCTTTGAAAGAAAAGGTGGAAATTTTGAAAAAAGAGAACAATGAGGCAGGCAAGCTTGAGTTGAAGTTATTACCATCTCATCTAAAGTATGTTTTCCTTGATGAGGAGAAAAATAAGCCGGTAATCATAAGTGCGGAGTTAACCATGGATGAAGAAAGGAAATTCATTGTGGTGTTGAAGAAAAATCAAGAGGCAATGGGTTGGACTCTTTCCGATTTAAAAGGTATAAGTCCTTCCTATTGTATGCATCGTATATTCATGGAGGAAGATTTCAAGCCGGTAGCTCAACCATAAAGACGATTGAATCCCATACTGAAAAAAGTGGTGAGGCAAGAAGTTGTAAAAATGTTGGATTCCGGCATGATTTATCCTATTTCTGATAGTCCATGGGTGAGTCCAGTTCAAGTGGTGCCGAAGAAGGGTGGAATGACAGTTGTCCGCAATGAAAATAATGAGTTGATTCCAACAAAAACCATAACGGGATGGAGAATGTGTATTGACTACCGTAGGTTTAATCAAGCTACGAGAAAATATCACTTTCCTCTTCCTTTCATGGATCAAATGCTCGAGAGGCTTTCCGGTCAAAAGTATTATTGCTTTTTGGATGGATACTCCAGGTATAATCAAATCATTGTCAACCTGGAAGATCATGAAAAAACAACTTTCACTTGTCCTTTCGGAATCTTTGCTTATCGGAGGATGCTGTTTGGTTTGTGTAATGCACCGACGACTTTTCAAAGGTGTATGCAAGCTATATTCTCAGACTTGATTGAGAAGACGATCGAGGTATTTATGGATGATTTCTCAGTTTTCGGACCGTTATTTGACCTTTGTTTGAAAATTTTGGATGTTGTTTTGGAGAGGTGTGTGGATACTAATCTAGTGCTTAATTAGGAGAAATGCAACTTCATGGTCACAGAAGGTATTGTATCGAGCACAAGGTTTCTTCAAAAGGACTTGAAGTTGATAGAGCTAAAGTGGAAGTGATTGAAAAGCTACCTCCGCCTCTGAATGTGAAGGGAATTAGAAGTTTTCTGTGTCATGCGGGATTTTATTGAAGATTCATCAAGGACTTTGCGAAGATAGCAAAGCCATTGAGCAACTGGCTCAACAAAGATAAGTCTTTTTGTTTTATGATTCTTGCATGATAGCTTTTGATTCTTTGAAACAAAGCCTCATAACTGCATCCATAATTGTCGCACCGAACTGGAAAAATGATTTTGAACTTATGTGCAATGCGAGCGATTATGCGGTTGGTGCAGTTTTAGGCCAAAGAAAAACCAAGATTTTTCATGCGATACATTATGCAAGCAAGGTTCTTAACGAAGCTCAAATTAGTTATTCAACAACGGAAAAGGAATTGCTTGCTATAGTGTACGCATTAGAAAAATTTAGGTCTTACTTGATTGGGTCCAAATTTGTGGTCTACAGCGATCATGCAGAGATCAAGTATCTGCTTACCAAACCGGATTCTAAGCAACAGTTGATTCGTTGGATTCTTTTACTTCAAGAATTTGATCTTGAAATTCGTGATAAAAAAGGGTCCGAGAATTTGGTAGCAGATCACTTGTCCCGACTTGTGAATGATGAAGTCACAAAACATGAGAAAGAGGTGAGGGAGGAGTTCCCCGATGAAAAATTATATATGGTAACAGTTAGACCTTGGTTCGCCAATATGGCTAACCACAAAGCCACCGGATTGATGCCGGAAGGTTTAACTAGTCACAAAAGAAAAAAAAATTGTCTGACGCCAAGTATTTTGTTTGGGATGAACCACATCTTTTTAAACTTGGTGTCGATAACATTTTGCAGAGATGTGTTTCTGAGGAGGAGGCCAAAGACATTCTATGGCATTGTCACAACTCTCCGTATGGAGGTCATTTTAACAACACAAGAACGGCCGCTAAAGTCCTTCAATCGGGATTTTATTGGTCGTCCTTGTTCAAAGATGCGTACGCACACACAAAAAGTTGTGACAAATGTTAGAGGATCGGTGGAATAACGCAACAAATTGAAATGCCACTTCAAAACATGATAGAAGTCGAAGTTTTCGATTGTTGGAGCATTGATTTTGTTGGTCCATTTCTACCGTCATTTGGAAATGAATACATTCTTGTTACGATGGACTACGTCTCTAAATGGGTGGAAGCCATAGCTAGCCCTAAGGTAGACGGGAAAACCGTAATAAATTTTTTAAAGAAAAATATATTTTCTCATTTCGGTACTCCGAGAGTGTTAATAAGTGACGGTGGTTCACACTTTTGTAACACTCAGTTAGCCAAAGCTTTAGAGCAGTATGGTGTGCAACACAGAGTTACAACACCATACCATCCACAAGCTAACGGACAAGCAGAGGTATCGAATTGAGAGATTAAAAAAAATTGGAAAAAACCGTGTCTGCCTCACGGAAGGATTTGTCAAGTAAGCTTGACGATGCCTTGTGGGCCTATCAAACCGCTTTCAAATCTCTGATTGGTCTCACACCGTTTAAAATGGTTTATGGAAAAAATTGTCATCTTCCGGTGGAATTGGAACACAAAGCCTTTTGGGCTTTGAAGTTGCTGAATTTTAATCATAACTTGAGTGGAGAAAAAAGAAAAAGCCAACTCCATGAGTTGGACGAACTCCTCCATCAAGCTTATGATTCGAACAAGATTTACAATGACCGCGTGAATATGTATCATGACAAAAAGCTTGTGACCAAGACATTCGAAGTGGGGAAGATGGTGTTAGTGTTCAATTCAAGGTTAAGATTATTTCCCGGAAAAATAAAATCCAAATGGGCGGGTCCGTTCCAGATTCGCGACATTTTGAGCTACGGGGCTATTATCATTGAAAATATCAAGACCAAAGAGACTTGGACGGTAAATGGCCAACGGTTGAAAGTATACTTGGGTGGTGATTTCATGCGGGACACCACCTCTGTGCATTTCAGCGATTCGTGATCGCGTTTGACCGTCGAGCTCCAACGACGTTAAAAAAGCGCTTGTTGGGAGGCACCCCAACATTGTAAGTATTTATTGTTTTCTGTTGTGTGAAATTGGTGTTTAACATGGTGGACCTTTGCTGAATTGTGCAGTGCATTGTTGTTTTAAAAAACAAAAACCTGTCATGTTCGCTAGGCGAAGACAGTAGCGAACATGTTCGCTAAGACGTTCGCTAGGTGAACAGAGCAAAACAGGTTAATTTTTTTTATTCAGTGGGCCACCTATTTGGGCCCAAAACCATTTTATTTTGTTATGTTGTTAGTCTGAATTTTTAGGGTCACTCTTTTCACTCTCACATTACCATATTTCACTCTCATATCACACAAAAACTTGAGCAATTCTCTGTGCAAGTCCTACCTTTTGTGTTTCAAACCCAATCACCCTTTGCAATCAGGTATGTCTATGTTTCCATTTTTCTTTGTCTTTGTTGCTTTAATTTTCAAAAGAATGGACAATTTGGGTTGTAATTGGTGAATTGCAGATATGAAAAGTTTAGGGTTGCATGAGTGTAGAAAATGGTTCTTAACATGCCAAATCTTTATGTTTCACAAATTGTGGTAGCAAACCTTTGGATTGTCTGGTTTTGGATTGAAAACAGTGGGAAAAATCAAAAACCCGCAGCTTTCTCTAGCATATTCGCTAGGCGAACCTGTAGCGAATCTTCGTTGGGTCTTCGCTAAGCGAAGCTTGCAGCGAACATGACAGAACCTTGTTTTTCTGCTATGATCACTAATCTGTCTTGTGGATGTGTTTTATTTCTTTTCTATGTTATGTGCAGATGGCATCCAGGTTTTGGGCTTCGAAAAAAAGAAAGGTTGGAAGCACTTCTCGTCCTCCACCAACCCAATATGATACCGAGATATTTGTTGGTCCAAAACAAGCCGCACGCTATGTGGCTCTGGAGAAGCAAAAAACATTTCCTGAAAAGAGGTTCCTTATCAATCCACAAGGCGAGTATAGAACATTTGTGGGACTAATCAACAACAAGAAGTGGGATGCATTGATCACTCCAACCGATAGCTACAACATTGAGATTGTGCGTGAGTTTTACGCGAACGCACTTCCGAATGATGATGAACCTTTCACCTGGACCACGAAGGTGGCAGGGCGTCAGGTGGTGTTTGATCGAGATGCTATAAATAAGGTGCTTGGAGGACCCCTCGACTTAGGTGCAAATGAGATTGACGAATATCACAAAGATTTGAGGCTCCATAAAAAATAGATGCCATCTCCGAGGCCTTGTTGTTGGAGGGTAAGACTGTAGAGCTGAACCCATCTGGGGTTCCTAGGAGGTACCACCGTGAGGATATGACACCCCTAGCCCAGTTGATATTGCTGCTGATTTTGACCAATATCAAGCCAAAATCCCACACTTCTACCGTGCCGATCCTAGTGGCATACTTGGTTCACTGCATCTTGATTAATGTACAGATTAACGTGGCGAGAATCATTACTGATGAGCTGAAGTCTGTGGTTGAGAGTGGGCTGAAAGCGGGGGCACGAGTTAATTTCCCCCTTGCTTTCCCATGTCTCATCATGGCCTTGTGTGTTCAGTCGAGGGTGAAATTACCCTCCCGCAGGAAGGTGATGATTCCAGCCGTGATCGATGATCGTTATGTGGATATGTATTGCAGGCCGAAGAACTTCCGAGCAAGTGCAGCTGCTGTAGATACCGGGACTACTGATGGTCCTGGTGTTGCTTTTTCTCAGGGATTCGATCCATTCCAATAGGCAGTTTACAACTATAACTGGGATGGAATAGCGGCAACTCAGCGCGCCATGATTGACATTCATGCTTCCATGCAGGTACTCTAGTTGCAGTGTCGTGACCCTTTTGTAGAGCGCAATATGATGACGCGTGAGCAGTTCCTGCAAAATGCGAGCTAGCCTGAGGTCAGGCCTGTTTTCGGAGAGGGGGCAGGTGCTTCTGGTTCTGGTGGCGCTGATGTGGCTAATGATGCTGATGTTGCTGCTGCTGATGATGATGAGAAGGAGGAGGATGAGGATGGTTTTGGTTCTAGTTCTGATAGTGTAAAGAGGACCAAGTCCAATGAGGACTAAGTCCTTTTGATCTTTTGGTTTTATTGCTTTGTATTCAGATATTTTATTTTGTATTCCAGAATGTTGGTTGTGTACTATTTTGGGGTGTTTTTCCCCACGCACATTTTATTTCTTTGAAGTAATGTTTGAATTATTTTGTTTGTTTTTAGTGATTTTTATTTAATATTTTTCTGGTTGTTGAGTTATCAAAACTTCTAGATTGGTTGCTCTCCAAAAAGAAGTATCCAATGAAGGCGCATCAGAGTTTGGATGACAATGATAAAAATAAACAAGGGAATAATGCTAAGATACATGGTTACCTTCGGTTAGAATTTTAGAACGCATTAAGAACTTTAATCTTGTCGCAATTGAATATTGTTCTTTTTGTAACATTGTTGAATGAATGATTCACCTAGGACTTAGAACCACAAATTATGAGGAAACCTCCATTGTACACTAAATGCTGGATTCTAATAAACTGTGTTGTTTCATTTGATTCATGCTTTGTCTTTTATTATTGTGAATTTGTGGAAGCATTTAGAAATGATCAAGGCGCTTGTTTTCTTTCGAGCACAACCAATTCCAAATACAACTTACCCGTGAGCATAAAGTATTCGTGAACTCCCTTGAGTTTAAACAGTTGAAATAATGCGAGATTTTAAAATCTTTTTTCTTGAACCCCTGAATTTTATGTTAATTGTTCTTTTTGCCGTAAAAAGTCAAGAGCATTCACTTGAGGGTTGAGTAAAAGATAAGTTGGGGAGAATGGAAATGAAATTCGGTAGGTTGCCACAACTCTTGAAAAACCGAGCAAGCATTGAAAAAAAAATATAAAGAGAAACATTTGTTTTGTGAATATGATGTGTAAAAGAAAAAAAAAGAGAGAATGCTTGCTTGGAAGAAAAATAGTGATAAACAAAAATGAGTTATGAAATAAGAGTTGTGAAGGTTTCAAATGATATCAAGTGGAATGAAGTTGGGATGTGTGAATAACTTGTACATTGAATGTCTCTTTTGCATCGGCAATTTTGTTTCAATGGCCTTAGATACATCCCTTGTTCGTAAACCCGACCAAGCTACAACCGGAAAAGACCTTAGTGATATTCTTGCTTCCATATGTTCATTTGTAATTGTTAAGATATTCTATGAATTGAATTGATTTTGGCATTGTTTGTTAGAGAGTGAAAGTATCCCCGCGGTTGCAAACGCGTAAATTTCTTCAATCCTTATTCGAAGAGGAGAGATAGGGTGATTCATTCAGGATAACACTGTTGTTGATTGATAAATGTTTCGCATTACTTTAAGACTTTAGTTTTTGTGTGTTGTTTTATTCTAACCATTGGGAACTTGTGTATGGCAGAAATTCTTGTGTTTGAGCCATTTGATCCAATTTTGGAGAAATCTTTTTCTTAAGCAAATCCTCTTGTTCATCAAGAGGCATACTTTGCTTGAGGGCAAGCAAGATTCTAGTTGGGGAGTGTTGTTAGATGCCCAATTGTGCTTATTTGATCTATCAAATGTGGGCATCTTTTACTCCTTTTTGTTAAGAAAGTGTTCAAAATCACTCTTGCTTTGGTTGGTTTGCAACACTATGGGAAAGTATCTTGGTACCTTTAATTTGTGTGTTATTGTGCAGGAATTTGTCATGAATTAGTGAAAATTAAGACACAAGAAAGATGGCAAGGAAACCAAGATAGCAAGAAAACATCAGCAAGTTCGCTAGGCGAATGAGGTAGCGAAGACCTCACTAGGCGAGTAAGCAGCGAACAGTCAGCGAACACTCCCAGACTTGGAACAGTGGAGAAAGGGCCATAAACTCGCTAGGCGAGGGAGGCAGCGAAGCCCTTGCTAGGTGAACAAGTAGCAAGAAGTCAGCGAACACTCCCAGACTTAAAACAACAAAGAAAAGACCATAAACTCGCTAGGCGAAGTGCACAGCGAAGGCTTCGCTAAGCGAATGATTACTCGCCTAGAGAACATTTGGAAATTGGTCCGGGGAGAGTTCTCAGCAAGGTTGTCAAACTCGTGAGTCTACTCAGACTCATAAAGGGTCTGTAGACTCGACTCGCAGACTCGACTCACAAACTCGTACGAGTCTATGAAAAATTAAAAATGACTTTCAAAAACCTATAAGTGACACTCATATGATACACTCCTATGTTTTTATACTTATAAATTCATCTTTTATGACATAAATATATAATACAACACGAATTATCATGAAAATTTAAATTTCATACTCCATAACAAATTTTTTAGCAAAAAAAAAACTCGATAATAAAACAAACAAAATTGCAAAGTATATAGTTAAAGACTTAAATTACTAATTTCTTAATTTTTTTTCTTCATTACGTTCTTCAATTGTTTATTCATCATTCGAATGACTATCTTCAAATGAAAGAACAACAATATTTGATTTTCCTTTTCCATTTTTCAACTTTAAATTGTACATGATATACACCAAATTATTCACCTTTTGTTATGTAACATATTTCTTCTCTTTGTATGAACCTAAAAATCAAATAATAACTCAACTCAATGTTTCTAAATAATTAAATTCAAGTCTATAAATAAACAAATATTAATTCATTACCATTTCAAAGGAACTTCAATTACGTTCACATCCATAGGAGCTACAAGTTAAACTTATAACACAAATTGCAAACCTCTTTAATTATGGAGTTATATCTCCATAGAAATTCCACCCTTCATCCTTTCTAAACTATTTTCTACCAAAAATCATAAATTTTTTAAACTATTTTGTCATGTGCAAATTGATGCATGTGTATTGGGATCATTTGACATGATTGGACAATAGTGCATCACCTTTACATAAGATATCATACATGAGAAGCATCCGAGTGAAACATATAAGAAAATAATTACATACAAATGATTGATTTATGACCACATACATGAACAAAGCAAGACGCAGAATAAACTCACGTCGTTGATGAAGGGGGAAGAAACTTTGCTGAAATAATAGACTAGGAGAGAGAGAGAGAGAGAGAGAGAGAGAGAGAGAGAGAGAGAGAGAGACTTTTTAATTTTCGTACAAGAAAAAAAAGGATTTTTTATAAAAAAATAAAATAAAATCTTTTGGGGAAATTAGGTTTTTTTTTTTTTGTTTTTAAAAAATTCAAAAAAAAACTTATAGGCTCGCGAGTCTATACGAGTTTGTGCGAGTCTACCCGAGTCTACTCGAGTCTATGAAAAAAAGATTCTATGTACGAGTCTACTCGTTTATGCTTCCTAAACTCGTAAACTCGTACGAGTTTATGAGTATACCCGCGAGTTTGACAACCATGGTTCTCAGGATACAGGCACTTTAGGTGGCACTTTTGGGGTTCGCTAGGCGAAACACTTTGTTCGCCTAGTGAACATGACAGCTCACCAGACCCTTATATAAGTAGCATGGGCTACTTTTTGGAAAAATATCTAATTATTTTGTATTTGCATTTAGAGGATTTTTCTGACCTAGAAACCCATTCCTTCATTTCTCATCATCTCTTAGCAACATTTCACAAAAAGAAGGTGGATTCCCATCCATTATCGGTTATTCGACTTAGATGTTGATCAACCTTCTTCCGACACTTTTGCTCAAGTCATCATGAAAATGAGTAGCTAAATCCCTATCTTGTCAAGGTTAGGAGTAGTTAGTTCAGATTTTATGTATTCTTCTTAATCTCTTGTATGTGAACAATGTTATGATCAATGTAGATGAAGTTATTTGCTACTATTTTTACATTTATGGTTTGGATTGCTTCAGACATGAACTTTCCAAGTCTTGACCTAATATCTTCATCTATCAACTATATCAAATGCTAGAGATAGATTTGAAAGTTGATATCCGTTTTGTATCGATCTTAATAATTATTGTTTCGATTGTTATTTAGAGAGATAATCTAACGGTCGAAACAATAACATTCACGAAATTGCTTTAGAGATGAACGTTTTTGCAAGGATACACGGTTATGTTGGTTAGAACTTCGTTCACATATTTGATTGGGTGGATACATTTAGGACGGACTAGCGAACCCTAACCTTGACATGCTTTTATCAAACTTAAGACCGACTTTTATTCCGTTTTAAATCTTGCAAACTTATGTTACGAAATTGAAACCATTATAAAACCCCCATTTTTCTTAAGTCATTAAACCGTTGAACGGAAAGCATCTATATTCTCTACAATCCCTATGGATACAATAAAACACTACCGCATAATACTTTCTAACACTCACTCACTAAAAGAGATTTCTCAAAAAGAACTTAGGCTAAATTTAGTGAGAGAAACTAAGAGAAATTTAGAGAGAGAGAGAGAGAGAGAGAGAGAGAGAGAGAGAGAGAGAGAGAGAGGTATGAAATGAAACTCTGTTCTGGATGATTTGAAATGAGGGAAGGGATCTCTATTTATAGGCTAGAGGTTGGCTTAAATAGAAAATCATTTTAAAAGATTTTTATGACTTGCCAATCAATTGGAAAAATGTTCAAATAAATTGGTCAGCTCCATTACAATTAATTACCTAGTTAAAAATGGAAAAAAAATCTAATTGTTAGCCATCATTAAGATGATGTTCTGACCGATTAGGGCATATTTTTGAAACCTCTCAATCGATTGGGATAAGGTTTCAATCAATTGGCAAAGACAAAAAAAAAATACCAGACCTTTTTAGACAACTTCCAACTCATCTGACACTACTACAATACATTTTTGAAAGTATATCTTTGAGAAAAATCGGTTTAAAAAATGTTTTTGCTTGTTTGTGATTTAGCCATGTACTTTTACAAAAACACCCTTTATGAATAACATATTTTTCACTCAGACTAATTAAGGTAGGTCTTTATTTGTACTTTAATACTCTGTCAGATACTTTTTTTGTTGTGGACACTTGTTTGAGTTTACTTGATATGAGACTTGAATTAATCTCCATTTGGTTGCCATCGTTGAATAGTCAAGTCCAACAAACCATAATTCTTTGATTTGCATCTTAAACCGCTCAATCGCCCATGCTTGACTTATCATCATCAATTGTCATTATACAAAGGTTGTCATCATCAAAATTAAAATAGTTGTACTTGTTAAAAGCATATCACCTATAAAATAAGGTTCTACATTCTCTCTTTTGTTTATGATGACAACATATCTCTCAGGGAAAATGGTAAAAGAAAATAACAAATATGTTTTTTGAGTAATTAAACTTCCCCTGAGTTAAATAGAGAGTATACTCCACTCCCCATGAGAGTATACTTTTTCCTCTTTGTTGAAATCAAAAAGGGCGAGTAAACATGCATTGCAAAAATATAAATATGCAAACATAGACAAATAAGCATTTTGGAAAGGGAAAAACATTTATTTTTATTACTAGAATTTGAAATTACAAGAAGGTAAATTTTTGCAGAAATTAAAAGTTCTAAATAGAAAACATAAGCATTTAAGAAAAATTAGTTCATCTCATCATCATCCTCGCTTGAAGTCATTAGTGAAATGAGGTTTCTTTTCTCCATTCTCTTGATGAGCTTGTCAATATTTGCATTCATTGCCTTTTTCTTATCCAATATATCATTTAGGGTGTTTTAGGAGGATGGAGAAAGATCATTGTTTCTTTATTGCCTTTCTATTCTTGGTGGTAGTGGAATTAGTTCCCCTTTTGGAATAGCAAATCCCATTTTACTTATAACCGCTTGCCATATCTTTGTGTGCACAAAATCTGATTCTTCTTCTATGAATTCATATTCGGTGTAGATATGGATTTTTTAGATTAGTTTTGACATAGGGTAGAATGATATTTCTTTGCTATCTAGCATGTGGTGGAGTACGGCATCTGCCCAAATTTTCTCAACTTCGTTTTCTAAAAAAAACTACAGGGACATCTGATTTTTAGATGGTGCTATAGTTACTTTTCCTTGGGAAAAACACATGATGCATTATGTAGTGAATCAATATACTATTTGAGCGTATGAGGCCGATAGTGAAGGGAGATTGAATTTTAAAGGAAGGGTCAATGAGAAAAGTATGAGAATGAGTTTCATAATTAAATTTGTTACCTTCAAGATCCATTTAATCATAATCTTTCTCAATGAAAGGTATATCACAAATGCATGCAAAGTCTTTGTCGTGGCTAGAAAATTACATAGTCGCCATCATTCTTTATTTATTCTAAATGCACAGGAAAGTAATGATAAAACCTAATAACTAAGGGCGAGGGACTAGGTTCGGGAGTCGGTTAAGCAAGGGGAATGTGTTAGGCACCTCTCACTTCCATTGTACTCAATAGGATCATTATCTAATTCTAAGGTTACTATATTATCTAAGGGAATGTTTTCTCAATTATTTACTATATGCTTAATATTTATTTATTTTACAAAGAATCATATCATTATTATTTACAAGAAAAGTTAAGTTTATCAGTGTAATAAAAGAGAAAATTAATAAGGAAAGAATAAAGATTTTTTTTTATTTATTATTATACTCACTAGAGTTTTACAACTCTATGCCTACATACCCTCAAGTTCATCGAAGGATCATAACATTGTAGTTCGTCTAAAAAGTATTTGTTTGTTTTGTTGATTTTAGATCTTGAAAAGATTCTCAACGCATCAGGTAGAAAAGTGTTTCATTTGAGAAAATGACTCAATGCACAAGGGCAGGAGACTTAATGTTTGAGTGTGTGGAGTTGGCTTTAAATGATTTGTTAATTTGAAAAACTATAATAGTTTGTTTAATTTAATAAAATAAACTAATAATAGATATATAACTATTTATGTTAAATGAGAAAATTATTAAACAAGTTAATATGTTAATATTATATCAAGACCTTAACCCTAATTGCTAATTAGATTAAGTCCAACCCTAATACTACCCCTAAACCTAATATTGGTCTCAAGACTAACCCTACTATATTCTTAATTAAAATATCTAATCAATTATTTAATATTAATAAATATACTTTTTGTATTTTAAAATGTTCCGGACTGTCCCAATGGTTAGGCATGCCCCAATCCACTTCTGCTCCTAGAACGACACAATTGCCTAAGGCCAGCCAATTTGGGGGAATATTTACCTTTCTGCCCCTCCATCGGGGAAGGTTGGTCGGTTGACCTATAGTGTCAACTGTCCCTCCTCAGCAGTTCTTGCCCATCATGCACGGTTCCACCATCCAGAAACAGTCACGACGCCTGTGCTTGTTACTATGCCTTTGCCCGTAACAACGACTAGTTCTGGGCACCTCTGCCCGCCCCAACGGCTAGTTTCTCGCAGTTTCCTATTCTTCAGAGAACGATTATCTTACCTTGAAAATAGGGACCAATGGCCAAGCAATGGGGGCACTATAAAAACCCTCTGAGAGGGTCAGGTATTTAATATTCATCATAATACACACATACTCTGTACTTGCCCTCTTTTCTCCCAATTTTTACTTTAGCATTGGAGTACCTTGCAGGTACAACCCCCTCATCATCTCTCACACCCAGCATCACCGACGTTGTCTCTGGCCCACTTCAGATTCTGATCAGCCGTCAAGATCAGTGGCGCCGTCTGTGGGAAACTCTGTTATCCCCGTCTTTCTTCCATCATAGATTCGAGACCAAATTAGTTCTTTCAAACTCCGATCATAGCCAGCCGTGACAACACCCATGATGCTCACAACTCTGCCTTCCTCCCCGTTAACAAGACTGATACTGACAGAGCAACCACCTCTCTTGAGGGTGACGCCCACCAACAAAGGGATGGAGCCACCACGTCTCCCTCCCCTGTTTGTGTCGATCACAATAAGTTTCAGCCCATCCAGGACCACCTGCTAGTCCTAGTTCCGCCCAGAGTCGACCCAGCCATGGCGGGCCTCCTCGAGGCTCTCAACAAGACCAACCTCCTAATCCTCCATCAGAACGCGAGCATTGAAGCCCTAGAAGATTCCAGACATCCAAGATCCTCTCCGCCGAGGAAAGAGCTCCAGAAATGACGGAGTCTTCCTCCTCGACGTGAAAGAAACTGTCGGGCACCCCAGAGCAAGAGTCTCAGGCCGTCAGAAAGCGCAACCACATCTCCCCTCGAAACCCGTATTCCCCGAGACCCAAGAGGACCAGAAGAGATCAATGAGCAGAGTCCCATTGTCTACCTCCACCCAGATCCAAGGGTCGAGCAGGAACCCCGTCTCCCCGTCAAGATCACCATCCTACTATAGTCGAGGTACTCGCTTCCCATCATGGTCCAGCAGTAGCAGCAACGATGAGCCTCGCAGCCCGTTGTCCCAGGAGATTATGGTTATGCGCCTACCAAAGGGACTGGAGAAGCCCCATTCTCTAGGCACGTATGACGGTACTACGGACACTGACGAGCACATCGAAAATATTATGCGTTGCTCGATTACCGTGGCGTCTGGGGCGCCATCAAATATAGATTGTTGCCAACCACAATGAGGAAGAGAGTAATGACCTGGTACAGAGACTCCCCAACGATTCCATCATATTATGGAGGCAATTGGGGAGAATGTTCTCTAGACACTTCACGACCTCTCGCCGCCACCCAAATACCGAAGCCTTCCTTAAGTCCATCATTCAAGGGAAGGACGAACCTCTTCGAGCCTATATCAAAAGGTTAAATAAGGAAGTTGTCAAAGTATCCATGATCGACGACATGAAGAAATTCTTGCTCGAGCGCGGGCTCCGTCCCTGTACAGAATTTGCCAAAGCAGTGGGTATTCAGCCTCCAGCAACGCTGAACACCTTCCTCCTCAAAATGCAAGCGTACATCCAGTACAAGGAGAAAGAAGCCACCGGCTCTGCTCGGGACTCGAGGCACCGAGAGAGTGCCGGTTCCTCCAAGCCCAATGAACCCTCGACATCTCTTTAGGGAGATAGAAGACGCTAAGATCTCCCCCGAGAGCCCCTGGATAACAAAGAGTCTTCCGGCCGGTTCCATGAATATACTCTTCTAACAGTATCTCGAGAAAAGATCCTCTCTGAGTGTGCCAACTTGAAATTCCAGCAAGCGGGATTTCGGTTCCCTATACAAATATCATCCAAGCCAAATACTGACAAGTCGAAGTATTGTCGGTTCCACAAGAGCCAAGGCCATATAACCGACGACTGCATCCACCTGAAGGATGACATTAAGATACTGATCAGAAAATGACACTTAAAGCAGTTCGCCAAAAGGAAGGATGCTCCTCGACAAGACGCCCAGGAGTCCAAGAAGATCGAGGAAGAGTTCCTCAGAAGAAACCAGCCTTCAGGTCTCCATGAGCATCTCGCGTCCTGATGACTTCTACATCCCCGAGGGGCTCAGCGCCCCTCCCTACTTCTCCGCACACATCTTGTAGGAGACCTTTCCATCCGCCATGGTCATCTCCAGAGGGGGCTTCAACAAGGTTACAGTGGGGTCCGTCAAAATAAAGTTGAGCACCTTATCAGAAATAGCTCGAACCAGAACTCCACCCTCGACAAGGTCCGGGGAAAGTCTGTTCCCATCTGCTTCTACCATGAGGAACTCCTCGACGGAGCCCCCAACACCAGCATCCCTCTACTCATGAGAGCCCAGATGGCCAACTTTGACGTCTGACGGATCCTCTTAGATCAAGGCAGCTCAATTAATATCATGTATTCCTAGCTGTTCTCCACTCTCTAGCTAGAAGAATTGCACCTGACGCCCTACGTGGGCTCCTATCTGTAGGGTTTTAATAGGTCGGTGACAAAACGTTGGGGGTATGTAGAGCTGATCGTGACTTTCGGGTCCGCTAAAACGACCAGGTCTATTAAAGTCCAATTCCTGGTCATCGACTGCCCGTCATTATACCAATGCATCTTCGGGCGGCCAACTCTGGGTGAATTGGTAGTTGTGCCTTCGATTGTGCACATGAAGATGAAGTATTATATTTCAAAGGGTCTCGTGGAAACTCTGCACGGAGACATCGAAGCAGCAAGTAAATGTTTTGAGGCAACCTCCAAAGGGCTAAACACTATCGCCGCCAGGCCAAAGACTCCCGACAAGTCTTATCTACTCTGTAGCACCGAAGAGACAAAGTTGTTGCCCCGCTTCGACTCCATCGATCTTGACAGCCGCTTCTCTATAGACGACCAGAGGAATTAGAAAAGGAATGGGAAGGTGATCGGTGGATTTCACTTGTGTTTTCAAACGCTATTTGTTGTTAATTTCGCAATGTTTTTATCTGTTTTTGAAGCTTTAGTTGTTATTATCTGAATTACTCGTAGTTGTGTGTCTTCAAGTCTTATTTTTAAGTTTATATTACTTTTGCCGCTGGTGCGTTTGATTCGGTTTCTTTTAGTGTGTTTTTGGCAGGAAAGGATAACACGACAGTCGCACCGCTTTCGGAGGCAAAGAAAAGTCGGAAAAGGGAAGTTAGAGCTACAACACGGGTACCCGTGTTGCACAACACGGCCCGTGTCATGGAGGACACGGTTGGCAGACACGGGTAGACCAAAGCAGAAGAAAAGGAGACTCAGACGTACAACACGGGTGCCCGTGTCATGCAACACGACCCGTGTTGCAGCCCTTAGAGATGAAACACGCCCTGAAGAAGTCAGCAGCCTGACACGGCCACCCGTGTTGCACAACACGGCCCGTGTCAGGGCCACTGAGAGTGAAATTTTTATATTTTCTGATTTTTTGCTGTCAGACCTATTTCGAAGGGCATTTGAGACATTTCGTGATGTAATTTGAATTTAGATATAAGAGTCACTTTTTAGAAAGTAGGAGACACTTTTGAACTGATATTAGGATTGACAACTGAGAGGAGAGTTCGGCTGGAAAACAAAGGATCGGTCAAAAGCGGAAGCAATTGATGATCCAAGGATTTCAACTCGCATTGTAATGATCTTCTCCTTTTCATTTCTAATTGCTTTTATGTTTACCAAGAACATGAGCAGCTAAACCCCAAGTTGTTAGGGGGTGGTCCTAAGTTGCGATGTAATGACTTTTATTTGATTATTCTATTAGAACTATATTATTCACCTTATATATTTTATTTTGCATTAATCTTAACGCGTATTCATATTGGAAAGTAGAATTCGAATTATGCTTAGGTTTTAATCTGGAAAGTCAACCTAACACTTTTGCAAAATAGTATCACGGTCGATATTGCTTAGGAATGAGGATATCCCGTATCACGTATTTTATGGTCGGAACTATTGCTTGATGTTTTCATGGACACTGAGGAATTAGTGTACAGGAAACTCATCAAAGGGTTTTCATTAAGGAATTGAGAAAACTAGATTGGCCAACTGATGAATTAAGGTTAATAACTATTATAGCAGAATAATCATACATGGTCTTTACTCGCATCGTCTCCACTCCCCTAACACTGTTCTTAAATTGATTTATAAGTCTTTATTTACTTGTTATATTACTCTGCTACCAAACAAACCACTAGACCTTTTGTTCCTTTGAATCCTAAAAATCCCGTTAATTACTACGCAGTCCTCGAGATCGATACTTGGGACTTTTCCCTTATTACTACAATTGGTAAAAATAGTACACTTGCTATTTTCCCGATCAGAAGGATATCCAGCCATCTTCGAGCAGCCCCTTCACATCTACCAGTAGCAGCGAAACTTTCTATCTGATGCGCCCAATTCCAGATGGAGAGTTCAAACTTGTTCTTCTCGGTGACGACCCCCAGCGGGGAGTGAAGATTGGGATCGGACACCCCAACCTAGCGAGGAAACAGCTAAGAGCCTACCTCCAGGAGAATACAGATATGTTCGCATGGAGCTCCACGAAGATGCTCGGGCTAGACCCTGACGTGGCCTATCATCATCTCACCATTGATCCCGCTGTTAGGGCAGTAGCTGAACATAGACGAAGGCAGTCTTCGGAGAAAACAGAGGCTGCCGAATAGGTCGTAAAATACCTCCTAGAGAAAAAATTTATCTCAGAAGCCAAGTACACTACTTGGCTATCCAATGTTGTACTTGTGAAGAAAATTAATGGAAAATGGCGAATGTGCATTGACTATACCGATCTTAATAGGGCTTGCCCTAAAGACGCATGTCTCCTCCCCAACATAGACAAATTAGTTAATAATTCTGTTGGTTTTAAATTGTTATCTTTCGTGGACGTGTATTCGGGCTATAACCAAATACCCATGGAAAAAAGAGACAAAAGGTACACAACTTTCATGACTGAATCAGACAACTATTACTACAATGTAATCCCCTTCGGCTTGAAAAATGCAGGTGCTACCTACCAAAGAATGATGAACAACGTCTTCTAAGGAGAAATCGAGGATATGCTCAAAGTCTATATAGGAGACATGATCGTGATATCTCACGAGGAATCCGATCATACGATCCACCTGAGGAAAGTATTCGAGCAGGCATAGAGTATAGGATGCGCTTCAAACCAGAGAAGTGCACATTCAGAGTACGAGTGGGCAAGTTCCTTGGCTTCTATCTAATGATAACACGAAATCGTATATATATTGATGCATAATTCAACTGATATTTGACTGTTTTCGATCCAATTTCGGGTTCTTTCCATGTTATTTGTCTGATATTTTGCAGGTATTCGATGATCATGTCTAAACAAAGCAATATGAAGAAAAGAAGCAATTACAGATGAAATATGGACGAAAACCAGATGAAAACAACATGAAAAACGCAGAATGCACATTTTGCTGCTGTGACGACCGTCACACCTCCATGACGATCGTCACACGGGTGACGACCGTCATGCAGGGAAAAACGCACTACTTCAAATGAACGTGCAAAATGCAGTTCCAAGTCCCAAATAATGGACCACTACTCCCTGATATTTCTGCCTCCAAGTCCACCTTCTTCAAATTACAACCGTTAGAATTCTATTTCTATAAAAGGGGAAGGAGGGGAGCTGAGAAAGGGAGCCGCATTCAGACAACGAAGTGCTGCCCAATTTTATTTCCAGAGCAAAATTCTAGTTTTATTCTTTCTATTTTTTTGTTTCCTTTCCTTATTCCTGTATTCCATTTCGACAATATTCGTCTGTGCACTCTATTGGTTTGAAGACATAATCCTGCCGACATCGTTGGGATTTGGCCAAAAGCCAATTGGATACGCTACAGGTTTTTCATTATTTCGTTAATTGTAACTTTAAATTCTCAGTACTATGAATGTTCTAAGTTTCTGTTTTTATTTATGTTCTACCTTTCCCAAATCCATGTCTAGCTAAATCAGAGTAATCGATATGCAATAATAATTCAGACGGGATTTGATAATAACCGGTTGAAAACTTCCCTTTTTCAAAAGTTGTTTATGGTCTGAGTGTTTAAACTTATTTACTGAAAAAACGTTCGTCGCGAAAGCGAGAACTTATTTAAAAGTAGTTTTGCCACGACAGTGGGAAATTAATTAAGGTACGAACCAACAAGCGACAACTGCGGTAAGACCAGATAGTAAACACTAGACATTTGTTTTAATAACAGCGAAAGCACTTTAAAATGAATTAGAACTTAGAGATTTCCAAAAAGTAGTTTTAACCCCAAATGGGACACGAAAGCATACATCCGGCCCTTAGAATTATGACTAGCGTCAACAACCATCGTGAGACGAAAGTCTTCAGATCACTATTTTCTGCTTAAATAAATTCTGAAAAATATTTCATACACCGGTAACTTGTCAAATCCCCGAAGAACATAATTACTGCATATCGATTCACGTAATTATAATTCAAGTAACGTTTTAGTTCCCTTTAGTGACAGAAATTATTCCCTTAAACATTATCTACCTAGCTAAACATAGTAACTCCCGAGAACACTAGTTTGATTACGAGTCCCTGTGGGATCGATATCTTTTATTACTACGCGATAGACTGTGCACTTGCAGTTAAGTTGTATTAGACATAGAAAGTCGCGATCAAGTTTTTGGCGCCGTTGCCGGGGACCCGTTTAGTCAATAGTGTAACCTTCTGTTACGTCGTATAGACTAGGTTAACTATTCTCATTTTTCTTTACTAGTTCTGTCGATTGTATGCCAAGCAATCGCCCACAAGGCGATATCTTAAAACCTTCAGTCGCAGAACTAGAGCGCTTCTTACATTTAAGAAGTCGCATCATTGAGTACCAACTAAAACATAACATTCCCGATCCTCTCACTCCTATTCCCAAATCCGAAGAAGAACCAAAGATGGCCGAAGGACCTCAGAACAGACCTCTGAAAGACTACGCTACTCCATCTCAGCTAGAGCCTCATAATAGCATTGCTGCCCCAGCTATTACTCGAAACGATTTTGAGCTAAAACCCTCATTGCTGTCAGCTGTACAACAAAACCAATTCTCAGGAAATGCAACTGAGGACCCAAACGAACATTTAACGAAGTTTGTACAATATGCAGACACAGTGAAAGCAAATGGTGTAACTCCAGACGCAATAAGACTTTGTCTTTTCCCTTTCTCTCTTAGAGACATAGCGTGGACATGGTTACAATCCTTACCATCCAACTCCGTTACAACGTGGGAACAGTTGAAGAACGTCTTCTTAGCGAGATATTTTCCGCCGAGTAAAACCGCCATGCTAAGAGCTCAAATCAACGGATTTCGACAGAAAGATACTGAATCTCTTTACGAAGCATGGGAACGATTCAAAGATATGATGAGAGCATGTCCTCACCACGGTTTAGAAAACTGGGTGACGATCCATACTTTCTACAATGGGCTCCTGTACAACACTAGATTAACAGTAGACGCCGCCGCGGGCGGTGCACTTATGGATAAGCCATACGAGGAAGCCTATCAACTTATCGAAAATATGTCTCAAAACCATTGCCAATGGGGAGGCGAAAGAACTCAATCAGAGAAATCCGCAACTAAAGCTGGAATGTACGAAATAAGTAGCCTTGAAAAATTTAACGCTAAGGTAGATGCCTTAACGCAAAAGATCGATAATTTAACCGTAACGCCACCAGCCAATGTAGCCGCCGTAGCTTCATATTGCGAGTTATGTGGGATCACCACTCACAATGCGCCCGAATGCCCATTGCTGGCCGGAATCCCACCAGACCAAGTAAATTATGCTCAAGGAAATCCTTACGCAAATACCTATAACCCAGGTTGGCGAAATCATCCAAACTTTTCTTACAAAAGCGATAATGTATTGCAGATGCCTACTGCTCCGCCAGGATATCAGAAACCAGCCGCTGCTCAGACTGCACCTAGGAAATCAAACCTCGAGTTGATGATGGAAAAATTCATAGCTACTCAAGCTCAAACAAACAAAGAATTCCTGAATCAAAACATACACACTAGCAAGCAAATTAAACAGCTGACCGGAAAAGTAGACGCTTTAGCCACCCACAACAAAATGTTAGAAACACAGATATCACAAGTGGCTCAACAACAAGCCTCTGTTGCCGCACCCGCTGGCACATTTCCTGGACAACCCGAACAGAATTCAAAAGGTCAAGCAAATGCTGTCATATTAAGAAGTGGAAAAGAACTGGACGAAGTACATTCCGAAGAGGCCAAGAGATTGGTTATGTTCCCGTTCACACTCACTGATGATGCTGAAGAATGGTTTTACTCGCTTCCAGCTGGGAGTATCACAACATGGCAAGAGATGGAAACTGCGTTCCTGAATGAGTATTTCCCTGCTTCAGTGTTTATCCGAAAAAGATATGACATTGTCAACTTCAAGCAAAAAGAAGGAGAATCTTTAGGGGATGCATATAAACGGTTTAAGAGGTGTCTTACAGCATGTCCCATTCATAACATGGACGCCACTGAGCAGATGCAAAACTTTGTGAATGGATTACGACTCAAAACGAAACAGCTTATAGACACTGCTGCCGGTGGCTCAACCAACTTCTCAACGGCCACGGGTATCAAAAGGATCATAGAAGCAATTGCTGCTAACGAGCACCTTGAGTTGTATGATCGCACGATAAACCAACCGGAAGGTAAGATTGATTTGAAGCTGGCAGACCAGGTAGTTAAAATGGAGGATCAGATCACCGTTGAGGTAGAGAGAAGGTTAAAGAAAATGACTGTTGAAACTCAGACAGTGGCACAGGTTGAACCAGTTCAAGCAGCACCTTGTGAAATATGCGGTGGACCACACTTTACAGTGCATCGTGTAGCAACGCAAGAGCAGGTGGAACAGATTAATATGTTGAGGCAGAACAATCCCTACGCCAACACATATAATCCTGGTTGGAAAAATCACCCCAATTTTTCATGGAAAGATCAACAAGGAAATGTACAAAAACCGGTTCAAGGCCAACAACCGTATCAACCTCAGCAACAGCAGTACCAGCAGACACCGTACCAACCTCAATATCAACAACAAGCGCCTCGAAAAGCTGATTGGGAAGTAGCCATTGAGAAAATGGCCGCCCAAAGTTCTCAATTTCAAGAAGAGACAAGGAGTAACTTCAGGAATGCTGGAGCATCCATTAAAAATCTTGAAGTACAAATGAGTCAAATTGCTCAACAGCTGGCGAGTTCGCAAGCGCCGGGTACGCTTCCAAGTGCCACAGTACCAAATCCGAAGGATCACCACCAAATTAAGGCGTTAGTAACAAGAAGTGGGAAATCCAAGGAAGTAGAAGAAAAGGAAACGGAACTAAATGATCAGATGATTGAGGTTGAGCTAGAAATTAAAGAAAATAAAGTAGTTGAGGAAGAAGTGGTGACACCGGTACCGGTAACTAAAGAAAAAGTGGTAGAACCGAAACTGGTGATCAAGCTGCCATACCCCTCAAGAAATAAAAAGAAAGGACAACAAGAGAATAATTTCGAGAAATTCCTTGAACTGTTTAAAAAGTTAGAGCTGAACATTCCATTGTTGGAGGCACTAGAACAAATGCCCACCTATGCCAAATTTATGAAGGACATCATTGCTAAGAAGCGGACTAGTGAGTCCGAACCTGTTATTCTAACGAAAACTTGTAGTGCTATTTTGCAGGGTCTGAAGATTTCGGTCAAGAAGAAAGACAGTGGAGCTGTTACTATCCCATGCACTATTGGCGACAGGTCATTCAACAGAGCTTTAATTGATTTGGGAGCAAGTATTAGCCTCATGCCCTTGTCCATCTACAAAAAGTTGAATATCGGTGCGGTTCAAGACACTCGGATGACTCTCCAGTTTGCTGATCATTCAGTTAAGCGGCCGTATGGAGTGGTTCAAGATGTTCTAGTTAAGGTAGATAAATTTGTGTTTCCGGTTGATTTTGTGATCCTAGAGATGCCGGAAGATGAAGAAATGCCGTTAATTTTGGGCCGGCCATTCTTGGAAACCGGGAGAGTCATGATAGATATGGAAGGAGGCACCCTGACCTTGAAGGTATATGACAAGGAGTTAAAAATTGATGTTAGTAATACCATAAAGCATAAACAGGATCTTGGCACAAGTAGCAACATACAAGTGCTAGAACAAGTCGTAGAGAGCGAACATTTGGAGAGTGTGACCCAACTGCCCCTTGAGAGAGTGTTAAGCATGTCCATCTTTAAGGAAGATAAAGAAGTGGATGAGAATGACAGGGAAGTAGTTGAAATGTTGGAAACTCGACCATTCCAAAGGGGATCCCGACCACACCGATGGGAGGACTTACGGTAACCTATAGCGATGGAAGGTAATGACGAAAAGCCTAAAGTTTCGGAATTGAAACAACTGCCGGAAAATCTCAAATATGTTTTTTTAGACACCGAGGAAAAATGTCCCGCCATTATCAGCTCTAGTTTGAAAAGTGTCCAAGAGAAACAACTGATTGGGGTTCTAAAAAAATTTAAGAGTGCTATTGGCTGGAAAATCGAAGACCTCAAGGGTATAAGTCCTACAGTTTGCATGCACAAAATCCTTATGGAGAAAGACCACAAACCGGTTGTGCAGCCCCAGAGAAGACTGAACCCCGTTATGAAGGAAGTCGTAAGAAAGGAAGTGGTGAAATTATTGGATGTTGGACTTATCTATCCTATATTGGACAGTTCGTGGGCGAGCCCTGTTCACGTGGTGCCCAAGAAAGGAGGTACAACTGTGGTGACTAATGACAAGAATGAGTTGATTCCTACGCGTACAGTCACTGATTGGAGGGTATGCATTGATTATAGGAGACTTAATTTAGCCACCAGAAAAGATCACTTTCCATTGCCCTTTATTGATCAGATGCTAGAAAGATTGGCTGGTCACGATTACTATTGTTTTCTAGATGGATACTCCGGATACAACCAAATCGCGGTTGCACCGGAGGATCAAGAGAAGACAGCCTTCACATGCCCGTACGGAGTTTTTGCTTATAGGAGGATGCCATTCGGGTTATGTAATGCCCCAGCAACATTTCAAAGATGCATGACTTCTCTTTTTGCAGATATGCTTGAGAAACATATGGAAGTCTTCATGGATGATTTTTCGGTTTTTGGGTCATCATTTGATAATTGTTTAACTAACCTGTCACTTGTTTTGCAGAGATGTCAGGAAAGTAACTTGATCCTCAATTGGGAAAAATGTTATTTCATGGTAAGAGAGGGCATTGTCCTTGGTCACAAAATCTCACACAAAGGGATCGAAGTCGATCAAGCAAAAGTGGAAGTAATATCCAAGTTACCACCACCCATGAACGAGAAAGGTATCCGAAGCTTCTTGGGTCACGCAGGTTTCTACCGCAGGTTCATAAGAGACTTCTCCAAGATAGCAAAACCGTTGACGTCCTTGTTAGTCAAGGACACGGCGTTTGTGTTCAATAAGGAATGTGCTGACGCATTCGAAAACCTGAAAAATAAGTTAGTGTCAGCACCAATTGTGATAGCCCCAGATTGGTCGCTGCCGTTTGAGATCATGTGTGACGCCAGTGACATCGCAGTAGGGGCTGTATTGGGGCAGCGGAAAGAGAAGCTTTTGCATGTTATTTACTATGCGAGTCACGTTTTGAACCCGGCACAGATGAATTACGCAACTACCGAGAAGGAGTTGCTAGCGGTGGTGTATGCCTTTGACAAATTTAGGCAATATCTATTGGGTTCTAAAGTGATTGTTTATACTGACCATGCTGCGTTAAAATATCTTTTTGCTAAACAGGAGTCGAAGCCCAGGCTACTGAGATGGATCCTTCTTCTCCAAGAATTCGATATGGAGATTCGGGATAAGAGAGGATGTGAAAATACTGTAGCTGATCACCTCTCGCGAATGTCACCGATTGAAGAAAACGAGGAAAAGCGTCCGATAAAGGATGAGTTTGCTGATGAACACATCCTAGTTATTCATGGTGTTCCTTGGTTTGCGGATTACGCCAACTATTTAGTCGGGGGTCTCATACCCGACGATTTTGATTCTAACAAACGAAAAAAGTTTGTTCATGACTGCAGGTTTTACTTATGGGATGACCCGTTTCTTTACAAGAAAGGGGTGGATGGACTGATCAGACGATGTGTTCCGGAAAACGAGCAAAGGAAGGTGCTCGAAGCATGTCATAATTCAGATTATGGAGGGCATTTCAGTAGCGACCGCACCGCAGCCAAAGTCCTCCAATCGGGGTTGTATTGGCTGTCTTTGTTCAAGGATGCCCAGAACGTAGTTAAGGAATGCGACAGATGTCAACGGACTGGAAATATCTCGAAAAGAAACCAGATGCCGCAGAATTCCATGTTAGAAGTAGAGTTGTTTGATGTTTGGGGGATTGACTTTATGGGACCATTCCCACCATCATTTAGAAAACACTATATACTGGTAGCAGTTGACTATGTTTCGAAATGGGTAGAAGCAATGGCACTACCAACAAATGATGCTAAAGTAGTGGTCAGGTTTCTGAAGGAGAACATATTTTCGCGGTTTGGAGTACCAAGGGCCCTTATAAGTGATGAAGGAACTCACTTCCTAAATCATCTCATGGAAACGTTACTCCTTAAGTATAATGTGAAGCACAAAATATCTACTCCGTACCATCCTCAAACCAACGGGCAAGCCGAGGTGTCAAATCGACAACTCAAACAGATATTAGAGAAAACAGTGCGTGCATCCCGTAAGGACTGGGCAGTAAAGCTGGACGATGCTCTCTGGGCGTATCGCACTGCATACAAAACACCCATTGGTATGTCCCCTTACCAACTGGTCTATGGTAAAGCCTGCCATCTGCCTCTAGAGTTAGAACACAAGGCACTATGGGCATCAAAAGTCCTTAACCTAGACCTCACCAAAGCAGGAGAGTCGAGAACTCTCCAACTCCATGAGCTAGAGGAATTCAGGAACCGGGCATATGAGAATGCAAAAATTTACAAAGATCAAGCAAAGAAATGGCATGATCGACGTATTCAGAAGAAAGAATTTCGGGAAGGACAATTAGTAATGTTGTACAACTCCCGACTGAAACTCTTTTCGGGAAAGCTTAAATCAAAATGGTCAGGACCATTTGTAGTACATAAGGCGTTTCAGCACGGAGCAGTCGAGCTGAAAAATCCAGCAAATGGAGACATTTTTAAAGTAAATGGTCAGCGTCTGAAACCTTACTACGAGGGACAGCAGAAAGATCAGAACGATGTCGTTCATCTCACATGATACGATGAAGGACCGTCGAGCCAGGCGACGTAAAACGAAGCGCTTCGTGGGAGGCAACCCACGTATTTTACACTCACGCTTTCATTTTGTTGTTGTTGTTTTAACAGGTTTTGATTAACTCGCGGTTCATCGGTGAAAGAAGATTGTCGGAGACCAGAGGAGAGGAAAAAGTTGAAAAACAGCACCCTGACACGGGTGGCCGTGTTACACAACACGGGTCGTGTCAGGCCTAGCATATCAGGGCTGCAAAGCTGGGAAAAAAGGTGGAGTCAGTGGTGCAACACGGGTGCCCGTGTTGTGCAACACGGCCCGTGTTGCAAGGGCGTGGTTTTGAAAAAAAATATATACTCCAGGAGGCGCAACACGGGTGCCCGTGTTGTACAACACGGCCCGTGTTGCAAGACGCGCTCTGATTTTTGATTTTTTTACCTCGTGGGGCCCACCACTTTAACCCCCACTTATCATTAGCAACCACACATTTCATATCATTTTTTCATCTTCCTCCTTCTTCTCCCTCACAAAACCCTTAACCTCCATAACCTTCTCTCCACAAAAGCTTCATTATCTACCACACCCACTCATCGGAAACACTTCCGTCCTTCACAAAAAACGTTCTACTCATCATTGTGCTTATTTCTACGGTCGCGTTTTTCACTAACAGTGATTTCGAAATTTTTCGAACCATCTGTGTTGTTTGTGTTTTGCAGGTTTAAGAATGCCTCCTCGTAGAGACACGGGAAAAATAGTGGCGGAAACTTCGCGCCCCAGAAAGAGAGCACACCGTATGGCGAATCCTCACGGCATACTCTTTGAAGACCCGGATCATCAGAAGAAGTACTCTAACATCATCAAGCGTAAGCTCGCTCCCACAAGGTATATATGTAACACTACGCTTGATAACCTAGGGCTGAGAGTAGAAGTCCATAGGATGTTTCACACTCTGGGTATGCTAGAATTTATGCAATTGGAAGCGCCGACTTATGAGCGCATAACTGTTGAATTCTTGAGTACTTTAGAACTTCAGATGAAGCACAGGTGGACAGGTGTGGAGGAGGAATATTATGGTACACTGAGGTTTCGGTTATTTGATACGGACTATAGCCTGACCATAGCCGAATTGGGAGATATTCTGAAGCTCCCCAATTTTGGACCCGGAGCCCCTCCGGGAAATTTTAGTGCAGGGGACTTCTGGAAGGCTATTACAGGCAGAACTGATTATGTCGCGAAGGTGGCAAAAACCTCGTGTATCCATAACCCATGTTTCAGGTACGCTCAAAAGGGATTGGCATATACACTGTTCGGCAGGGGTGACAGCACAGGAGTGGCGACTCAGAGGGAGTTGTACTTCATGTATGGCATGGCAAATCAAGAACTCATTAATGTAGCTGCCTTTGCAGCTGATCACCTGAAGAGGGTTGCGAATGCACCTTCTGGCGAAATAAGTGTAGGCGGTATGATTACAAAAATCGCAAATCACTTTGGCCACGGTGCTCTCTTGAGAGAGGAACCCACTGTTGCAGGTAAGACAAAAATAGATCTTGCCACACTGACTGCCCAAGGTATGATTCGAGTCTTTGATAATTACTACTCCTTGGTAAGCCGAAACAGTCATCTCCTTGCTTTACCTGCCCCTGATTTTATTAGTATTCAAAATGTGAATAACTGGCTATATGAGAGCATAATGCAAGATGAAGAAGACCAATTTTATGATGGTACAGGTACAGAATTCTTTGAGGATGAAGGAGATCAGGTTGAAGAAGCGCCTATACCGCCTACTCGAGTCTCACCCCATCAGGAATCCGGCTCAGGCTCTTGGAGCTTATCTAAAAAAGAATGGGATTGGATGGAGAATGAGATGTGTCATCTCCGAAGTGAGCAGACGAGGCAAGGCGAGGAGCAGACAAGACAAGGGAACGAACAAATCCGACAAGGCAGGTTGATCGGTGAGATGCACGAATGGATGCGGCAGATGATGCTGCACGACCAACCTCTGCAACCATGAACTCTCTGTGAGTCCTCTGCTACTAGTGTTCCAACAGTGAGGACACTGTTGAATTCTAGTGTGGGGGTATTTTATTTGTGTTTTATGTTATTTTTTTATGTTATTTGTGTGTTTTCAATTCTGTTTTAGTTATTTGGTTATTTAATTTCTAGTGTTAGTTTGAGAACATGACAGCAAGTCCACAGGAAAACCCCCCTGACATTGAGCTAATAAAATTAATAACATTGTTGGTTGGGGAACTATTTAGTGAAGATGTTGAGTGAGGTGATGAGAAAGTATATAAAATACTCAGAAAAGAACTGTGAGGATGAAATCAGAACAATCTTGAGAGATAGGTAAAAGGCAAACACCCTGGGTTTCCCGAATAGAAACGAGTTCGACGTGTAGATTTGTACCATAGTGCTTTGATCTGAGAAGTACCCCTGAGTAGTTTATTTTGACAATCAGGTTTCATCAATAAGAATCGTGTGTGCAAGGGTAATGAAAATATTAAGCTAAGGCACAAAAAAAAAAAGGGGCAATTAGGCGACTAATCCTTCTAAGTTGGGTAACCCTCACCCGGTTATTCAGCCCAACGGCGGTCGAACCTGAAAGCCATTCAAAAAGAATAACAGTGCCAGAAAAAGAAAAATGTCGTTGATAAATCTTGTGCACACGAGGAAAATCATAAAAGCCGTATAGTGATTGTCCGAATGAAAGGGAGGGAAATCGAACAAGAAGACTTAAGTACAAAGCATAGTCGAAGAGGTTACCCATAGGGAGACTGAGGTCTGTGGTTTACCGCAGTCTAGTGTTTGCATGTTACCTGTTTGAGGGAAAAGCCGAGATTAATCCTAGGGGACTTGGAATGAGAAGTTCAAGTATGAGTATCATCACCGTAACTCACAATTCTATGGACGTTCCGTTATGAAAAAGATATTAAGTTCGGTTTGGTGAGCTTTTTGCTTGAGGACAAGCAAAAGTTCAAGTTCGGGGGAGTTTGATTGGTGGATTTCACTTGTGTTTTCAAACGCTATTTGTTGTTAATTTCGCAATGTTTTTATCTGTTTTCGAAGATTTAGTTGTTATTATCTGAATTACTCGTAGTTGTGTGTCTTCAAGTCTTATTTTTAAGTTTATATTACTTTTGCCGCTGGTGCATTTGATTCTGTTTCTTTTAGTGTGTTTTTGGCAGGAAAGGATAGCACGACAGTCGCACCGCTTTCGGAGGCAAAGAAAAGTCGGAAAAGGGAAGTTAGAGCTACAACACGGGTACCCGTGTTGCACAACACGGCCCGTGTCATGGAGGACACGGTTGGCAGACACGGGTAGACCAAAGCAGAAGAAAAGGAGACTCAGACGTACAACACGGGTGCCCGTGTCATGCAACACGGCCCGTGTTGCAGCCCTTAGAGATGAAACACGCCCTGAAGAAGTCAGCAGCCTGACACGGCCACCCGTGTTGCACAACACGGCCCGTGTCAGGGCCACTGAGAGTGAAATTTTTATATTTTCTGATTTTTTGCTGTCAGACCTATTTCGAAGGGCATTTGAGACATTTCGTGATGTAATTTGAATTTAGATATAAGAGTCACTTTTTAGAAAGTAGGAGTCACTTTTGAACTGATATTAGGATTGACAACTGAGAGGAGAGTTCGGCTGGAAAACAAAGGATCGGTCAAAAGCGGAAGCAATTGATGATCCAAGGATTTCAACTCGCATTGTAATGATCTTCTCCTTTTCATTTCTAATTGCTTTTATGTTTACCAAGAACATGAGCAGCTAAACCCCAAGTTGTTAGGGGGTGGTCCTAAGTTGCGATGTAATGACTTTTATTTGATTATTCTATTAGAACTATGTTATTCACCTTATATATTTTATTTTGCATTAATCTTAACGCGTATTCATATTGGAAAGTAGAATTCGAATTATGCTTAGGTTTTAATCTGGAAAGTCAACCTAACACTTTTGCAAAATAGTATCACGGTCGATATTGCTTAGGAATGAGGATATCCCGTATCACGTATTTTATGGTCGGAACTATTGCTTGATGTTTTCATGGACACTGAGGAATTAGTGTACAGGAAACTCATCAAAGGGTTTTCATTAAGGAATTGAGAAAACTAGATTGGCCAACTGATGAATTAAGGTTAATAACTATTATAGTAGAATAATCATACATGGTCTTTACTCGCATCGTCTCCACTCCCCTAACACTGTTCTTAAATTGATTTATAAGTCTTTATTTACTTGTTATATTACTCTGCTACCAAACAAACCACTAGACCTTTTGTTCCTTTGAATCCTAAAAATCCCGTTAATTACTACGCAGTCCTCGAGATCGATACTTGGGACTTTTCCCTTATTACTACAATTGGTAAAAATAGTACACTTGCTATTTTCCCGATCAGAAGGATATCCAGCCATCTTCGAGCAGCCCCTTCACATCTACCAGTAGCAGCGAAACTTTCCATCTGATGCGCCCAATTCCAGATGGAGAGTTCAAACTTGTTCTTCTCGGTGACGACCCCCAGCGGGGAGTGAAGATTGGGATCGGACACCCCAACCTAGCGAGGAAACAGCTAAGAGCCTACCTCCAGGAGAATACAGATATGTTCGCATGGAGCTCCACGAAGATGCTCGGGCTAGACCCTGACGTGGCCTATTATCATCTCACCATTGATCCCGCTGTTAGGGCAGTAGCTGAACATAGACGAAGGCAGTCTTCGGAGAAAACAGAGGCTGCCGAATAGGTCGTAAAATACCTCCTAGAGAAAAAATTTATCTCAGAAGCCAAGTACACTACTTGGCTATCCAATGTTGTACTTGTGAAGAAAATTAATGGAAAATGGCGAATGTGCATTGACTATACCGATCTTAATAGGGCTTGCCCTAAAGACGCATGTCTCCTCCCCAACATAGACAAATTAGTTAATAATTCTGTTGGTTTTAAATTGTTATCTTTCGTGGACGTGTATTCGGGCTATAACCAAATACCCATGGAAAAAAGAGACAAAAGGTACACAACTTTCATGACTGAATCAGACAACTATTACTACAATGTAATCCCCTTCGGCTTGAAAAATGCAGGTGCTACCTACCAAAGAATGATGAACAACGTCTTCTAAGGAGAAATCGAGGATATGCTCAAAGTCTATATAGGAGACATGATCGTGATATCTCACGAGGAATCCGATCATACGATCCACCTGAGGAAAGTATTCGAGCAGGCATAAAGTATAGGATGCGCTTCAAACCAGAGAAGTGCACATTCAGAGTACGAGTGGGCAAGTTCCTTGGCTTCTATCTAATGATAACACGAAATCGTATATATATTGATGCATAATTCAACTGATATTTGACTGTTTTCGATCCAATTTCGGGTTCTTTCCATGTTATTTGTCTGATATTTTGCAGGTATTCGATGATCATGTCTAAACAAAGCAATATGAAGAAAAGAAGCAATTACAGATGAAATATGGACGAAAACCAGATGAAAACAACATGAAAAACGCAGAATGCACATTTTGCTGCTGTGACGACCGTCACACCTCCATGACGATCGTCACACGGGTGACGACCGTCATGCAGGGAAAAACGCACTACTTCAAATGAACGTGCAAAATGCAGTTCCAAGTCCCAAATAATGGACCACTACTCCCTGATATTTCTGCCTCCAAGTCCACCTTCTTCAAATTACAACCGTTAGAATTCTATTTCTATAAAAGGGGAAGGAGGGGAGCTGAGAAAGGGAGCCGCATTCAGACAACGAAGTGCTGCCCAATTTTATTTCCAGAGCAAAATTCTAGTTTTATTCTTTCTATTTTTTTGTTTCCTTTCCTTATTCCTGTATTCCATTTCGACAATATTCGTCTGTGCACTCTATTGGTTTGAAGACATAATCCTGCCGACATCGTTGGGATTTGGCCAAAAGCCAATTGGATACGCTACAGGTTTTTCATTATTTCGTTAATTGTAACTTTAAATTCTCAGTACTATGAATGTTCTAAGTTTCTGTTTTTATTTATGTTCTACCTTTCCCAAATCCATGTCTAGCTAAATCAGAGTAATCGATATGCAATAATAATTCAGACGGGATTTGATAATAACCGGTTGAAAACTTCCCTTTTTCAAAAGTTGTTTATGGTCTGAGTGTTTAAACTTATTTACTGAAAAAACGTTCGTCGCGAAAGCGAGAACTTATTTAAAAGTAGTTTTGCCACGACAGTGGGAAATTAATTAAGGTACGAACCAACAAGCGACAACTGCGGTAAGACCAGATAGTAAACACTAGACATTTGTTTTAATAACAGCGAAAGCACTTTAAAATGAATTAGAACTTAGAGATTTCCAAAAAGTAGTTTTAACCCCAAATGGGACACGAAAGCATACATCCGGCCCTTAGAATTATGACTAGCGTCAACAACCATCGTGAGACGAAAGTCTTCAGATCACTATTTTCTGCTTAAATAAATTCTGAAAAATATTTCATACACCGGTAACTTGTCAAATCCCCGAAGAACATAATTACTGCATATCGATTCACGTAATTATAATTCAAGTAACGTTTTAGTTCCCTTTAGTGACAGAAATTATTCCCTTAAACATTATCTACCTAGCTAAACATAGTAACTCCCGAGAACACTAGTTTGATTACGAGTCCCTGTGGGATCGATATCTTTTATTACTACGCGATAGACTGTGCACTTGCAGTTAAGTTGTATTAGACATAGAAAGTCGCGATCAAGTTTTTGGCGCCGTTGTCGGGGACCCGTTTAGTCAATAGTGTAACCTTCTGTTACGTCGTATAGACTAGGTTAACTATTCTCATTTTTCTTTACTAGTTCTGTCGATTGTATGCCAAGCAATCGCCCACAAGGCGATATCTTAAAACCTTCAGTCGCAGAACTAGAGCGCTTCTTACATTTAAGAAGTCGCATCATTGAGTACCAACTAAAACATAACATTCCCGATCCTCTCACTCCTATTCCCAAATCCGAAGAAGAACCAAAGATGGCCGAAGGACCTCAGAACAGACCTCTGAAAGACTACGCTACTCCATCTCAGCTAGAGCCTCATAATAGCATTGCTGCCCCAGCTATTACTCGAAACGATTTTGAGCTAAAACCCTCATTGCTGTCAGCTGTACAACAAAACCAATTCTCAGGAAATGCAACTGAGGACCCAAACGAACATTTAACGAAGTTTGTACAATATGCAGACACAGTGAAAGCAAATGGTGTAACTCCAGACGCAATAAGACTTTGTCTTTTCCCTTTCTCTCTTAGAGACATAGCGTGGACATGGTTACAATCCTTACCATCCAACTCCGTTACAACGTGGGAACAGTTGAAGAACGTCTTCTTAGCGAGATATTTTCCGCCGAGTAAAACCGCCATGCTAAGAGCTCAAATCAACGGATTTCGACAGAAAGATACTGAATCTCTTTACGAAGCATGGGAACGATTCAAAGATATGATGAGAGCATGTCCTCACCACGGTTTAGAAAACTGGGTGACGATCCATACTTTCTACAATGGGCTCCTGTACAACACTAGATTAACAGTAGACGCCGCCGCGGGCGGTGCACTTATGGATAAGCCATACGAGGAAGCCTATCAACTTATCGAAAATATGTCTCAAAACCATTGCCAATGGGGAGGCGAAAGAACTCAATCAGAGAAATCCGCAACTAAAGCTGGAACGTACGAAATAAGTAGCCTTAAAAAATTTAACGCTAAGGTAGATGCCTTAACGCAAAAGATCGATAATTTAACCGTAACGCCACCAGCCAATGTAGCCGCCGTAGCTTCATATTGCGAGTTATGTGGGATCACCACTCACAATGCGCCCGAATGCCCATTGCTGGCCGGAATCCCACCAGAACAAGTAAATTATGCTCAAGGAAATCCTTACGCAAATACTTATAACCCAGGTTGGCGAAATCATTCAAACTTTTCTTACAAAAGCGATAATGCATTGCAGATGCCTACTGCTCCGCCAGGATATCAGAAACCAGTCGCTGCTCAGACTGCACCTAGGAAATCAAACCTCGAGTTGATGATGGAAAAATTCATAGCTACTCAAGCTCAAACAAACAAAGAATTCCTGAATCAAAACATACACACTAGCAAGCAAATTAAACAGCTGACCGGAAAAGTAGACGCTTTAGCCACCCACAACAAAATGTTAGAAACACAGATATCACAAGTGGCTCAACAACAAGCCTCTGTTGCCGCACCCGCTGGCACATTTCCTGGACAACCCGAACATAATCCAAAAGGTCAAGCAAATGCTGTCATATTAAGAAGTGGAAAAGAACTGGACGAACCGATCGATCCGAGGACCGAAAACTCAGCCATGCAACAAAAACCAACTAAACCAGCAGAAAAGGAATCCGAGTTAGAGAAGAAGGAAGACAACGAGAAGGAGGATACATCAAGTGAAAAAACGCAAGCACCTCCAGCGCCATATAAACCACCTATCCCTTATCCTCAAAGATTAATAAACTCCAAAACTTCAGGACAGTTTAAGAAATTTGTAGAACTCCTTAGGCAGTTGAATATCATTATTCCTTTTACAGAAGTGATAACTCAAATGCCGTCATACGCTAAATTTCTCAAAGAAATCCTGTCAAATAAGAGAAAGATCGAGGATAACGAAACAGTTACACTTACTGCAGAGTGTAGCGCTATTATTCAAAACCGCATGCCTCCTAAATTAAAAGACCCAGGTAGTTTCTCCATACCCTGCGTCATAGGAAAGTTCGTAATAGACAAAGCTCTATGCGATTTAGGAGCCAGTATCAGTGTTATGCCTTTATCTATATGCAAAAAGCTGAATATGGGAGACCTAAGACCAACCAAAATGTCCGTACAATTAGCTGACCGATCAGTAAAATACCCCGTCGGAATACTGGAAAACGTTTCAGTACGCATAAGACAATTCTACATCCCAACCGACTTCATAATCATGGACATCAAAGAGGACTCTGTTACCCCAATTATCTTAGGAAGACCGTTCCTAGCTACAGCCGGAGCTATTATAGACGTGAAGAAAGGAAGGCTAACATTCGAAGTAGGAGAAGAAAAGATAGAATTCATTCTCACCAAGTTCTTACAAGCACCAGCCATATACGATACCTGCTATTTAGTAGATGTAATTGACGAATGCATAAGAGAACTTGAAAATGAAGAGACCACGTATTCAGAAATAATAAAGATTCAAATACCCGATATTTCTGAAGACGATGATTGGCGTAAACCGTATAAAGACGACAGTCTAAGCGAAAGCTTAGCACTGACCCCAAACCATATGCCAGGTCCGAAGAACCCATCTTTAGAACTTAAAACACTACCCAAAAATCTTAGATATGAATTCCTAGACGATGAACTAAAAAGACCAGTGATAGTCAACCCCGACTTAGGACAACTAGAAACCGTAAAGTTATTAGAAGTCCTAAAGAAGTACCCCACCGCGTTAGGCTATAACATAAGCGATCTAAAAGGTATAAGCCCTTCAATCTGTATGCATTGAATTACAATAGAGGAAGACTGTAAAACCTCTAGAGAGCATCAGAGGAGACTGAACCCCATCCTAAGCACTGTAGTCAGAGATGAAGTAAAGAAATTGCTAGATGCAGGAATCATCTATCCAATCTCCGATAGTGAATGGGTTAGCCCAGTTCATGTCGTACCTAAGAAAGGAGGAGTCACGGTAGTTAAGAACGAAAAAGGCGAATCAATAACAAAAAGAGTCGTGACTGGAAGCAGGATGTGCATTGATTATAGAAAGCTTAACAAAGCCACACGAAAAGATCACTTCCCCTTACCCTTCATAGACCAAATGTTAGAAAGATTAGCCAAACATTCATATTTCTGCTATCTAGATGGTTATTCAGGATTTTTCCAAATTCCCATTCATCCTGATGACTAAGAAAAGACTACATTCACATGTCCTTATGGTACCGTTGCTTACCGCCGAATGTCGTTCAGACTTTGTAATGCTCCAGCAACCTTCCAAAGATGCATGATGGCAATCTTCGCAGATTTCATAAACGACATCATGGAAGTATTTATGGACGATTTCTCAGTATGTGGACAAAGTTTCGAAGGATGCCTACAAAACTTAGAAATGGTATTAGAACGTTGTGTAAAAGTGAACCTCGTCCTAAATTGGGAAAAATGCCATTTTATAGTCCGACAAGGAATAGTTCTAGGACATGTCATATCAAATAAAAGAATTGAGGTCGACAAAGCTAAAATAGAGATTATAAAAGATCTCCAACCTCCAAAATCCGTACGAGAAATACGGAGTTTTCTAGGACATGCCGGTTTCTACCGAAGATTTATAAAAGATTTTTCAAAAATCACAAAACCTTTGACCGGCCTGTTGATGAAAGATGCTGAGTTCGTCTTTGACAACGACTGTCTAAAAGCATTCGAAACATTAAAATCAGCCCTTATCACCGCACCGATTATGCTACCACCAGATTGGCGACTACCGTTCGAAATCATGTGCGATGCGAGTGATTATGCCGTAGGCGCAGTTCTAGGACAAAGAAAGGACAAGAAGCTTCATGCCATCTACTATGCTAGTAGAACCTTAGATCCTGCCCAAATGAACTATGCTACAACAGAAAAGGAACTTCTAGCAGTTATATTTGCGCTTGACAAATTCCGTTCTTACTTAGTAGGAGCAAAAATTATCATATACACAGACCACGCTGCCATTAGGTACCTAATAAGCAAAAAGGATGCCAAACCAAGATTATTGAGATGGATCCTGTTATTACAAGAGTTTGACTTAGAAATCAAAGATAAGAAAGGAATCGAGAACGTTTTTGCAGACCACTTATCCCGAATAGAAGGCATCAAACATGAACCAGTACAGATAAATGACGATTTCCCGTACGAACATGTGATAGCCAAATTAGAAAGCGACATGCCTAACTTAATCTCGAAAGATCCAGAACTCGAAAAAGCCGTAGAAGCCGTCTATGCCCAAGTCACATTACCTTGGTATGCTGACATCGTTAACTACCTAGCTGCAGGCGTGCTTCCACCGGATCTCACTTATCAGCAAAAGAAGAAATTCTTCCACGATCTGAAACACTATTATTGGGACGAACATCTACTCTTCAAGAGAGGGGCCAACAACATATACCGTCGTTGTGTTCCAGAGGAAGAAATAGAAAATATCATTTCCCAATACCATTCAGCACCATATGGTGGCCACGCTAGTACATCCAAGACGTGCGCTAAGATTCTCCAAGCTGGCTTATTCTGGCCTAACCTATGGAAATACGTTCACATCGCTGTGCTAAAATGTGATCGATGCCAACGAACTGGCAACATCTCACGACGCGATGAAATGCCTCAGAAAGGAATCTTAGAGGTAGAAATCTTTGACGTATGGGGAATAGATTTCATGGGACCATTCCCACCTTCTTTTGGTAATAACTACATACTCGTCGCTGTAGACTATGTGTCTAAATGGATAGAAGCCATTGCTGCTCCAACAAATGACGCACGAGTAGTAATCAAACTCTTCAAAAACACAATCTTTCCTAGATTCGGTGTACCCAGACTCGTCATTAGTGACGGCGGATCACACTTCATATCGCGAATCTTTGATAAACTTCTTTCTAAATATGGAGTCTGACACCGAGTAGCTACACCCTATCATCCGCAGACTAGCGGACAAGTAGAGGTCTCGAACAGGGAAATAAAACAGATATTGGAAAAGACTGTCGCTACCTCAAGGAAAGATTGGTCATCAAAGCTAAACGAAGCTTTATGGGCTTATAGGACCGCTTTTAAGACACCAATAGGTACTACACCCTACAAATTAGTTTACGGTAAATCCTGTCATCTCCCTGTAGAATTAGAGCATAAGGCCTTCTGGGCCATTAAGACACTTAATTTCAACTACACTGAGGCAGGAGAAAAACGAATCTTGAACTTACACGAATTAGAAGAACTTCGATTGGACGCTTACGAAAATGCCCGTATCTACAAAGAACGAACTAAAAAGTGGCATGATAAACGTTCAGTCAAGAAACAATTCAGTGTGGGAGACATCGTACTGCTATTTAATTCAAGATTAAAACTCTTCCCAGGTAAACTAAAATCTAAGTAGTCTGGACCTTTTGAAGTGACTAAAGTACTTCAGAGTGAAGCTGTTGAAATTATCGATAAGACAAATGCACCGTTTATCGTAAACGGGCAACGTCTAAAACATTATAATAAGAACGAAAGCAGCTCTCAAGTCTGCAGTATAGCATTGCTTGAGCTTCCAGCTCAAACACCCGAATAGCTTGTCACCAAGCTATCGTCAGGCTTTAGACGTTAAAAACAGCGCTTACTGGGAGGCAACCCAATTTTCCCGCATTTTCCTCGTTACTGTATTTCATTCTCATTTTTATTTAAATTCTACTTTGAAACTTTAACAAAAAAAAAATTCTAAACTTAAAATTGCTACTATTTTTACTTTCTTTTATTTTAATTATTTTATTTTATTTTTCTCTTTTAATTTTTATTTCTACCGCTTTTGTTTTTAAAAATCCTGACTTCAAATTTCTATTTTAAACTTTCCAGGATTTTAAAAGCCTTCAAAACCTTCCTCCTGTTTTTCTCCGACTTACCTGCGAGTATGGCCGCGTACGACTTCACAAAGGTTCATTTTCGAGGATTAGCTCAAAAGGCAAGATTTGAAGCATTAACTGAGAGGGACATAGCCTTAACACTGCATTATGATAAGTCTACCATGGAGAAACTAGGAATTACTAACAGCATCCAATACCTGTTTAATCAATTAGGCTGGGAGAACACTGCTTTGAAAACCCGTTTTGCTACCTATAAGGACCTCACCTACGAATTCCTTAGTTCCTTCAGGTATTTACCCAACTATGGTTTTGGATCCAACACAGAGCTGATCACCTTTAGGATGTTTGAAATGGACCAAACCCATAGCCGGATGTCATTAGCTAACCTCCTAGGATTTCCTAACGGACCACATGTGTTCATCAGTGCCGAAGACGACGATCTAGATTTTGAACTCAACCAATTCTGGGGTAGAATCACAGGCGACTATCACCCTGACCCAAACAACATGTATAATGATGAGATTCATAACCCAGCTTTCAGATACTTTCATAAGATACTAGCTCACACCCTTTTTGGAAAAGAAGAAAATATTACTACAGTATCTAAAGAAGAGTTATTTATCATGTTCTGTGCTTCTCAGGGTCGTACAGTGAATGTCATACCTTTCATGATGAGATCCTTCTTACGCCTCACTCAGGACCCACAATCACCTATTCTAATAGGAGGCCTTGTGACAATGATTGCCCACGAGCTTGGCCTTAGATTCCACCTAAATGCAAGCACTAGTTTTGGCACCATCCGACCCATGAATATCCAGTTTTGCTTTAACAGGCGCATTTTAAGAACTATGGGACCTGGACCTTACGAGTACCTCATTAATGACAAACCTGTCCAGCTATTCACATTGCCAAATCATCAGATGACAAGTATCCATAACAAGGACAACTGGGTTTATGAATTGGATGAGCCTATGGGACCTCCTTCACCTCAATCAACGCCACAGAATTACATGTACGACAGCGATCACATCTCTGAAGCACATGATTATATGTACTATGAGGATGTTGTATCAGAAGCTGAGGTAGACCCTACGACCCCTCCGCATTACAACACCTATCCTGAGCCCATTCCTGAGGAAACCAACGACAAAATGGATACTGTTCTGCACCGATTAGACAACGTTGACGCAGCTCTGACCACCGTAAAAGCAGACATCACAAGCATACACAGCGAACTCGCCGTTTTCATGGACTTAGTCTGTGACCAGCTCGACTACTACGCCCGGAAGTTTGATGAATTGAAGGCACGAAAAGACTAATATATTAGTTTTAGTTTAATTTCGTTTAGTTTTTCTGTTTTCCGTCCGTTTCTAATTATTTTGATTTTTGCATTGTTAAATTTCCCTTATATATTACATTCCAAACAATCATTTTAATTACATACTATTTCAATTTTATTCTTTGTTCATTGATTTTGTTTTTACATTATCCTATGTTTCTTGGCCAATATAATACATTGCCATATCAATTATACACCTTAAAACCATTGCAAGAGCACCCCCATAGCAAAATTCTGCGTTCTGCAGATTTTGCTGGTGTGACGACCGTCAATGAAGCCTGACGCCCGTCACGAGCCCAAAACTGTTATCTGTTATAACAGGGGTTGCATTTTCTTTCCAACTCCCATTTCAACTTCTTAATCCACTTCTGTAACATTTTTCACTCCACATTTCCTCCGCATCCTCCAACAATGGCGAGAAACAACGAAACCCCAGACTTCAGCAGTATCGTGTTCAGCGACGGCGACTCTAGAGACAAACAGCGAGCCAACTATATTTCCTTCCATCAACGGTCGCTATAGCCGACCCACTATCCGCATATCCCATCCCTCATGGAGCTCGGCCTCCTTGACGGTGTCACTTGGATGCTCCAAAGAGCCGGCATCTGGCACCTCTGCACTAATCCGCAACCGACATACGAACAACTCACCCTCGAGTTCCTTAGTTCGTTCACCTACTTCACTTCCAGCGACAACCTCAGCCAACACTCCGGTGCCGCATGCTTCCGTATGTTCGGCACGAACTATCAACTGAACCAGAACCAGATTGCCGCCATCTTACACTTCCCTCGCGGCGACAATGCTCACCGCCGCCTCACCGAACAGTTTCAGCACGAAGCCTTCGCGCTCTGGTACCAGTTAACCGGAATCAATGCCGATGGCTGGGATTCTCTGCATGCAACGCACATCCACAACCCGACCATCCGGTATTTCCACCGAGCACTGAGCAACACCATCTTCGCCCGGGATAGCAACCATAAGGTGAACTCGAAAGAGCTCTTCTTTCTCCGTTGTGTCTTCAACAACAAGCCTATCAACGCCACTCTGTTCCTCTTGGCCCACATTCAGGCCAACTGTAACCGTGGCTCTAAGCCATTTTACTTTGGCGGGATTGTTACTTCCATTGCACTCGGGCTGAACCTCGGTGACCGCCTCCAGCATCTCCATGCCATTCCCTCGGTATTCCTCGACACCGACCACTGCAGAGCTTCTCACCTCATCCGTTTCAGGGCCAGCGGCAAGTACCACCCGGTCGTGCGTGGCAAAACCGTCAGAAGTATCATCCTGCCATCACGCACCCGGATGCACCCACAGGACCATGCCAACTAGCTATTTGACCTCAATGCCCCTGCTGCTGCCGCTGCTCCAACTCAGACCCACACCCAAGGTTCTGGTGACGAAATCTAAGATGAGTTGGACATACCTGAGCAACCGGAGGCATCGCAACCACTTCCTTCTGAAGGCACATCCTACCGCCGTCGCCGCCATCGTTCAGAGCCCGACTACTCCGAAGAAGACCTTTGCCGATCCCTCGACCAGCAGGCCCAGATACTCGCTATGATGCAGCAGCAGAATCAGCGAGCAGAGTAGTTCGAAGCTTGGCACCGGACCCAAATGCAACAACTCCAAACCGGCCAGGATACCATCACTGAGAACTTGGCGAGTCTTACCTTGCAGTTCGAAGGACTCCGCGACTATGTCTATCATACCGGAGCACTGGACTTTGAGGCCCGAGCCGACCAAGTCAGAGCCAGAGGACGCGACAAAGGACGTGACCGAGGCAGAGGCCGTGATTAGTTATTGTTTTCCTTATTTGTTTACTATATTTTCAGTTTCTTGTATTTTCATTTCCCTTGTATTTTCCCTCTCGCATTCTTTCAAATCAGTGGGGACACTGATTGAGATAGTGTGGGAGTGGAGCGTTTATTTCCCATTCCCTTGTACTTTTAATTCCGTAATTTTAATTCGAACATTTTCACGTTTTAGCAAATAAAAGCTCTTTTATATATCTTCTTCCGTTACGCAAACATCCCCACTTTATTCGACATAAACAAAAAAATTTCATTCGTTCCTCAAAAGCAAAAGCATCACGAGAATGCGCCCAAGTTCAAACCAAGTTTTGAAACTCCGAGACGAAAATTCTAACAAAACCAGTACCAAGTTTTGAAACTCCGAGACGAAAATTCTAACTCCGAGACGAAAACTCCGAGACCTCCGGTTTATGCGAGTCGGTTTCACTACCTACGTGTACCAAAGTTTCAAGTTTCTACGCAAACTCAGCCCCAAGTAGTTTATACTAGCAGTCAACACCATCCTAAAACACTTCTAAGCAAGCGACCAATGCAAATAAGTGTATGATCTCCAAAAAGATGAAAAATCATGAAAAGAAAGCCATTTAGCCCAAATATAAAGACGCGTTCCCTCTAAGTTAGGTGCTCCTCACCCGAGCATTTAGCCCAACGGTACAAAAACTCATTGAAAAATCAATGGTATAAGCTTATGAGCAATGAAAAAGATCAAAACAGAAAGGAGATCATATTCACTAACAGGTCGACTTGCCATGAAAGTGTATGGACAACGGGCTTAATGTGATTGCGCTAGAACAAACAGGGTGAACTTGACGCGAGGACCTTGATACCAAGCTACAGTAGCATGACTGGAACCGATTTGCATAAAAAGGAGACCTCCGAAGACTTTTAGTCCAGTGTCGTCACCGTACTCGTTTTGTTCTTTACTAAGAATCCCGGTTTTTCCCAACTTTGTGAATGAGGAAGCTGCCTCGTGCTTGCCGACTTTTTCCTGTTTTACTTGAGGACAAGCAAAGATTCAAGCTTAGGGGAGTTTGACAACACGAAATCGTATATATATATATATATATATATATATATATATATATATATATATATATATATATATATATTGATGCATAATTCAACTGATATTTGACTGTTTTTGATCCGATTTCGGGTTCTTTCCATGTTATTTGTCTGATATTTTGCAGGTATTCGATGATCATGTCTAAACAAAGCAATATGAAGAAAATAAGCAATTACAGATGAAATATGGACGAAAACCAGATGAAAACAACATGAAAAACGCAAAATGCACATTTTGCTGCTGTGACGACCGTCACACCTCCATGACGACCGTCACACACCATGACGACCGTCATGCAGGCAAAAACGCATTACTTCAAATGAACGTGCAAAATGCAGTTCCAAGTCCCAAATAATGGACCACTACTCCCTGATATTTCTGTCTCCAAGTCCACCTTCTTCAAATTACAACCGTTAGAATTCTATTTCTATAAAAGGGGAAGGAGGGGAGCTGAGAAAGGGAGCCGCATTCAGACAACGAAGTGCTGCCCAATTTTATTTCTAGAGCAAAATTCTAGTTTTATTCTTTCTATTTTTTTGTTTCCTTTCCTTATTCCTGTATTCCATTTCGACAATATTCATTTGTGCGCTCTATTGGTTTGAAGACATAATCCTGCCGACATCGTTGGGATTTGGCCAAAAGCCAATTGGATACGCTACAGGTTTTTCATTATTTCGTTAATTGTAACTTTAAATTCTCAGTACTATGAATGTTCTAAGTTTCTATTTTTATTTATGTTCTACCTTTCCCAAATCCATGTCTAGCTAAATCAGAGTAATCGATATGCAATAATAATTCAGACGGGATTTGATAATAACCGGTTGAAAACTTCCCTTTTTCAAAAGTTGTTTATGGTCTGAGTGTTTAAACTTATTTACTGAATAAACGTTCGTCGCGAAAGCGAGAACTTATTTAAAAGTAGTTTTGCCACAACAGTGGGAAATTAATTAAGGTACGAACCAACAAGCGACAGCTGCGGTAAGACCAGATAGTAAACACTAGACATTTGTTTTAATAACAGCGAAAGCACTTTAAAATGAATTAGAACTTAGAGATTTCCAAAAAGTAGTTTTAACCCCGAATGGGACACGAAAGCGTACATCCGGCCCTTAGAATTATGACTAGCGTCAACAACCATCGTGAGACGAAAGTCTTCAGATCACTATTTTCTGCTTAAATAAATTCTGAAAAATAAATTCTGTATTAGACATAGAAAGTCGCGACCATCTAACTGAACGAGGAATTAAAGTTAACCCCGACAAGTGTAGAGCCTTCTCTGAGTTCCCTACACCGAACTTGAAGAAGTACATCCAATCCCTAAACGGGATGCTCGCTTCACTATCCCGCTTCGTGGCTAAATCTACTCAACACGCCCTCCCCTTCTTCAAAATCCTCTACAAGGAGGCGACTTTTGAATGGATGGAAGAATGTGACAAAGCCCTCCTCCACTTGAAATAAGATATGTCAGAACCATCGGTGCTCTCCCGGCCAGATAACGGGGAAACCCTATATCTCTATCTCGCCGTTGCAACTGAGGTCGTCAGCGCCGCCCTCATTCGTAAAACACCCAATGTACATAATCCCAACTACTTCACGAGCAAGGCACTGCAAGGACCAGAGCTGAGGTACCAACAAATAGAAAAAGTGGCATTGGCCCTTATCAATGCTACAAGAAGGCTGAGAACTACTTTCTGACCCACACAATCGTGGTGTGCACGGACTAGCCCGTAAAACAACTATTGGGACGTCCATACATGGACAAAAGGATGCTCAAGTGGTCATTGGAACTATCCGAATTTGACATCCAGTATGAGAGCAGAAAGGCCCTTAAGGCCCAGGCACTGGCCGACTTCTTCACAAAGATGACCCTGCCCGATTCCCCCACTTGAGGTGCACACAAATGGATAATCTTTGTCGACGAATCATCTAGCACTGCAGGGAGCGGGGCAGGTGTCATTCTGAAAAAGGAAGAAAAAGAATCCTTATCGAAGTCTCGCTTACTTTTTCTTTCCCCACTTCCAAAAACCAGGCCGAATACGAAGCCTTCTTCGTAGGTCTTCGCTTCGCCGAAGACCTAGAGGCCGAAGAGATCGTAAGCTGCACCGATTCTCAACTTGTGGCCCTCCAAGTTTGGGGAGAATACTATGTCAATAATGACAATCTGTCTAAATACTTGACCCTAGTCAAGGAAAAAATGATAAAGTTCACATTAGTAGAGGTAAGACATGTTCCCTGCAAACACAACTTTCGGGCGGATGTTTTGTCATCTAGGAAGTGCTTCCACGACCCAGCATTGAGAAAGCTTATGTGACCCTCGACGTGCACGTCGTCAACGACAATTAATGCTAGATGACCCTCGTATATAATTACCTCGCCAAGGACGAACTACCGTCCCACCCCAAGGAAGCCAGCATAGTCAGGCATAGAGACTGCTCCTACGTCCTGTTCGAAAGCAAGCTTTATAGGCAAGGGTTTTCCATCCCTTTCCTCAAATGTGTCGAGGAAGAGATGGTCGCCCATGTCCTGCGCGAGATCCACGAGGGAATCAACACCCAACACCTCGGGGGGTATCCCTCGCCAGGAAGGCTCTACGTGCAGGATATTACTGGCCAACCATGCAGCATGACACGAAGGAATATATGAAGAAATGCGACAAATGCCAACGACACTGGGACATGCACTTGGCACCACCCAATCACTCAAAGCAATGTCCTCCCCGTGGCCTTTCGTATGGTGGGGCCTGGATATCCTAGGACCATTCGTCGTAGGGTCAAATTAGAACAAGTACCTTATAATAGGCATTGACTACTTCACCAAGTGGATAGAAGCGGAGGCTCTAGCCAAAATAACAGCTCACAACATATTTCGTTTCTGCAAGCAAAACATTCTTGCCCGCTTCGGCATCCCCCAAGTGATCCTCAGCGACAACGGAATACAAATCACGGACAAAAAAATCCACGAGTTCGTCGCCCAACTGGGCACCAAACAACATTTTGTGTCCATCGAGCATCCCCAGACTAACGGGCAAGCCGAGGCTGAAAACAAGGTAATCCTACGGGGCCTCAAACAGAGACTAGATGAAACAAAGAAATTGTGGGTCAAGGAGCTACACAACGTGCTCTGAGCCTACTGTACTACGCCTCATTCTTCAATCGGGGGAACCCATTTTTGCATAGCATATGGAACTGAGGCGGTGATCCCCATTGAGACTCATGTGCCCTCCAGGCGGACTGAAGCACCCCTGGACGAGGAAACAAACAGTGAGGCACTAAGGGAGGAGCTCGATCTTGTCGAAGAGGTCCGATTAGGAGAAACCCTTCGTGAGGCCCCGCTAAAACAAAAAGTTGCAATCAGGCACAATGCCAAAGTTATACGACGAGAATTATAAGTAGGCAGTCTCGTCCTAAGAAGGAATCACAAAGATTCCCGTAAAGGCAAACTCGCCGCAAACTGGGAAGGATCCTACCATGTTAGAGTAAAACCAGAGAATAAGGCCTACTACCTAGAACATATTAACAGGGAAGAAATCGTTCGACCATGGAACACCGAAAAGTTAAAACTATATTATAGCTAAGGCCTCAAATGTCGGCATGCTTCGTCAACATAACGAACATAACATATCGAACATAAGTGCGCGCCCAGGTACAAGCGTTGCGCTACCAAAGTAAATCTAGGCAGACTTTTATTCAAGACAGAGCAAAACTTGTGCTCGACAGTGTCCCTCGACTGAGCCCGCCGTCATCAAAGTACCATGAAAGGCAGAACACCCAGCTCGTGATGGGAAGTTCATGCAGGGAACTCAGGCCACAAACGCGACCTGAGCTCCGCTCTCCTGCCTGGAAGCTACCCAGTCCTTTCGACCAGTTCCCCTCACTATCGAACATCATTTGTCGAGCATATCCCAAATCACAACAACCATCCACTAAGGTAGCTCATACGACGAGCATTGAGCAGTGTGTGACCCTTAGTGAAAATTAAGCAAAGTATAAACATGCACGAATATCCTACCGCCCGCAACACTATAGAGAAACTAGGTGCCCTCAGTGGACAACTCAGCCCCGGGATTCACAATCTTCAATTGCTCCATGACGTTGTTGAAGGCCTCCTCAGTAATGGCCAAGAAATCATCCTTAGCCTGGGTAATGCGAGCGACCAGCTCTGCCCGAGTCGTCAACTTTTCCACATCCTAGTTCTCACCCTCAATAGGGGCAGTGATGGCTTTCAGCTGCTTGACCAGATCCTCAGCGACTTTCTTTTCGGCAACGAGGATATCTTTCTCTGCGGACAACTCTTTCTGGCACTTTTTCACCGCCTCCTTTACGACCTTGGCCCGCTCCTCCTGAGACTTTTTTTCCTTTTCATCAAGGTCCACTACCGCATCATGGGCCTTCTTCAGCTCAGATTCATGGTGGGATCCCTCCTCGGTGTAAACCACCGCCATCTCCAAAATCCTCATTAGGGCGAAAGCATCCTGAGCGAGCATGGTCCTTTTTCTTGGGCAGTCCATCTCCTCGAGTTTCAGGGACTCTGCCCAAGGAATCGCCAAAGAAGAACCCTTGAAGAATCTCTTGTTATGTAGGCACGGAGGCAGCTCAAACCTGCTCTTATCCTTTTCTTTGCTGAGGTCCACAATCTCTCCCCGTACGCTAGCGTTTGAGCCTCGAGCTCACAGGAAAGGGCGGCGTCTGGACGACCAGTGGGGTTGGCGAGGAGGTCCTGGACCCAGTTTGAGGAGGAGGAACTCGCTGGCTGAGGCGACTCTTCCCGATCACTCCGCCTCCCTTTAGCTTCGCTTGGGCATTCTTCACCATTCATTCTTGAGTGGAAGATATGTTACCTGTAAAACAACGAGCACACCAATACGCAAAGAAGACAACAACTCAGATAAACTAAGAGGAAATAAAAGACTACCTAGAAGTTCTAAAGCCCTCGCGTGAGTGTTACACTCGAGGAGCTCCTTCGTATTGATGTATCAGGCCTCCACCTGGGGCCCTCCGTCTTCTTCGTAAATAATCTTCATGGCACGCGTCATGCACTGGGTAGGAAGAAATTCGTCCACAAAAGCCACCAGCTTGGCATAGTTGGCTCGGTCATCGTCCCCCAGTTGGTGAGGAGTGGCGATGTATTCATCGGTTAGGCGGGTAAAATGAGCCCCGCTCCAGTAAAAAGGAAACTTGAGCAGCCATTACACAATTACCTTGTAATTCTCTTCAACTAAGGCTTCCCCATTTTCGTTCGTCGAGACCTCCTAGACAAAATTTGAGTCGGTGTCCTTCTCCGGCACGGGCTCAATAATATAGAGCCTTTCCTTGAAAGTCCCAATGGACTCAGAAAATGGTTTGAACAACTTCCTCCCCTACTTTAGGGAGACCCAACCGAACTTCCTCCTTGAGACATGTCGCTAAAGATGAAAGACAGTGAAGAAGAGGGAAATAGTAGTTCAAATCTCCAAATACTCACACACCAGCTCGAATGTCCATATAAAGGCAATCGAGTCTGGGTGCAGATGCGAAGGCGCCAAGTCTAGGTGCACAAAGACGACCCTTTGAAAATCCGAAAAGGGCAACCTCAACCTTATCTCCTTGAAGACATATTCGTACATAGGGAACTTTTCCCCATACGACGAGCAGATGTGGTCGTCTTCTCTGAGGAAATGGACCTTCCAATATCCCTCGGCCCCCATCGATGTGAAGACATCCCTAGTGTAAGAAGCAAAAAGGGAGGCATGCTCCCCAGGCTCTGCCACAGGCCATTCCTCTGCAGTAGTCCTCAACACGGGCACTTCCCTAGCATCCTAAGGCGTGGAAGTGTCATCAGTTTCAGTACATTTCGAGGAGCTCTCCTTGGACAAACCTCTCAATGTTTTTTTTTCCAGTTTTGCGTGACATCTCTTTTACCTGAAAAGCAGAGGATAAAAGTGAATTTGATGACAAAGTCAAATCCACCCTTCCACCGCTAGTCAAGTGAAAGGGCGCGTGAAGGCCCAAGAACAACGTCATCGACCTATGCCTTACTCAAATGGCACAGTTACTATACGAGGATATTCCCGGGACAATCCACTTGACACGTGCCGAAAAAAGCTTCCCTGGCACAAAACCCAGAATTTCCATTGGGAAACCACTGGAAAGCTCATAAGCACACTGTAAATTCACGGTTCCCACTGGAGACAAACACTTCCATGTCGCAACAACATCATAATTAACTAAACATCCTAAGCTTCTAAAAGCTCCAGCAACGTTGATAGCAAAAGAAAGTGGCCAAACCACCGCCTGCCACCAACAGTCACCGGAAAACAACCCTTACACTACCTAGCTTTGACCCTAACCACATGCATTCTAGGAGGAAGAAAGTAAACAAGCCTACAATAAGAGATCAATTCAAGTACTTACGTGGTTGAGGAAGATATTTTGGGGTCGAAGGGCTCTGGCCGGTGGATGTACGGCGGTCGGACGAAATTGGACGGTGATGGACGACGGAGTGCATAAGCAGAAAGAAAGAGTATAGAGAGAAGCGAAAAATGCAAATGAGCAACTTCTCGCTCTATTTATAGACGATCTGTGGCACGTGCATGATCACGCGCGGCTAAGGGAATGATCATGACCCTAGCCTAGCCATCATTATGCATTGAATGTAGCACATGGCTCGAGGCACGCGTGACACTTCACCTCTTCATATCACAGCACCCGTTGGGCTCCCCGCACTTCACCAAAATTCAGAAGTAAACCTCGGGTCTCTGTCAGATGCAATGCTTAACGGAACCCTGTGCAACTTCACTATTATTCTTATATAAATCTCTAATAACTTTGCCAAATGAAAACTGATGTTAATCAGTATAAAGTGTGTCAATTTCATCAGTCTATCCATAATTACCCAAATAGCATTTAAGCCTCTCGTCGTATTCGGCAACCCAGTCACAAAATCCATCTTAATACTATCCCACTTCCACTATGGTGTTTCCATTGGTTACATTAAACCGGAAGGTTTATGATATTCCACCTTTGACTTCCGGCAAGTCAAACAAGCGTACACAAATCTAGCTATGTCTTTCTTCATACCAGATCACTAAAATAATTTCTTAAGATCCAGATACATCTTAGTAGCTCCATGACGAATACTCAAGCTACTCCTGTGACTTTCCTTTAAGATCATTTTTCTCAATTCAGAATTAGCCGGCACACAAATTCAGCCTCTAAATTTCAACACACCAAAATCACCCACTTTAAAGTCACCTTCTGCATCCAACCCTCGTGCGGTCATCAAATCCACTAGCTTTAAATCAAGTTTCTGACTCTCTCTAATCTCACTAAGAAACTTGTTATTAACCTTCAACATACCCAACATCACACACTCGGGAGTCAGTTCACAAACCATGTTGTTATACCCCAAATTTTACCCTTAGATTCCTTGACCCTCTACATATCATCTTAGGAGAATCATCCATGTATAGCTAACAATTTTATTAGTTTTTGTTTATTTTGTGAAGTTAGGTTTGCTAAAGAAGTTACAAATTGCATGAAGGCTTCGTGTGTGCTCATAGTCTCCTGCAAGCCGTGTTTGAATTCCTGTGGATATAAAAGAAGGATATGCCCTTATTCTTATCGCCCTTTGATCATTACAAGATCATTTTCTCCAAGATTTCTCAGAGGTTTCCCATAATGAGGATTAAGGTTTCCTGTTCATTAATATGAAGTATGGTTATTTAGGGAATAAATTATTGTATGGTGTTGACAAGATTGTGTACATGGCTTTTAAAAAGGGGATGTAAAAAAATGTGTCTTCATTGGATAGATTAAGACTTCATCAGATTGGAATATGTTTGCTTCTTGGATTTGAAATTAATTTAAAGATCAAGTTTAATCCTATTCCTATTGAAAAGTTTGAATTATTACGATCTTTTAATTTTAAAAGAAGGAATTAGAAATTTCTGGTTGATATTGTGAGGTTGCAAGTTTGAATAAGGATCTTGAATCAAGTTTTCGCTATAGGATCTCAAAGTGACATTCAAAACTCGTAGATTCGTTGTTAGATTTCATCATAAGTTTCAATATGAAGTTCATGCTTTAATGCTAAAATTTGAAGTCTAATTGCCAAAGTCAAAGGAGTTTAAGATTCATCGAGGTACTCAAAATTAAGTTTAAGTGTAAAGTCCATGCTTTAAGGTTCAAGTTCAAAAATGCAACCATAGCCTACAAAGTTCAAGATGCTATATCAAATACAAAGTTCCAATATTTTCTTTTTACATTTTAAGATTGGACTCATAAAGACTTCACATAATAAACTCAAGTTTTTTCAAAATTCAAATTTCTAAAGATGTACAAGATGAGTATGCTTACAAAGTTCAAGTCAAAGCTATAAATTCATAGAATTGTTTGTTTAAGAAATAAAAAAAAAGTGTGAAGTCGTTCATGTAATACAAAATTATGTTTACAAAAGAGATCATACACCATTACAAATACTACTTCAACATGACCAAGTTACAAAAAAGAGAAGGAACTTTGCTTTAAATGAAGGATATGATTGACTTAAAAAGATGACTTGTAAACCTTTGCTTCGTGAGTTGTTAAGAAGTGGGGTTGATTACAATGTTATAAAGAGGACCCATTCAAGATAGGATACCATATTGATAATAAGTTGTAAGATGTGAGCAGAACTTTACGGTTTCTACGAGGAGACAAAGTGTTGTTTGGGAGGCGTGCAGAACCTTGATATTGGACCATTGGAATGATGGTTCCTATCTTAAAGAATCAATTTTGTTCCTCGTATAGCAGTTTTAGTAAGGGAAATTGAGATATTTCAACCTTGGGGCATCTAGATTTCTTTCTTTCATAGTCAAGCAAAACAATAATGTTGTGAATCTGCCTGCAAAAGAAATTATCATCAAATGGAATTCGAAGATTTATGACAGTCATCAATAACTCCCAAACATGTTGAGTCGAGAAAAGAAATGATTAAAGAGTTTTGGCTAATTTATCAAATTTCCAAACACAGTCCAATTAAGAAGGAAATGCATTCAATGTCAGCAAGAAACAAGTTTGGACATGTTTTGGATTAAGAAGGAAATAATCATTAACAGCCAATGTGTTTACCAAAACAAGTTTCGACATGAATATCATGCTCTTAAAATTAAAATGATCTTTTCAAAATTCAGGAGACATATAAAAGAAATAGAAAACTCATATCACAGGGGGGCAAGAAAAACATCAGTTCATACAACATTGTCACATGCATTGCATAGAATAGAAAACACACACTCACTGGGGGAAAAACACAATAAAAAAGGAACCAAATAAGACTCACAATAGTGTTTTCTCAGCATAAATTACAACATAAATTCATATCAACATCAACCAAACAAATAGAAAAATCTGCATATCCTTAATTCAACTCAAATTCATGTCCCCGCACATCCTAATCCCACAAAACTGTATACCCTCTGAATCAGACGAAATGGTGATACACAGAGATAACACCATACAAAAACCCAGACAATATTTGAAGGGCATATATCAGTAAAAAGGAAGGGCAGAACGTCACACACACATACGGTATCGCCACACAACAATAAAAAAAATCACAAGCGCACACACAAAAAGGGGAAAAGCTAACACACAAATTATACTGAAATTTATCATTATCCACAAAATTTGAAACAATTCACATATACAACTAACAACAGCAACAAGAAGGAGTAAAGAATTTGGAAACTTATATTTGGATTCGTCAACGTCGTTGGATCACTGCGTCTGAAAGCTTCAAAGGTACAATCCTCTTTTTACTTCCGAAATTTACTTGTAGACTCGCGATGCTCTATTTTTTCTGTATTCCGATCGAATTCTCTAAAGAGATGTCGTCTTAATGTCGGAAAACCGAGCAATTTTGCGAAGCAAAGGTGACGAACTTGAGAAAGCCGTCTAGAATCGCGTACGAGGGATTAGGATGGATGGACGGGTTCGCATGAGGGGACATGCTGAAATCATGAGGCGGAAGCTTTGAGATTGAGGGGGTCAGTTTTAATCATGCGCGAAGGAGATGGATGAGACGAGAGTGAAAGAAGTTCTTGTGACAGTGAAGCTTCGAGAGAAAGAGAGAGTTGAACCGAGAGAGTGAGTTGAGAGAGAGAGAGAGAGAGAGAGAGAGAGAGAGAGAGAGAAGAGGATTCTGCTTTCCTCTTTGTTTGTTTTCTTTTTGTTGTTAATGTGTTGGGTCGGGTGGGGGTTTCTTTTTGTTGTTAATGTGTTGGGTCGGGTGGGGGAGAAGGGCACCGACCCAACTTTTTTTTTGTTCTTCTTAGTTTTTATCTGGTTGGGCCATCAAGCTGAGCCCGTATGTTTTTTAAACTCTACCTTGTTTTTTTAAGAAAAAAATTAAATAAAATAAAAATGAATAAAATGGGAAGTTTAATTAATATTAATCTTAATCTTAAAAATAATTAGTTTTAATTTAGGTTTAGCTAAAACTTAGTTTTGGTTAAAATTTATGTAGATTAGAATTCACTTTTTTGGGTTTAGTTTATATAATTTCTATTTAAATTTTTAGTTAATTTAGGTTTCTAATTAATCTTGTTAATTTGATTAGTGCTAATTATATTTTATTTAAATTCTAAAATTGATCTTGGTAACCCTCGTTGTTGTAAATTCTGAATGTATATAACTTTGATTTTGTATAATTCATTTGTGGCCTATTTTTATTGATATTTGGTTCCGTTTAACTAATAAAGTTTATTAGTGATGCCTACCCATTTTGATTGAGTACATTTGACTTGATCTTTATTCGGTATATCATACTGTTATTAGCTCATTCTTATGCTCTTAACTCTGTTGGTTGCCTTTTCCCCATTCCAAAGGAAAGGTTCTCCTCCTTGTTAACTGTCATGTTATACGCAACAATTTTTAGATCCTTACCCTTCTCATCCTAGCTTTGGGATCAAGATTCTCCGCACTCCGCGCAAGTTCCTGCCATGGACACTTGCTTATCTTTCCCTTTCAACTTAAACTTAGACTTGGACTCTCCGTACTCCATGTAAGTATCTTGCCATAGATACTTACTTCCCCCTTGGAACCTTGATCATAGTTAAGATTTTCTCACCCTCGTTGAGGGGAACTACGAATGCTCTGATTCCATTCCCATTAGGATACGCAGACACGCAATGCAATGTCTTGGCGAGCATACTTAGAAATAACACCTCAGGTCTCCTTTCAACCCTTTAGCATAACAGTTAACATATAACAAAATAACACAATACTAACAAGAGATTCATGTAGAGTACTACAGATACTTAGGATGCAAACACCTTCCCTAGGTATAACCAACCCCCAAATCTTAGATCTCTTAGATGTGTTGTTACATAGCACACTTAGGGTTTTCTTCGATCTTTACCCTTTTCTTTGGATAAATCAAAGCTCGGTGATGAATTTCAAATATTTGTGATTCAAGTTAATTAATATCTTGATATTTGATTCTCACTGCAACAGAAATGGAGACTTCACTGGGGACTATCCTTTCGAGGGTTACCTCTAACTTGTTTGATTTGTGTTATTTGTTGAATATCTGTTTATACATATATTTGTAAATCTGTATATGTTCGGGTTGTTACCTTTGTGTGGTGAGGTAAGTTCTACACCTGGAAGTGAGTGTACCTATGATAGGAAGGTGATATATTCAAGAAGGCTTCTAGGGAGTTGATTCTCGACCAAGTTGACTTGGAAATCACCACTCAGTGGAGGCCCTCTTGGGATCAGTATTGTTGAACATGCATTCATGAAAACATTACTACTTTCGACCTAGGAGCCCGTGACATTGATGACTTATAGTTACCATTAACCCAACTTGGCCTTTCTTAGGACGTATGGCGATAACTATGAAGGAGTTATCCCAAAATAGTTGATACGCGATACTACACTCAAAAGAGGTTCTCTTAAGAATATTATTAACCACCAAGTATTCGGGAAATTTGTAATATCTGAAAGACGGACTAACGACTTTAAGAACCTGTTAGAATCTTTGTTATGCAGGTACAATAACCCTTAGTACACACCTTTAGAATGGGTAGAACATAGCTCCATGCTCGTGATCTTCAAACCTAGGACCTTTTTTTGTTTATCTGTATATATGCAAATATCTGTATACATGTGTTTGTGCATCCATCCATCCATTCATTCATTCATTCATGAATAACTCTTTGATTTCAAGGAATTCAATTGTTCATTCCTTTGCAAAATCAATAAAGATCTTAAAATTTAAAATAAAACCTTTTTTAGTTTTTCTAAAAATGTTTGCAATTTTCTTTTGAATTCCTTGAAATCATTACCTTGCATTGCATTTATGTCTTTGCATGTGCATTTTCTTGTTGCATTTTTGCTCATCCCATTGTCTCATCTTCAGTTCTTTCACCCTGAATCCTCTGCGCCCATACAACACCAGATCTCAAGCTCGTATAAGGATGGCGGAACATAATCAAGAACTTGACCGTGTCAGCAATGAATTAGAAGACCTGTGGGGGAAGTGTATGGCAAATTATGGAGATACTACGAGTTATGCGTGCGAAGATGGATACTCAGCCCATTGTCGTTTCTGAGATTGTCAATACAGTTGTGGAACCTCAACCAGTTATTGTTTCTACAGCAAATGCACCTCTGTATGGTCTTCTACCAGGTTTTGCGCCTGCCCCTACTACAATTTCCATTGTTCAACAAGTTGTTCCTTTGGTTATCGAAGCTCCTCATGTGATTTCGACTTTTGCACCAGCTATTGTGCATACTCATGTGCAACTATACTTCAATGAGTATCAACCATTATACAATGTCCCTGACATGAAGGAAGATACAAATGAATGTCATGAGAAACTCAGAGAAAATATGGAAATTATTGATAAAAGGTTAAGAGTGATGGAAAGAGATCAAGTTTTTGGTGCTGCTGCTAGAAAAGTGTGTCTTGTACCTGGTCTAGTTGTCCCTCCAAAGTTCAAAACTCCTAGTTTTGATCACTATGAAGGAACTACGTGCCCAAAGAGTCATTTGATTATGTACTATCAAAAAATGGATGCTCATGTTGATAATGATAAGCTGATGATTCATTGTTTCCAAGACAGTTTGAAGGGTTCTTCGTCGAAATGGTATTTAAGTCTGGATCAGTCTCGCATTAAGAGTTTCCAAGATCTATCTAATGCTTTCATCAAACATTATAAATAAAACATGGACATGGCTCCTGACCGAAGGCAACTGTTGAGTATGTCCCAGAAGAATTCTGAATCGTTCAAGGAATACGCTCAGAGATGGAAAGAGATTGCTTCGCAAGTGGAACCTCCTTTGACTGAAAAAGAGCTGGCTAATTGGTTTATCGACACTGTTCATCCTGAGTTTTATGAAAGAATGGTTGGAAGTATGATTTCAAATTTTTCTGATATTGTTGTTGTAGGTGTGAAGGTAGAATTGGGTTTGAAAAGTGGAAAAATGTCAAGTAGTAATGGTAGTTCAAGCACCAACAAAGACTGTGCTAAGAAGCCTTCCTTTAGTTCTCATAAGAAAAAAGAGGGTGAAACTAATGCTATAATGGCAAGTAGAAGAAGAAGTCAACCTTGGAAACATCGGAAAAACTATGTTCAACAACAAGGTTACCCTGTCCAGTTTTCTCAGCAATCGTTCATGGCTGCAATTACACCCACTTTTAATCAACAAGTTCCTGCATACCAGCCTGTGCAACTGACTTTTGTTTATCAACCACCTTCAGTCTATCAACATCCTCCTGGTTATCAGCCTGCCCAAGTGCCATCCAATTATCAACGAGCGCCCAACACTCCTGCCTATCAACAATCGAAGAGTCAAGCACCTCGCCAGAATGTTCCCAACAGAAGACAATATAAGCATATAGTTCCTCCTATTTTGATGACCTATACCGAGTTATACCCTTCATTTGCACAACAAGGTTTGATAACTACAAGGGCTTTGGGTCCACCTCCTAATCCACTTTCACCTAATTAAAATCCAAATGCTCATTGTTTGTTTCATGAAGGCACGTCTGGCCATGATCTAGAAAGTTGTTATGCTCTCAAGAACCACGTAAGAGAGTTAATAGAGAAGAAGATTATGTCTTTTGGTGATTCTCAGCCTAATGTTAAGAACAATCCTTTGCTTACCCACGGGTTTGTTAATGTTATTGATGAGGTATCTAAAGAGAGTTTAATTCTTGATGTTTCTAAGATTAAGACCCCTCTTAGAGCCTTCCATTCAAAGTTGTTTGAGGCAGGTTTAGTGAATGTTTGCTATGATGGTTATAAAGTGTGTGGTGCCAGTGTCAAAGGATGTATGATGGTTTAGAATGATATTCAGAACTTGATCAATGATGGTTTTCTAAAAGTGAGTAGCAAATTGAAGAAGAATGAAATTGTCGTGATTGAGCCCATCTTCAACTTGCCAGAACCAGGTGATAAAGTGCCCATTTTTAATTTTCCAGAATCAAGTTTTGTAGTACCTATTTTTAGCACACCAAAACCTATGTTCAACATACCAGAATCTGTTGTTGCTTCTGCAGTTAATCAACCAAAGTTGGTGCATTCAAAAGCCCAGTCCATTTCATTTTAGAGACTCTAAAGCTATATCTTGGAATTATGGCGTGACAATGATTAACAAAGAATCTGGGAAGGTTATTCCGAGGGAAGAGTTGAAGATTGTTAGTGAAGATGTGACTAATATAGTTGGGGCAAGCAAGATGACACGAAGTGGTCACATTTATACTCCTCATTTCAATGAGGCTCCGTCTAAGGAAACTGTTACCACTGGGCCTGCCAAAGACAAAGAGAAAGAAGTTGTTGAAAACGATGAAGATGTTGAGTTCTTAAGGATTATCAGAAAAAGTGATTATAAAGTCATTGATCAGCTTCACCAAACTCCCTCGAAGATCTTAATACTATCGCTTTTGATGAATCCACCTGCTCGTCGAGTTGCATTACAAAAGTTATGGGCTCAAACTCATGCGCCCAAGATATTACTACTGGCCAATTCGACAGTGTCATTGCAAATATTACTGTCTGTAACACCTTTAACTTCAATAATGAGGAGTTATCAAGAGAAGGTCAGAATCACAACTGTGCCTTACATGTGTCCGTAAAATGTCATAAAGATACTTTGTCAAGGGTGCTTATGGATATCGGTTCCTCTTTAAATGTTTTACCTAAGAGGACTCTTACAATGTTGGATTACAAAGAGACTGAGATGAGACTTACTTCTTTGATAGTAAAAGCTTTTGATGGTTCCCGCATAACTGTAATTGGAGAAGTGGAGCTACTGATCTTAATTGATCCGCATGTATTTGATATCACATTCTAAGTGTTGGATATAAACCCTAATTACATTTGTTTACTTGGAAGGTCGTGGATCCACACTACTGGTGCTGTAACTTCAACATCACATCGGAAGATGAAATTTGTGATTGATGATAAGTTGGTAATTGTGCATGGTGAAGGGGACTTGATGGTAACTAACTTGTCTTTGTTTCGTTATATAGAGGCTGGCGAGGATGCTTTAGAAACTTCTTTTCAAGCACTTGAGATAGCCAACGCTATCCTGTTGGAAGTCGAGGAACCAGTGGGTAAGAATAATCTGTCTTTCGCATCTTTTAAGAGTACCAGATCAACAATTGAAGGTGGTGTACCCGAAGGTTGGGGAGAAGTGATAAATGTCAAGATAAAGATGGATTTTCATGGGTTGGGTTACAAACCAACTAATGATATAGATTCTACATCTGCCAAAGGTCGTCTGAAGACTATCCAAGAAGTGTTTGTTAGTGGAGGTTTCCAAATCAATGCTGTTGAAGATGATAAGGAGGACGGAAACTTGATCAACTTGGTATTCAAGTGTGATGACAATTTGGAAAATTGGGAAGCAGTAGAGATCCCAACGATTTTTCCTTTGTCAAAGTAATTTATTGTCTTTTGTTTGTTGTTTTTAAAAAATAGAATTACATAGCTATGCCCAAGGCTATTGGATTATTTTGTAGGGCCACCCCTTTCACTTTCAAATGATTATCAATAAATGCATTTTGTTAAATTCTCATTGTTTCATTTACTATTTTTTCGCTTTTACTTTCAAAAGAAATTGGCAATCTTTCAAAACTAGAAAAAATGAGCTTTTTTTCTCTTGCATTTGTCTTTGTGTCTTTAATAAAATAAGAAATTCCAAACATGCAGAATAATCTCAAACCACGTTTAATCCGATGACCCTGCTTTCACTCCTAAATTTGATTCGCCCATTTACCAAGTTGAGGATGAGGGTGAGGAAGATTTTGATGTTCCCGCTGAACTGGCAAGACTAGTTGAGTATAAGTACATTGAACTCCAACCGCACAAGGAGCAGGTAGATTTGATTAATCTTGAAACCGACAAAGAAAAGAAAGAGGCCAAGATTGGAACAACACTTGGGGATGATGTCAAGCAGAGGTTGGTCAAGCTTCTAGAGGAACATGTTGATGTGTTTGCATGGTCGTATCAAGATATGCCTGGTTTGGACACTGATATTATTATTCACAAGTTGCCGCTTAAACCAGAATGCCCATCTGTAAAGTAGAAACTTCAAAGAACTAGACCCGACATGGCTCTGAAGATTTGAGGTGAGGTTAAGAAATAACTTGATGCAGGTTTTCTAACAATTGTAAAGTACCCTGAGTGGGTAGCCAACATTGTGCTAGTGCCCAAAAAGGACGGTAAAGTCAGAATGTGTGTTGACTATAGGGATTTGAGCAAAGCAAGCCCAAAAGATGATTTCCCTCTACCACATATTGATACACTTGTGGATAATACAACCCGTTTTGTAGTTTTCTCTTTTATGGATGGTTTATCCGGTTATAATCAGATTAAGATGGATCTTACTGATAGAGAAAAGACTACATTCATTACTCCTTGGGGGAACATATTGTTATAAAGTTATGCCCTTCACTCTGAAGAGCACAGGGAAACATATCAAAGAGCGATGGTTGTTCTCTTTTATGAGATGATGCATAAGAAGATCGAGGTGTATGTTGACGATATGATTGTCAAGTCCCAAAGTGAGGATGACCATTTGGAACATTTGTTAAAGTTGTTTGAATGACTCAGGAAGTACCAGTTGAAACTAAATCCTCCTAAGTATACTTTTAGTGTTAGATCTGGAAAGTTACTTGGATTCATTGTTAGCCAACGAGGAATTGAAGTAGATCCTAATAAAGTATGAGCCATTCAAGAGATGTCTGCTCCACAAACTAAAACACAAGTTCGAGGTTTTCTTTGACACCTGAATTATATTTCTAGAGTCATTTCCAATATGACTACTACCTGTGAGCCAATATTCAAGTTACTCTACAAGGGTCAGATTATTGACTAGAATTCTGATTGTCAGCAAGCGTTTGAGAAGATCAAGGGTTATTTGCAAGAGACTTCTATCTTGACTCCTCCTGTTCCTGGAAGACCACTCTTCATGTATCTGACTGTTCTTGAGAAGTTTATGGGTTGCGTACTGGGTTAACACGATGAGATTGGACGGAAAGAGCACGCCATCTATTATTTAAGTAAGAAGTTTACCAATTGTGAAAGTAGGTATTCACTTTTGGAAAAGACTTGTTGTGTGTTAACATGGGCTGCTAAACGTCTCAGGCAATATACGATCTGTTACACTACTTTTCTAATCTCGAAAATGGATACAATTAAGTATATTTTTTAAAAGCCTGCTCAAACAGGGAGACTTGCCTGTTGGCATATGTTGTTATCCGAATACGACATCCAATATGTGACTCAAAAAGGTATTAAAGGAAGTATCTTGTCAGATTACCTTGGATACCAACCAGTTGAAGATTATGAGCCTTTAAAGTTTGAGTTTCTTGATGAAGATATTATGGTAGTGAAGAAAGACTGTGAAGAGCCAAGTTCTGATGAAGGTCCCAAGCCAGTTTCTCGTTGGAAGATGATGTTTGATGGTTCTTCTAATTACAACGGGCGTGGCATAGGTGCCATTTTAATGAATCGCGATGGCGGTTATACCCCCATTTACATCAAAGTTAGATTTTGAATGTACAAACAACGTTGACGAGTATGAAGCACACATTCTAGGCCTTGAAGCAGCTATTGACCTCCGAACCAAAATTCTCGAAGTGAGTGGAGATTTAGCTTTAGTAATCTACCAAGTCAAGTGTGTAGGAAACACGAGACAAAAAGTTGATCTCATATCATGCTTATATTGTTGAGATGATCCAATACTTTGATGAGGTCAATTTCCAACATGTCCCGAGGTATGAAAACCATATAGATGATGCTTTAGCCATGCTAGCCTCAATGTGGAAGGCCAGGTTTGTTAATGAAGCACCACTCATTTGAATTGAGCGCAAGACCGAGCCCGCCTACTGTCAACTAGTTGAAGAGGAAACTGATGACAAGCCATGGTTCCAGGACATTATGAATTATCTGCAAAACCAAGAATATCCTGCCGATGCTACAAATCTTGGCAAAAAGACTCTGAGAAGATTGGCATCCAAGTTCTTCCTTAGTAATAATGTGTTGTATAAAAGAAACCATGACATGGTTCTGCTTAGATGTGTTGACAGACATGAAGCAGACATGTTACTTCAAGAAATTCAAGAGGGAATGTTTGGAACTCTCGCCAATGGTTACGCTATGTTAAAGAAAATTTTGAGAGCTAGGTATTACTGGTTAACCATGGAATCTGATTGCATCCAATATGCCAAAAAATGCCATAAGTGCCAAATTTATGCTGACAAGGTGCACGTGCCTCCAACGCTGTTGAATGTTTTATCATCGACGTGACCTTTCTCAATGTGGAGCATTGACATGATTGGGGAAATTGAACCTAAAGCTTTTAATGATCACCAATTCATTTTAGTTGCCATTGACTATTTCACAAAATGGGTAGAAGCTGCTTCTTATGCCAATGTAACCAAGCAAGTGGTTGCCCACTTCCTTAAGAAAGAGATTATTTGTCGTTATGGAATTCCAAGCCGAATCATAACAAATAATGGGACCAATTTGAACAATAAAACCATGAAGGAGTTGTGTAAAAATTTCAAGATTGCGCACCATAATTCTTCTTTTTATCGTCCTAAAATGAACGGAGTTGTTGAAGCCGCGAATAAAAACATCAAGAAAATCCTGCAAAAGATGTTAAAGACTTATAAAGATTGGCATGAAATGCTACCATTTCCTTTGCATGGATACAAAACCTCAGTGCAAACTTCAACAGAGGAAACCCCTTTCTCATTAGTGTACGGAATGGATGCGGTCCTTCATATTGAAGTAGAGATATTGTCCTTAAGGGTATTAATGGAAACCAAGCTTAATGAAGCAGAATAGGTCTAAGAAAGATTTGACCAGTTGAACCTTATAGATGAGAAGCGCATGACTGCAATGTGCCATGGTTAGTTGTACCAGAAACGAATGAAGAGGGAATTTGACAAGAGAGTTTGAATCCGAGAATTTCGAGAATGAGAGCTTGTACTTAAGAAGATCTTGCCAGTTTATAAAAATATGTGTGGGAAATGAATGCCCAACTATGAAGGCCTATTTGTTGTGAAAACCATTTTCTCAGGAGGATCGTTGATTCTCGCAACAATGGATGGTGAAGAGCTTGCACATCCTGTGAATTTGATGCAGTCCAAAAATATTATATCTAAAAAACCCGCTAAGTAGAAAACCTGAAAAAGGCGACTTAGGCAATGATGGGTATTCTGATGGATCATAACCTATGTAGGAGATCCAGGCAAAAGTTAGGGATGAAAAAAAAAAAGCTCGCTAAGTTGAAAACCCAAAAGGGCGGTTTAGGCAAAAAATGAGCATCCCGTGGATTGAAAACCCGAAAGGGAGATCCAGGAAAAAATTAGGGACAAAAGGCATTTCACTACATCAGATGACGTTCGTCACTACAGAGTATCAAAGCATAAGTTAAACTCAACCGCTCTTTTCTGAAGCAGGATTTTGGGTAGTCTTAGTTATTAGGGTTAGTAAGTGTCATTGGATTCAATGTAACCTTTCCATATTGCCAATTTCAATTGTAATATTCCATGGAACTTTGCCATTAGCAAGATACCATTCTCGAATAAAATCATATTTTTGCCTTTCAATTTGTGCCATTTTATGCTTTCTCTACCTTTTCTTGTTATACAAAATGTTATTTGTTAATAATAATTTTGAAAGTGAAAAGTTTTTTAATTAAAAAAATCGTTTTTTGGAAACACATTGAGAAGAATATAAAGTGCTTTGACATGTGGAAAATTCTGAAGGAAATCATTATTCCCCAAGAAGTCTTAATATTGCAGAAGCACTTTTAGAGCATTTTCAGCAAACTTCTAATGAAGGATAAACTAACAACACTCTTGGACCGATCATGTAATCATAAGTGATTTTCAAGACTATAGTGAATCTCCCCAGTGTCCACTATGTGATACATGTTTATTGATGTTGAGGACTCGTTCCCCAGTGGAATCATCTTTATTCCTCACTGAAGTTACTTTGTTTCCTCTATAAGCTGCCTCGACTCCATACTTTCCCGATGAAGTGGATATTCATTTTATCCCCTACGAAGTCTCAATTCATAAATGACTCTTTCTGGTGGACGTTTTCTTCTTTGACAAGGAAATCATGATAGTAATCCCTCAGGTGAAGTCATGATGTTATGTCCCCGAGTGGAATACCTTTTTCCCAGAGAAATTTGAAACTTTGAAGCAAGAATTTGGTTCCGCCTATGGATTTCTATTCGTCTATTGATAGATGTGTCCTTTTTGCAAAGGTTGACCGAGTATCCTCGTCGAGATGTTTATTTCATCTCTAGTTCACTTCCTTCGTTGGTTTTTGTCAGCATGAGCATAAGCATGATATACATTTCATTCATATAGGCATACACTAGCACATGAGCATGTTTGCTACCTTGTTGTCTTTTGTCGCTTACTTTAACTGTGTTTACCACCAAGTAACTGAGTTAGTCATTTCTTTCCAAGTAGAGTCGTCAACTTTAGGCAGAAAGTCCCACTTTTTCTAAATTTCCTACAGAGTTCAACCCTCGTGGATGATGGTTGCTTCACTTATTTTTTTCATGCTTGGATGAGATAAATCCCCATTCGAGTTCATTCCTCAATAGGTAGAATATTGTTTGACCGTTTCTTTCTAGCTCGTTCCTAGATCGAACTTTGGTCCCTGGAGATTATGATGAACCTATTTAGGTCGCCGAACCTAGTTTGAGTGTGAATTTATTTTGCACTGTGTCTCTCAAGAAGGATCTTTTACAAAATCTCATTACGGATAAATGGAAATCTCTCATAAGAAGCTTAGCAGTTTACTTTTGTCCGGATAAGTGGCAGTCTCCCCTGAGAAGCTTATCATTTTTATCTTTATTGCCGATAAGTGGCAGTCTCCCCTGAGAAGCTTATCATTTTATCTTTATTGCTGATAAGTGGTAGTCTCTCCTGAGAAGCTTATCATTTTGTCTATTTCCAACAACAAGTGAAAGACTCCTTTGAGAAGCTTGTTCCCTTTATCCTTTTCCAAATAAGTGGCAGTCCCTCAAAGGAAGCTTATCATTTTTATTCCTTTGTCAGATAAGTGGCAGTCTCGCCTAAGAAATTTATCATTATTATTCTTTTTTCAGATAAGTGGCAGTCTCATTCGAGAAGCTTATCCATTTTTCATTTTTCAAATAAGTGGCAGTCTCTTTCTTTGAGAAGCTTTTCTTTTCTTGGTGGCGTGTAAGTCCTTTTCCAATAATAAGTGGCAGTCTCTTTCGAGAAACTTACCCGAAGGGCGTTTCCTCGTGAAGTTTAACTATTTTGGCATACAGAAGAGTTTAATTATCTTGTATCTTTCCTGATGTTTTCTGAAGATCCTGCTTGATCTCTTTGTTTAAGGAATTTCCAGAGGCTTGGATGTTGTTTCTTGTTTGAAAGCTCCAACATTTTGTTGGCATGATCTTACTGCTATGTGGATCCTACTTTACCTTTTGCCCTAGAGTGTCAGTCGGTCATGCTTGAACCTGTTGGTCAACTACTCTTGATAGTCCCCATTGGAGACCGTCTTTTCAGTACTATCTCCAATGAGGATCTTTTGTTGTCTTTATTTATAAAGTGTCAGCCGGTCATGCTTGAACCTGTTGATTTGTCACTTTATATTTTCCTTAATTTGTTTCTGTTTCCCCAGTGTGTTTTCACCCCCAGTGAGTGGTTACTTAGTGTGTTTGCTATCTCTCTGTTTGCTTTCGTTTGCGTCTGCACTTCACATTTCTCATTCCATCATTTTCATCATATTAGCGTTTATTGCATATCAGCGTTTGTAGGATAGTCTCTTTTGTCTATAACATTGCATGTCATTGCATCTAAGGGCAAAATTTTTGGTTATCTATATTTAAATACCTTTCACCATGATTTCATAAAGATTTTCATCGCTCATATCATCCGGTAAAGATACTTAAATAGGGGCAACTGTTATACCTCAAATTTTACCCTTAGATTCCTTGACCCTCTACATATCATCTTAGGACAATCATCCAAGCATAGCTAACAGTTTTATTAGTTTTTGTTTATTTTGTGAAGTTAGGTTGGCCAAAGAAGTTACAAATTGCATGAAGGCTTCGTGTGTGCTCATAGTCCCCTGCAAGCCGTGTTTGAATTCCGGTGGATATAAAAGAAGGTATGCCCTTATTCTTATCGCCCTTTGATCATCACAAGATCATTCTCTCCAAGATTTCTCAGAGGTTTCCCATAATGAGGATTAAGGTTTCTTGTCCATTAATATGAAGTATGGTTATTTAGGGAATGAAGTATTGTATGGTGTTGACAAGATTGTGTACATTGATTTTAAAAAAGGGATGTAAAAAAAAGTGTCTTCATTGGATAGATTAAGACTTCATCAGATTGGAATATGTTTGCTTCTTGGATTTGTAATTAATTTAAAGATCACGTTTAATCCTGTTCCTATTGAGGAGTTTGAATTATTACGATCTTTTGACTTTAAAAGAAGGAATTAGAAATTTCTGGTTGATATTGTGAGGTTGCAAGTTTGAATAAGGATCTTGAATCAAGTTTTCGCTATAGGATCTCAAAGTGACATTCAAGACTCATAGATTCGTTGTTAGATTTCATCATAAGTTTCAATATGAAGTTCATGCTTTAATGCTAAAATTTGAAGTCTAATTGCCAAATTCAAAGGAGTTTAAGATTCATCGAGGTACTCAAAATTAAGTTTAAGTGTAAATTCCATGCTTTAAGGTTCAAGTTAAAAAATGCAACCGTGGCCTATAAAGTTCAAGATGCTATATCAAATACAAAGTTCTAATATTTTATTTTTACATTTTAAGATTGGACTCATAAATACTTCACATAATAAACTCAAGTTTTTTCAAAATTCATATTTCTAAAGATGTACAAGATGAGTATGCTTACAAAGTTCAAGTCAAAGCTACAAATTCATAGAATTGTTTGTTCAAGAAATTAAAAAAAAGTGAAGTCATTTATGTAATACAAAATTATGTTTACAAAAGAGATCATACACCATTACAAATACTACTTCAATATGACCAAGTTACAAAAAAGAGAAGGAACTTTGCTTTAAATGAAGGATATGATTGACTTAAAAAGATGACTTGTAAACCTTTGCTTCGTGAGTTGTTAAGAAGTGGGGTTGATTGCAATGTTGTAAAGAGGGCCCATTCAAGGTAGGATGCCATATTGATAATAAGTTGTAAGATGTGAGCATAACTTTACGGTTTCTACGAGGAAACAAAGTGTTATTTGGGAGGCGTGCATAACCTTGATATTGGACCATTGAAATGATGGTTCCTATCTTAAAGAATCAATTTTGTTCCTCGTACGACATTTTTAGTAAGGGAAACTGAGATATTTCAACCTTGGGGCATCTAGATTTCTTTCTTTCATAGTCAAGTAAAACAATAATGTTGTGAATCTGCCTGCAAAAGAAATTATCATCAAATGGAATCAGAAGATTTATGACAGTCATCAATAACTCCCAAACATGTTGAGTCGGGAAAATAAAGGATTAAAGAGTTTTGGCTAAATTATCAAATTTCCAAACACAATCCATTAAGAAGGAAACACATTCAATGTCAGCAAGAAACAAGTTTGGACATGTTTTAGATTAAGAAGGAAGTAATCATTAACATCCAATATGTTTACCAAAATAAGTTTCGACATGAATATCATGCTCTTAAAATTCAAATGATCTTTTCAAAATTCAGGGGACATATAAAAGAAATAGAAAACTCATATCGCATGGGGGAGGCAGAAAAAAAATATCATTTTATACAACATTGCCACACGCATTGCATAGAATAGAAAACACACATTCACTGGAAAAAAAACAAAATAAAAAAGGAACCAAATAAAACTCACAACAGTGTTTTCTCAGCACAAACTACAACATACATTCATATTAAAGGTACAATCCTCTTTTTACTTTTGAAATTTACTTGTAGACTCGCGATGCTCTATTTTTTTTTCCCGTATTCCATTTGATTTCGCTAAAGAAACATCGCCTTAATGTCTGAAACCCGAGAAATTTTGTGAAGTGAAAGCGACGAACTTGAGAGAGCCGACCGGAATCACGTACGAGGGATTAGGATGAATGGATGGATTTGTAGGAGGGGGCATGCCGAAATCATGAGGCGGAAGCTTTGAGATTGAGGGGTTCGGTTTGAATCATGTGCCAAGGAGACGGATGAGACGATAGTGAAAGAATGTCTTATGACGGTGAAGCTTCGAGAGAAAGAGAGAGAATGAGCCGAGAGAGAGAAGGGGATTCTGATTTCCTCTTTGTTTGTTTTCTTTTTGTTATTAATGTGTTGGGTCTGGTGGGCCAGAAGGGCACCGACTCAACATTTTTTTTGTTCTTCTTAGTTTTTATCTGGTTAGGCCATCAAGCTGAGCCTGTATGTTTTTTAATCTCTACCTTGTTTTTTAAGAAAAAAATAAAATAGAATAAAAATGAATAAAATGGAAATTTTAATTAATATTTGTTGCACCCCAAATTTGTCCTACCTTTACATAGTTTCTAGTTCCACTTTATTTTGAATGAATAAAATGGCACAATTGGCAAGAGACCGTGTGTAAGGAGTTGTGAGTGTGAGAGGTCGAGTTCGAATCCCACCTTCTTCACTTTTTGTTTTTCTTTTATTTTTACTCTAACTTTTCTATTTTTATAAAAAAAATAACAAAATAGTTTTTTTATTATTTAATTATTATTTTCGTATTTTATTTAAATTATTTTTTAAAAAATATTATTTTTTCACTTTTTTCCATATTATTCATAAAAACATCAAAAAATCATAAAATTAAAAATATTAGAAAAGATTTTATTCTTTTAAGTTTGTTTTAGTTTGTTTTAGTTTGTTTTTTTAGTTTTGACTAATTATTTAAGTTGGGCTTTAAAATAGGCATTAGGTTAGAGTTAACCCTAATTTGTTACCTATATAAACATGAGTTGAATTTGATAAAAGGGGATCAGAACCCTAACGAGAAGGACAAAAGCGGCGCCGTAAAGACTTCGAAGGGAGGTTCTCTGAACCTCACGGTTCTTCACCACTACCTCACACCAGAAAAAGGAAGAAGAGGACGAAACATCAAAACGGTGGAACCTTAGAGCATCAAATCACCATCATCGAATCTCAAATCCCAGCGAACTCAGAGTTACCTCATCACCGTTCATCGTCACCGACGTTACCGGATCCGCCGCTTCCAACCTCAAGAAAGGTGAGCAATAGACTTTAATAAATTTGTTTTATTTTGCAGGCATTAAGAAGAAGACGGATGAATCACGTGAAGAAGAAGATGAAATTTCGCAGAAAAAGCTCCAAGGAGTGTCAATGGAGTTCCGCCGCCGCGGACAAAGAAAGAAGAAGAGGGTTCTGTTCAAATACAACCCTAAATGTTCAACTCACAGTGGACCGTTCCCCTCCCCCTTAAGTGCCTATCTTTTTGCTTCTTTATATTATAATTTAATAACTTATTAACCATGTTTTCTAATCCTATAATTTAGTAGAAATTTTTAAACTTAAAACCAGGTTTTGAAAAATTAAACCCACTTTAGATTAAACCCTTATTTTGACGTTAAAACAAACAGTTTTTTTTTAACATTGTTAAAACTAAAGCCATCCATTAATTTAGTTAAAAACCTTTTTTTTATCATAATTACAACTTATTTTTTAAATCTAATTAAAGCCATTTTTATAAATTAAAAAAAAAACCTTTTGTAAGAAGTGGAACGTATAATCAAAATTTTTTTTTTGTAACTTATGATTAGTTTGTAAATATTTTTTTTAACTAATAATTAAAACGTTCTTTTAACTTCTAGTTAGTTAACTTTTTTTAAAACTTTTACAATAAAAAAAAAACTTATTTTTGGCAAATTAATATTAATTTTTTTTAATTAACAATTCACATTAAATGAAAAAACAAAATATTTATTATTAGGATTTAAAAATAACCCTTTTATCATAATGAAATTTTTTGTGTGTTTGTTAAAAAAATAATAAAAATAATAATAATAATAACTTTTTTTTATAAAACAGTTTTAAAAATTTTCTTTAAAATAGATTTCTCTTTTCAAACATGTAAATTAATCCTTCCTCTCAAAAGCTAAAACTAATTATTTACTAATAAAAAACTAAAAAAAAATTCAAAAAATAAAAGTCCTTGATGTAGCCATTTTAGTTTCATCTAACCTCATCAGTTCGTTGGTTTCAGCTTATTATTATTTCATTTTGTTCGTTTTGGCATGGATGTAATTTATGCGAGGCCATGATCGCATTTTTATTTTTTGCTTTCTTTTTGGGAATTTGTAATTTACGCGAGTGGTCGCGATGCTTTCCTTTACTACTTGCTTTATTTTCATTTTTTTTTATGCCTGCCCTGTAATAATTCTGTTGCTTGCATATTTTTACCGTTATTTACCTTCCGAAGGAATTAGGATTAACAGTTTGACCGCCGAGTCAATAACCCTAGTTTCAACCATTTCAAAACCCTAATTAGCGTAGGTGTCCCGCCGTGGACAAAATTGCCCTTTACCCTAGCTTTAGGTCAAAGAGTCGTCGTACTCTGTTTAGGGTTTCCCGCCGTGGAATCCCTAATTTAACCCTAATTTCAATAACAAGTTCAACGTAGAAATAGGAGTTCTAAGACTCCACGTAAGCATGTCCTTAAGATATGCTTATTCCCCATTGAAACCTTGACCATAGTCAAGAAGTTTCTAACCTCCCTTTCGAGGGGAACTACGATTACTCTGATTCCATTCCCTATCCAGGATACGTAGGCACAAGACGCGACGTCTTGCCGAGTAAACTTAGGACTAACCCTTAGGTCTTTAGGTCACTCTATCCCTTAGCAATATATTTCAAACAGATAAAAAAAATAAAATAAAAAAACATACAATAAACAAAAGGTTCCTGTAGAGTACTACAGAAGTTTAGGGTGCTAGTACCTTCCCTAAGCTTAACCAACCCCTTACCTAGATCTCTCCCCGCATTGTCTTTACGATGCAAAATTAGGGTTTCCTCTTTTGACCTTTTCCTTCAGATAAATCAAAGAGCGGTTGTGAACTAAAGATGCGATTCAAATTAATTAATAATTTGATATCATATTCTAAACGCAACAGAAAATGGCGACTTCACTGGGGACCCTTCTAATTTTTAAGGGTTACCCCTATTTTGTTTATTGTATGATATTTTATTAATTATTTTTATATATCATTGTACCTTGTGGGGATACCTGTTATTGTGAGATAAGTCCTAACCCGGACTTGAGTGACCTTATTATAGGAAGGTGAGATATTCGATGAGGCTTGCCGGGAGTGAGTCTCGACCAAGTCAACTCGAGAATCACCGCTCAGTTGAGACCCTTTCGAAAATGGTTCGGTTGATCAAGTGCAGTCGTGAAAATTTTTACTATTTTCAATTGGAGTCTGTGATACTGGGGACCATAGTACCTTAACACCACCTTGGCCTTATATAGGACGTAGTGCGGGAACTATGTGGGAGTAGTCCTACAATAGTTGCTACGCGATACTACACTCAAAAGAGGTTCTCTCGAGAATATTATCGACCTCCGAGTTAGTTGGAAAATTGATAATATCCGAAGGATGGACTGATGACTTTGGGCACTGATTTAGAACCCTTGTTCTGCAAGTACAATTAACCTATAGTACTTACCTTTTGGGAAGGGTAGACCTTAACTCCATTCGCTGTCCTCTAACCTAGGACCTTTGTGTGTGTATTTGTGCTTTGCATCCATAAAGCATCATATCATTTCCAGTTTCAAGGAATTCAACAGTCTTTTGCAAATTCAAAAAGGTCCTACATTTTAGAGTCAAAAAAAAAATTCCAACTTTTCTAAAAGGGAATATTTGCAATCGACCGTTGAAATTCTTGGAACCATTACATGGCATTAGCATCACATTTTTGCATTGCATTTTTCCCCCGGTTTCTCATTCTCGGTTCTCTCGTCTTCCAGTGTACCTTTGAGTCGTCAAGCTGATTCCTCGACACAGATATCAGACTAGAGCTAACTATAGACGCCAAATATCAGAACAAGAGGAACATAATGCGGAGGTCTGAATGGAGATTGATGAGTTGAAAGCAGGCATGACCAGGATTACCGAGATGCTTCAAGTGTTGATTGCCAAAGGAGAGCCACCTCAGAGGACTGTCATTCAGGAAGTTTCAAGTGTTGATCCACCTCTTGTTTCAGTGCCGCCCTCTAGTTGGCCTGAGTTTGGTTTACTTCCTAACTACTCTCCACCTGTTGCATTTGCTGCTATGATTGGTCAGGCTGTCAGACCGGTTTTTCAAGCTCCTATCCTTACCGAGGCCCAACCTGTGGTCCACACGATTAATCAAACTATCCAAGCTCCCGTTGAGAATCCTCCCTATGAGTACAATGTTGCCGATGTTCAAGAAGATTTTGTTGAGCCTGAGATCACCCGGGAACAGTTTCAGATCATAAACAAGAGACTCCAAGCTGTCGAGGGTACTGATTTCTTCAATGTTGATGCCGATAATATGTGCCTAGTTTCTGGTCTTGTTTTGCCTGCCAAGTTCAAGACTCCTGAGTTTGTGAAGTATCAAGGTCATTCATGTCCAAGAGCCCATCTAGTCATGTACTTCCGAAAGATGGCAGCTTACACCAACAATCAGAAGTTGCTCATTCATTGCTTTCAGGATAGTTTGAGTGGTGCTTCTCTTAAATGGTATATGAACTTAGAGCATAACAGTGTCCACTTCTTCCAAGATCTCGTCAACGCTTTTATGAAGCAATACAAATACAATTTGGATATGGCTCCCGATCGTCGTCAGCTTCAAAGTATGTCTCAGAAGGAAAAAGAGTCGTTCAAGGAGTATGCTCAGCGTTGGAGGGAGTTAGCTTCCCAAGTCGAACCCCCTATAGCAGAGAAGGAACTGACACAAATATTCATGGATACTTTGTCTCCTTTCTATTGGGAAAAGATGATTGGGAGTGTCTCTTCAAGCTTTACAGATCTGGTGACTATTGGCCAAAGGTTAGAAGAAGGTTTGAAAAATGGGAAGGTATCCAAAGCTGCCGAATCTTCTAATAGTGCAAAGAAATTCTATGGGAATTTCCATAAGAGGAAGGACGAGCAGACCAATGTTGTCATGACTGAATCAAGAAAGCCTCGCCAGGGATCTCAACCTGTTGTTGCTCCGCAGCCAGCTCAGAATCCTCAACGTCCAGTTATTAGACAAGACTAGTATCGAAATAGGAGTCAATTTGATCCTATTCCCATGACTTACACAGAACTTTATCCTTACCTGGTTCAACGAGGGCTGATCACTACAAGGGCTTTACCACCTCCTCCTAATCCTCCTCCAGCTGGATTTAGGGCTGATTTCCAGTGCGCTTTTCATGAGGGTGCCTTAGGCCACGACTTGGAGCATTGTTTTGCACTGAAAGCCAGAGTGCGTGAGCTGATGAGAGCAGGGATACTTGATTTTCCAGACAATCCTCCAAACATCTAGAAGAATCCTTTGCCAGGGCATCAGAAGTGAAGCTTCGGGCTGACCTCAGCAGACTATTTATTTGTTTTAGACATGACAGTTTATCTTTGTATTGTTTTAATCACAGACCTTTGTTTCTCATTGTTTGTATTTTCCTTATTTTATTAGCTGTTTGCTTTCGAACTATGTTTGTACTTTTATATTGATGAACTGAGCATTGCAACTTTTGATTTAATTCATTTTATATATTATTTTCATCTCTATGCTTTATCTTTCAAATATTTACTTTTGTCCGAATTTTTGGTATGCAAAGATTGGAGGGAGGATGACGAAAACGTTATACCCATAATTGCTGTCAGTATGCTTTCAATGAATCCTTATTGATGATGTGAGGCATTGTTTCAACTCCCAAACACTGGAGAAATAAGGAAGTTATCCCCTTGTCACCCCCTTCGAGCCTAGAAGTTGGATTTTCTTTCTTTACAAAAAAAACCCGCAATCTTAGCCTGGGGATGGGTAGTTCTCAGTTAACTCGGTTGTGCTTTCCTGCAATACACCTTTCATATAAAGGTTGAATTCACAAGTTTTCCTTCGTACACAGCAAGTAAGTGTCGAAGATGTTTTCCAATTCAAAAGTCGATGATGGTTCATCGTGATCATTAAGCTAGGCAATCACTTTCTTTCAAAAAAAAAAAGTTCGCTAAGTCAAAACCTATAAAGGAGACTTAGGCAAAACTGGGGCATCCCGCTGACTGTAATCTTCACAAGAAACAGCTCAGGCAAAATTTAGGGATAATGCAGAGAGGAGTTTTAAATCCTTACCCTAAAAATCCTAAATGTCAAAACAACCAAATGTTATAGGAAAGTAGTGACGGCCATCTCAAGAGCCCCTTGACTTTCGAACCATCATTACTACCATCAGTGCAATTCCTAACCTATAGGAACCTGAATGCATAATATGAGTTAACTGAGCGTAGGATTGAAGATTATCACGTAGATTGGGTGGGAACAAACAAATTTTGAGCCTTTATCCTTTGTTTCATAAACCGTGAACCAGGTCACGTTACAATCCTCAAAAGACCTAATTGAAACAAGGATATTTTGAAAGCATGCTACATCAAGGTTGCGTAAGCTGACTCCTAAAGATCTTTGTGAATCATTTATTTTGGCCGTATACCTGTATTAAACTTTGAGCGTCCTGGACCGCCGCGTTCTAATCGATGACTCATTTATTTTTCATCTTTCAAAAATAATTTTGATTTCAAAAGTTGCATGAACTTTGCATTGTCGCTACTGCGAAAATCGGCGCCGGCTGAACAGAAGAGTCGCCACCGTGCGTTATTTATCCCAACGGAGGGAAAGGAAACGCTCGAAGTAAACCTCGCGAAAATGGGAAAGGTATGGTCATCGCAACCAAAACCTGGGTTCGGGAGTCGGTTACGCAAGGGGAAGGTATTAGCACCCCTCACGTCCGTCGTACTCGACGGGATCCACGCTTGCTTGGTTTGTACGGATTACACTTCTATCTAAACTAAAGGATGAGGGCTGGAAAGAAAAGAAAACATGACTCGGCAAAGCATCGCACTTTATGCCTACGTATTCTCGTCTGGAACGAGAAATCAGAGTCAACGTAGTTCGCCTAACTACGGGTGAAGGTGGGGGAAGGTTGCTCGCTAGGATATCGCATCCTATGCCTACGTACTTCCATACTGCATGGAAGATCAGAGCAAACGTAGTTCGGGCTACGCCCGACACAAGCTGTTCAAGTGTTTTTTATGAAAAATCTCACCTTAAACAAGGGTTTTCTTATTGCAAGAAGGTTGATGTCTGTTCAAATCTTTTGACGGAAGAAATGAGTTAATCTCTGTTATAACCTTTATTAATGTTTTTCTGTTGTTTTGAAGGAAGAAGAGATGACACTCTATAAATCCTAGGGTTAAAAGGGAATAAAATCTACCCTAATGTTATCATGCATGGTGTTGCACCCCAAAATTTGCCCACCGGTTTTCTGACTTTGACTGGCTTTTGCTTCGTTTTTCATCTGCATATCATTTTCGCATTTTGCCCGTATTATCAGCCGGATTGAATTTGTCAGGATTTTAGCCGCTTTGCTCGCGTTTCAGGCGAATCAAATTAATTCAAACGAGAAGTTCAGTGTCAAAATCGAGCGAAAGTCGTTTTCCTCGTGATAATTCAATACATGTTGATAATATCGGCACATTTCGGTGCTCGCCCGTTTTTCCATTGCATTTTGCATTTATTTATTTATTTTTGTTTTATTTAATTATTTAGAATAGTTATTTCTTTCTTTCTTTAGAATAGATTTTATTTTTTTATAGTTTTTATGTAGAAGTTTAATTTATTTGAATTTTTATTAGAAATAGTTTTTTTCTTATTTAGAATAGAAATAGATTATTTTTATAGTATAGAATTAATTTGTTTTAGAGGCATTTTAGGATTTTAGTATTTGTTAGAGATATTTTAGAATATTAAATAGTTTTGAATAGATTTTTATTTTCATATAGAAATTATTTTATTTTATTTTAGTATTTTTTTTAATAGTTTTGTTTAGATTTATGTATTAAATAGATTTTTGTTAATATTAGGATTTATTTGTAATTAATTTTATTTAATAGTTTTTGTTAGAATTTTTCTTTTTTTAAAAAGTTATTATCATTTTATTATTTATTACATTAGAATTAGTTTTAGTATAGAATATATATTAGTTATTATTATTGTTTATTTATTAATTAGTTTAAAATAGTTTTTATTATTTAATTTTTTTTTTTTTTTTTTTTTTTTAATGTTCATATAATATATTTTTCTTTGTGTATATAAATTAACGAAAATATAGTTGTCCTAGTGGATGGACTAGCTTGTATTATACTGGAGGTATGGGGTTCGAATCCCATTTGCAGCATTTTTCTGTTTTGTTTAGTTATTTATGTGATTTCATTAACAAGTATATATTTGTCCCAGCGGTTAGGCTTGTGTGTCCTTTACCTGAAGGATGGGGGTTCAAACCCTGCCCCGTTTTGTTTAGTTATTTATGTGATTTCATTAACAAGTATATATTTGTCCCAGCGGTTAGGCTTGTGTGTCCTTTACCTGAAGGATGGGGGTTCAAACCCTGCCCCGGTTAGGCTTGTGTGTCCTTTACCTGAAGGATGGGGGTTCAAACCCTGCCCCAAGCCATTTATTTTTAGTTTCTCTATTATTTTGTTTTAACTTCTAAATAATTTATGATTATTTTATTTTTTGTAATTTTTAATTAGATTATTATTATTATCTGATATATTTTCTTTTATTTAGATTAGTTTAATTATCAGTTTTGTTTTGTTTTTTTTTTAGGATTATTTTGTTTTGTTTTTTTTAATTAAATTATTATTATTATTATTATTAGATTAGGAGTTAGATAAATTGCAGTCATTGTTAATATATGTATATATATATATATATATATATTTTTTTTTTCTTTCTTTCTTTCACCATCCTTGTCCACATGTCAAATTATCAGCACTATATAGGGAGGCCACTATTCACCTTTCCCTTACATAGGATAACCCTAAAAACCTAACAGCCTCCAAACCCTTCAGGAGGACACAACCCTAATCTGAAACCCTAGCAGCCACAACCTTAATCCTAGCCGCCGGTAACCCTAATCCCTTCAACAGCCGCCCTCCCAGCTTCATCTTCTCACCATCAACAACATTGCAACCTTAACCGAAACTCCAACAAACATTTATCCAAACTCCCAAAACTCCCAAAAAAAACTGTAACCGTAACAAACACAACTCATCGCACCCTCCACTGTCCTCCACCCAGCACAGCAACCAAAACCCATTTCAACTTTGCCATCACAGAACCCGACTCCAAAAAGCCAACTGCCAACAAAAGAACACTACGTGAAAACACTGCCACCGCCGACAACGGTGGCGCACTCAGGTACCGCGGAGTACGCCGCAGACCTTGGGGCCGTTACGCAGATGAAATAAGAAACCCTCAGTCTAAAGAACGCCGCTGGCTCGGTACCTTCGACACTGCTGAAGAAGCTGCTTGTGCTTACGACTGCGCCGCACGTGCCATGCGTGGCATCAAAGCTCGTACGAATTTCGTTTATCCAACGTCACCTCCTCCTTCTTCCACTTTTCCTTCCTTCAACCTCCGAAAATCACTCACCAACGCCCCAAAACCAACCGCACACCCGAACTCCATCCACAACCTCCTTTTTTCGAAACCCAGACAAAATCAAACAGGAAATCAATTAAACGGAGACGGATCGGAGAAAGTGACAATGAACGGCGAAAACTGAAAGTGAGAGAGAGAAGTGATACATGTGAGACTGATGATGAAATTTGTGACAGAGAAGTGATACACCAGTTTTCATTTTATTTATTTATTTATTTATTTATTTTGTTTTTAATTTGACTCTACTATTTGTTGACTATTGGTTGTGGTTTGGGCTAAGCCCAGCCGAGTTTCTTTCATATCCACCTCCCTGTTTCTATGTTTACACCCCTGTTTCATTATACTTTTTTCTTTCTCTTTAATTTTATTTATTTAATAATGTAAATTATTAGTTATTATTGTTAATATATATTATTTTAGTTTTAAATTTGTTAAATATATTGTAAATATTTTTTTTTTATAATCATATCATATTTTGTATATATTATTTATTTTGTAAATTATTTAGTTTTTGTATATATTACATTTATTATGTATGTATATATTATATGTTATGTAAACATAATTTTATATTAATTTTAATATAGTATATATATTATTTTATATATATTTCTAACTATTAACTTCTTTTAAGTTTATTTTAGTTTTTTTTTCATTTCAAAAGTAGATTTATTCTTCAATTTTTATTGGGCATTTTTTGCCTTTTGGGTCGATGAAGAAGTTTCTTGTGTTTATCAGTCAAATTGTTGATGAGAAGCTATGGATCCGAGACCGACTTTTTCTCTTCTTTCTCATTTTCAACTTTATGTCACTTTTCGACTTTATTTCATTTTGCCCGTTTTGGTCGATGACGAGACCTCCGTAATTCATTACCAGTCAAATCATTGATGAGTAATGTTGGATCCGAGACCACCTCCTTTCTCTCTTCGTCACTTGTCCCGACTCGATTCAAAAACTTTGTCAAACAATCCTCAAAATCAAATTATCTTTGTATTGAATTAAAAAGGGGGGATTAAGTGTAGACTTTCTTCCTCTCCGAGTGTTGGGATGCCCACTGTAGTGAGGGTGGTTCCGACACTCGTCTTTCAATACGAAAGACGCTTCTCATCCATTTTTAAATCTCATCTCCTTAAAATCATTTCTTTGTGTTGAGCTAAAATTGGGTGTAGACCCCTTCTTCTTCGAGCGTAGGGATGCCCACTGTAGTGAGGGTGGTCTCGATGCTCGTCTGTCAATACAAAGACATTTCCACCCCTTTTGCTCGTAAAACCTCGGTCTCATGCCGAGTGCATTTTCAAACCCCTTCAATAAGGAATCGTTTCTCTTTGTATTGAATTAAAAAGAGAGGATTGGGTGTAGACCTCTTCCTCTCCGAATGTTGGGATGCCCACTGCAGTGAGGGTGGTCCCGATATTCGTCTTTCAAAACGAGGACGCGACTTTATCCACCGTCTCGCTTTCACAACTTCCTTCCACACCTTTCCCACCTAAAACCTCGGTCCAGTACCGAGTGCATTTTCAAATCTTTTCATAACAAAAACTTGAATGGTCGTGGAGTGGTTAGGCGTAGGCCTTCTCCTATCCCGAGTGCTGACGTTTACCGTAGGGTTCTCTGTCGCAAAGCACTTACCGTTCAGAACCAAAAACACCTTTAATAAGAGAACGAAGCTCTTTATGTTGAATTAAAGAGAGCGGATTGGGCGTAGACCTCTTCTTCTCCGAGCGTTGGGATGCCCACTGTAGTGAGGGTGGTTTCGACGCTCGTCTTTCAATACGAAGACGCCCCGTTCGCCACACCCTTTTATGACAAAAACTTTGAGACAATGAATTGGGTACTACCCGTAGGGGTTACTATCCGAGGACCTGTCTCGCCCCCTAAAAAACGATCCAACCAATCAAACGTGACTTCTTGCCCCGCGCGGCGAAAACTAATCAATCTTTCAAAAGGATATGTTACGTCCGTTCTACCGCAAACAGGTACGCATAAGTCTCCAAACGAGCGAGCAGCAAAACACCTAAACTGCTAGAACGCGTACGATAACATCATCCACAAAACACACCGGTTATCCACACCGTAGGCACGAACTACGTTGCTCTGATTTCTCATGCATATTGAGAATACGTAGGCATAGGATTGCGATATCCTAGCGAGCACCCTTTTCTTTTTCCACCCTTTCCTAGAAAGGCATGCTACGTCCGTTCTACCGCAAACAGGTAACGCCTAAGTCTCCAACGAGCGAGCAGCAATACACCTAACTGCTAGAATGCGCACGATAGCAGCGTCTACCAAGACTTCCCCGCACACCGTAGGCCGAACTACGGCTGCTCTGATTTCTCATGCCAGATGAGAATACGTAGGCACAAGACGACGATGTCTTGGCGAGCACAATCCCCCCTATCACCCGTAGTTTCCCGAACTACGTCGACTCTGACTTTCTCATATCTGTTGAGAATACGTAGGCCTAGGACCGCGAAGTCCTATCGAGTCCTTTCTTTCCCTCGTCACCCCTTGTTTCCCGTTTCTAAACCTTTCCCTTAACCCTTTTGAAACACACTTCCTATAGCATAATATTTAAGAAGATAAATTCACACATCGACAAACAAAAGGTTCCCATCGAGTACGATGGATGCGAGGGGTGCTAATACCTTCCCCTCGCATAACCGGCTTCCGAACCCGTTCATGGTTGCGAGACCATCTTATCCAGTTCTTTTCTTAAGGTTTTCTCGATATTTTCCTTTCCCCTCATGGGATAAATAAAGTTCGGTGGCGACTCTTCTGTCCTTTCTTCTTCGCCTCCCCGTCGTTGCGCGATGCATTTTTCGAGTAGCGACAGCTGGCGACTCTGCTGGGGATGCCCTAGCGAGCCAAGCCTATTTTGTTTGTCGTGTTTGTGTTTTTACTTGTTTTATTTATTTATGCTTTATTCTCTAACTGTTGGGTTTATTTGGTTTGGTTTGTGAGGATAAAGCTTTCTACCCGAGCTTTTGAGTATACACTAAGATTAGGAGGTGGTTTCTTTCTGATTTGCGAGACGTAGGACTCGTTGAATTAGTTTGAATCCCACCGCTCAGATGAGACCTCGTTGGAACAATGATGTCTTACGTGTAGTCGTAACGGCGTCTTTATTTCCAATTGGGAGTCCTGGACTCTGAGGACCTTTTGTAGAACCTTATTCCGAAGGTTCCTAAAACATAACTCTGTGTTCATCCTTTGAAGGGATTACCGTCTTACGAGTAGTCGTTCTGATGGGAAACTTTTGAGGGTTAGTGCATGGGACTTTGTTCAAAAGCCTTTGGAATACCCTCTTATAAACCAATATATTACCCACCCGAGGTGAGAGATATCTCGTTGTTTTGTCTTGCAGAATTTGTGACTATTGATTCTTTGTGTGTTGCGTCAGCATTTTGCATTGCATTTCATGTGCATCTCATTTTTGCATGTTCATCCTCAGCCAGAACATAGAGCTTATCAGTCTTTTGTCCAACCCGCAGTTTGATTTCCCGGCATTCACATTGGATTTGAGTTAGCTTCTGGAAGGATCATGGACTCAGAGGAGCAGAATTTGGTTGTTACGAGGGCAGAGTTTGAGATGATGAAGAATCAGTTGGATCAACTCATGGAGGCCATGTCAGCTATGACAAGAGGAGAGACTAATGTTCAGAGGACTCCAGTGAACAATGTTGCTCAAGCTCAGCATGTGCAGATTCCTGTCGAAGATCAAGAGCATACTATTGTTAGAGATAGAGATTCATCTTCTCTCCATGACTCGGACTATCAGAACTTCACTTTCTCTGTGCCAGATTCCCAAAGGGTTGTTCCGAAGATCACTCCTAAGAACCCACAGACTGTTGAGTTTATGAGAAGATATCGCCTGTTGGATGAAAAGCTTGACGCCCTGATGAGTCAAGATACTCTTAATCTGAATGCTTCGAGCATGTGTTTGGTGTCAGGTCTTGTAATGCCTCCGAAGTTTAAGGCGCCCAATTTTGAGAAGTACAAAGGGGATAGTTGTCCGAAGCAGCATTTGGTGATGTATTGCAGAAGAATGACCTTGCATGTCCACAATAACAAGCTTATGATTCACTGTTTCCAAGACAGTCTGAGTGGGGCATCGTTGAGTTGGTATATGCAGTTGGAAAGTGGTTGCATCCGATCATGGTCAGATTTAGCCAATGCCTTTGTGAAGCAGTACAACTACAATCTCGACATGAATCCCAGCCGCATGCAGTTGCAAGAATTATCTCAAGCGGAGAATGAATCCTTTAGAGGGTATGTGCAGAGATGGAGAGAATTTGCTGCTCGTGTTCAACCACCGCTTCAGGATAGAGAATTGGTTGACATCTTCTTGGGTACTTTGAAGGGCCATTACTATGATATATTGATTAGTGGCGGAACGTTAAACTTTGCTGACTTGGCAAAAGCAGGAGAACGTATTGAGAGCGGAATCAAGAGTGGAAAGATTCGAGACATCTCAGATACCTCAGTTTATGAAAGTGAATCAGTTGTCAGCTCTAAAGAGGAATGGGAAAAAGAAAGTAATGCTATCCCCGAATCTCCATTACCTCAGATTCAGTTTTCAGACGTTTCAAGTATTCAGAGTCAGCAACCTGTTAGGTCTGCGTATCAGATATCTGCTTCCCTACAGAGTCAATATTCATACCGTCATCAGCAGCGTCAGCATGCCCGACGAAGACCGAGGAAGCCAGAGAGACATTTCACTCAGTTGCCGTTGTCATACAGTCAGATATTGCCAGACTTGATCAGAGGTGGTTTGATAGTGCCGAAGAAAACTGATCCAGAGACTTCTCCACATCCTTCAGATTCTGATGTCAACGCCCGTTGTGAGTACCATGTTGGGGCACAGGGGCATTCAACTGAAGACTGTAAGGTGCTTAGAAGCAAGATTCAAACACTGCTTGACTCCAACATGTTCTCAATCACACCTCAGGGTATCCAGATCAATGATCCTCCTTCGTCCAGTCATGTGGGTTCGGCAGCTAATGTTATGGAGGGATTCACCGAGAGCATATGTTTAGAAGAGTATCAGACGGATTTCGATGAGCAATTCTAAAGATGGCTGGTTCAGCAGCAAGTCAAGACCTGAAAGCCCAGTTCCATAAAGCTGGCAATCTTTTTATTATGATATTTCTTTGCATTTGTATTTTCTTTTCTGTTAAAGTGCGAACTTATTTGCGAATCTTATCTATAGAACTTGTTTGTTTTCAATTGATAATGATAATGAAATGATTATGCATGTTTTGATTAAATCCATTCGTGTTCACTCAATATTGCTTTTCCATTAATGTCAAACGCTTGTTTAAGCGGAATTCCTTGAGGGAGGATGACGAAATTGAAAGACGCGCAAGCTTCCGATTGTATGCTTTTGAATAAAACCTCTGCTGATGATGTACAGGCATTGTTTCAAATCCTAAACACCGGAGATATAAGGATGTTAATCCCTTGTCAACCCCTTTGAGCCTAGTTGTAGGAGTTTCTTTCTGAAAACGAAAAAACCTCAATCTTAACCTGGGGCAGGGTAGGTGTCAGTTAATTCGACTAAACATCCAAATTGCAAGAGGAGTGTTTCCGTTCGAGGAACAATCACGCCCGTAGAGGTCGTACCTAAAAAGCCGAGAAGTGAGACAGTCACAATCCCTTCAACAAGTCAGACCAGCTGGTGTCACATGATTTGTTCCGAAGAAAGAAAAAAAACAGAAGCCCGCTAAGTCGATAACTTGAAAACAAGTGGCTTAGGCAAAAATTAGGGCATCCCGCTGGACTTTGAGATCAGAAGATGTACTCAAAAAGTCAGTCCAGGCAAAAATAAGGGAATAAAAAAGGACGAAGAACAAGTCGTGTGAGCCAGACACCAAAGACGAAAAGCGAGTGACTGTCACTCCGAAAACTTATGGTTTCTTGAATCATCACTCCTATCAGTCAACCTCTGAGCGGCGAGCGAGTGTCGAATTGGCTGAACATAGGATTGGAGAACATCAAGGAGAGTGGGTGGGTTAAACAGAACTTTGAGCCTTGCATCCTTTCTTTCAAACCGTGAACCTAACCAAGTTACAACCCTCAAAAGTCCTAATTGAAGCAAGTTTGTTTCGAAAGCATACTTCGGTAAAGATCGCGTCGAAACTGACTCCTAAAAGGATTTTCTTACCCTATGGGTATTGATATTGACATTCCGATAAGTGATTCATTCATTATACATCACAACTTTTTTTTAGTGAACAAACTTGGATTTCAAAACTGTCATATGCATTGCATTGATATTATCATTTGCAAAACAATTTGTTTTACTTGCGAGTAAGTACTTGACAGCAGGAAAGTTCCTACAGTGGAAAGTTCGATCGAGATAAGATGCAGAACACTTGAGTACTCCGTTGAGCAGGGGCAAGGCATATCAAATGATCATAAAGGGAGTCATCCATTCTAAGACGCAGTTAATCTGGGGCAATCAGGTCGAGATTTGATAAATCTCTCGAAGTCAGCCAGGGGCACTTCTCTACAAATCAGCCAATCAGGGGCAAATCACTTCAAGGCCGGGGCAGGTCACCCCAAGAGCCCATATATTATCCTTATCCAGAAGGCCGTTAATCTGAAGGCACCTCTCCGAGGTTCATGACGCTGAGGCAGTTCATATCAAACCAGCAGGGTACAGAACTTCAGGTTCCTTTCGAGGAAGATTTACACAGATATCCCACAGGCTGGGACAAGTTTGGAAATAAGGGAACTTTTCCTCTCCATATCTTCAGAGCTACTCAGAGCTATTCAAGCAGGTGCAGTCAATCTTCAAGTTCAAGGTGAATGTCGGGAAGTCGTAACTCTTCACCTGTCTTCTCCAGCAAAAGCCCAATCATCATTGGCACGTGCAAGCTATCCCCAGGAAAGTCCAATCATATTTGGTGCACCCGGTTATTCCCAACGGAATTGGCTTCACCTCTTCAACATTTATTTTGTTGGATTGGTTCTTTCACATCCAGCTTTCCCCGGCAGCCCGAGCCTGCATCTGCATTTTGCATATAGTTATCATATTTGCATCATCTTTGCATTTCATCCTCAAATGTGTAGCATTTCCATTTCGTATGGGGCATTACGCCATAAAACATTTCAAACATATGCATGCGAAGCATAAGCCAGTTTTTGTTAGCCTTCCGTGGAAGCTCGAATCACTCTTCAATCAAGACAGTGGTATTTCAACAGCTTTGTTCAAACAGCTCATCGGTCTACTTTATTTCGGGTTCCAGATCATACGTCGGTCGTACTTTGTCCATCAATCTTCTGATGATGACATTCCCAAACAGATTTTCTTTCCGTCAGTTCCTATTGACGATGTGTTTCCCCAGCAAGGTTTTTCTCCGTCTATCATTAGACGTCGTGAGTTTGGTTTTCTTTCCGTCTATCTTTAGACGATGTGGTTCTTCAGACAAGTTTTCTTCCTGTCTATCTTTAGACAAGGTGATAAGATCAAGTGCATGTTGATCTGGCCTTCGGAAAGGTTGTTTTTCTCCGTCTATCATTAGACGTCGTGAGTTTGGTTTTCTTTCCGTCTATCTTTAGACGATGTGGTTCTTCAGACAAGTTTTCTTCCTGTCTATCTTTAGACAAGGTGATAAGATCAAGTGCATGTTGATCTGGCCTTCGGAAAGGTTGTTTTTTTCCGTCTATCATTAGACGTCGTGAGTTTGGTTTTCTTTCCGTCTATCTTTAGACGATGTGGTTCTACAGACAAGTTTTCTTCCTGTCTATCTTTAGACAAGGTGATAAGATCAAGTGCATGTTGATCTGGCCTTCGGAAAGGTTGTTTTTCTCCGTCTATCATTAGACGTCGTGAGTTTGGTTTTCTTTCCGTCTATCTTTAGACGTCGTGAGTTTGGTTTTCTTTCCGTCTATCTTTAGACGATGTGGTTCTTCAGACAAGTTTTCTTCCTGTCTATCTTTAGACAATGTGATAAGATCAAGTGCATGTTGATCTGGCCTTCGGTGTGGTCTTCTCCGTCTATCTTTAGACGTCGTGAGATTTGGGTATGATGTTCCTCTCGTCTATCATTAGACGATGCGAGATTTGGATATGATGTTCCTCTCGTCTATCATTAGACGATACGAGATTTGGATATGGTTTTCCTCTCGTCTATCATTAGACGATACGAGATTTGGTTTTGATATTCCTCTCGTCTATCATTAGACGATGCGAGATTTGGTTATGATTTTCCTCTCCGTCCATCATTGGACGATGTGAGTATTTTGGATATTGTTCTTCCTGTCTACCATTAGACGATGTGAGTTTTGGATATAATGTTTCTCCGTCCATCATTGGACGATGTTGAGAGTTGACGGCGATGTCAGGTGCTTATCAAATTTATGTTTGTCTGGCGGTAATGTCAGAGGTTTATTAGCATCGCGGTTGTCTGGCGGCGATGTCAGAGTTCTGTATCCCCACAAGTACTTGACGGCGATGTCGGGTGCTTCTCAGAATTATTGTTAGCTGGCGGCGATGTCAGATGTTTGTCGAATTTATGATTGATGACGGCGATGTCAGGGTTATCTCACTAGGTTTGTATTTTTCTGGCGGCGATGTCAGATAATTTTGTTTTCCCAGCGGCGAGGTTGGATGTTTTTTCTGGCGGCGATGTCAGGTGTTTTAGTTTTCCAGCGGCGATGTTGGATGTTTTGGTTGTCCGACGGCAATGTCACACGCTTTATTTATGTGAATGACTGGCGGCAATGTCAGGTGTGATTTACCGATTGATTGTTTTGAATGTCTGACAGCAATGCCAGAGGAATTTTATGTGGAGTTCTGACGGTGGAGTCAGATGTTTTAGAAATTTGATATTGATGGCTGACGGCGATGTCAGAGGTTTCTTTTGCGGTTGGCAAATTTCCGGGTTCTTTTGTATTCAATCACCTTTTACCATGGATGTCTGAAAGTGGTTACTTTTCATCCCTTCTGGTCCAAGTCGATTGAATAGGGGCAGCTGTTGCACCCCAAAATTTGCCCACCGGTTTTCTGACTTTGACTGGCTTTTGCTTCGTTTTTCATCTGCATATCATTTTCGCATTTTGCCCGTATTATCAGCCGGATTGAATTTGTCAGGATTTTAGCCGCTTTGCTCGCGTTTCAGGCGAATCAAATTAATTCAAACGAGAAGTTCAGTGTCAAAATCGAGCGAAAGTCGTTTTCCTCGTGATAATTCAATCCATGTTGATAATATCGGCACATTTCGGTGCTCGCCCGTTTTTCCATTGCATTTTGCATTTATTTATTTATTTTTGTTTTATTTAATTATTTAGAATAGTTATTTCTTTCTTTCTTTAGAATAGATTTTATTTTTTTATAGTTTTTATGTAGAAGTTTAATTTATTTGAATTTTTATTAGAAATAGTTTTTTTCTTATTTAGAATAGAAATAGATTATTTTTATAGTATAGAATTAATTTGTTTTAGAGGCATTTTAGGATTTTAGTATTTGTTAGAGATATTTTAGAATATTAAATAGTTTTGAATAGATTTTTATTTTCATATAGAAATTATTTTATTTTATTTTAGTATTTTTTTTAATAGTTTTGTTTAGATTTATGTATTAAATAGATTTTTGTTAATATTAGGATTTATTTGTAATTAATTTTATTTAATAGTTTTTGTTAGAATTTTTCTTTTTTTAAAAAGTTATTATCATTTTATTATTTATTACATTAGAATTAGTTTTAGTATAGAATATATATTAGTTATTATTATTGTTTATTTATTAATTAGTTTAAAATAGTTTTTATTATTTAATTTTAATTTTTTTTTTTTTTTTTTTTTTAATGTTCATATAATATATTTTTCTTTGTGTATATAAATTAATGAAAATATAGTTGTCCTAGTGGATGGACTAGCTTGTATTATACTGGAGGTATGGGGTTCGAATCCCATTTGTAGCATTTTTCTGTTTTGTTTCGTTTTATTATTTTTGTTTTGTACATATAGTTATTTATGTGATTTCATTAACAAGTATATATTTGTCCCAGCGGTTAGGCTTGTGTGTCCTTTACCTGAAGGATGGGGGTTCAAACCCTGCCCCAAGCCATTTATTTTTAGTTTCTCTATTATTTTGTTTTAACTTCTAAATAATTTATGATTATTTTATTTTTTGTAATTTTTAATTAGATTATTATTATTATCTGATTTATTTTCTTTTATTTAGATTAGTTTAATTATCAGTTTTGTTTTGTTTTTTTTTTAGGATTATTTTGTTTTGTTTTTTTTAATTAAATTATTATTATTATTATTATTAGATTAGGAGTTAGATAAATTGCAGTCATTGTTAATATATGTATATATATATATATATTTTTTTCTTTCTTTCTTTCACCATCCTTGTCCACATGTCAAATTATCAGCACTATATAGGGAGGCCACTATTCACCTTTCCCTTACATAGGATAACCCTAAAAACCTAACAGCCTCCAAACCCTTCAGGAGGACACAACCCTAATCTGAAACCCTAGCAGCCACAACCTTAATCCTAGCCGCCGGTAACCCTAATCCCTTCAACAGCCGCCCTCCCAGCTTCATCTTCTCACCATCAACAACATTGCAACCTTAACCGAAACTCCAACAAACATTTATCCAAACTCCCAAAACTCCCAAAAAAAACTGTAACCGTAACAAACACAACTCATCGCACCCTCCACTGTCCTCCACCCAGCACAGCAACCAAAACCCATTTCAACTTTGCCATCACAGAACCCGACTCCAAAAAGCCAACTGCCAACAAAAGAACACTACGTGAAAACACTGCCACCGCCGGCAACGGTGGCGCACTCAGGTACCGCGGAGTACGCCGCAGACCTTGGGGCCGTTACGCAGATGAAATAAGAAACCCTCAGTCTAAAGAACGCCGCTGGCTCGGTACCTTCGACACTGCTGAAGAAGCTGCTTGTGCTTACGACTGCGCCGCACGTGCCATGCGTGGCATCAAAGCTCGTACGAATTTCGTTTATCCAACGTCACCTCCTCCTTCTTCCACTTTTCCTTCCTTCAACCTCCGAAAATCACTCACCAACGCCCCAAAACCAACCGCACACCCGAACTCCATCCACAACCTCCTTTTTTCGAAACCCAGACAAAATCAAACAGGAAATCAATTAAACGGAGACGGATCGGAGAAAGTGACAATGAACGGCGAAAACTGAAAGTGAGAGAGAGAAGTGATACATGTGAGACTGATGATGAAATTTGTGACAGAGAAGTGATACACCAGTTTTCATTTTATTTATTTATTTATTTATTTATTTTGTTTTTAATTTGACTCTACTATTTGTTGACTATTGGTTGTGGTTTGGGCTAAGCCCAGCCGAGTTTCTTTCATATCCACCTCCCTGTTTCTATGTTTACACCCCTGTTTCATTATACTTTTTTCTTTCTCTTTAATTTTATTTATTTAATAATGTAAATTATTAGTTATTATTGTTAATATATATTATTTTAGTTTTAAATTTGTTAAATATATTGTAAATATTTTTTTTTTATAATCATATCATATTTTGTATATATTATTTATTTTGTAAATTATTTAGTTTTTGTATATATTACATTTATTATGTATGTATATATTATATGTTATGTAAACATAATTTTATATTAATTTTAATATAGTATATATATTATTTTATATATATTTCTAACTATTAACTTCTTTTAAGTTTATTTTAGTTTTTTTTTCATTTCAAAAGTAGATTTATTCTTCAATTTTTATTGGGCATTTTTTGCCTTTTGGGTCGATGAAGAAGTTTCTTGTGTTTATCAGTCAAATTGTTGATGAGAAGCTATGGATCCGAGACCGACTTTTTCTCTTCTTTCTCATTTTCAACTTTATGTCACTTTTCGACTTTATTTCATTTTGCCCGTTTTGGTCGATGACGAGACCTCCGTAATTCATTACCAGTCAAATCATTGATGAGTAATGTTGGATCCGAGACCACCTCCTTTCTCTCTTCGTCACTTGTCCCGACTCGATTCAAAAACTTTGTCAAACAATCCTCAAAATCAAATTATCTTTGTATTGAATTAAAAAGGGGGGATTAAGTGTAGACTTTCTTCCTCTCCGAGTGTTGGGATGCCCACTGTAGTGAGGGTGGTTCCGACACTCGTCTTTCAATACGAAAGACGCTTCTCATCCATTTTTAAATCTCATCTCCTTAAAATCATTTCTTTGTGTTGAGCTAAAATTGGGTGTAGACCCCTTCTTCTTCGAGCGTAGGGATGCCCACTGTAGTGAGGGTGGTCTCGATGCTCGTCTGTCAATACAAAGACATTTCCACCCCTTTTGCTCGTAAAACCTCGGTCTCATGCCGAGTGCATTTTCAAACCCCTTCAATAAGGAATCGTTTCTCTTTGTATTGAATTAAAAAGAGAGGATTGGGTGTAGACCTCTTCCTCTCCGAATGTTGGGATGCCCACTGCAGTGAGGGTGGTCCCGATATTCGTCTTTCAAAACGAGGACGCGACTTTATCCACCGTCTCGCTTTCACAACTTCCTTCCACACCTTTCCCACCTAAAACCTCGGTCCAGTACCGAGTTCATTTTCAAATCTTTTCATAACAAAAACTTGAATGGTCGTGGAGTGGTTAGGCGTAGGCCTTCTCCTATCCCGAGTGCTGACGTTTACCGTAGGGTTCTCTGTCGCAAAGCACTTACCGTTCAGAACCAAAAACACCTTTAATAAGAGAACGAAGCTCTTTATGTTGAATTAAAGAGAGCGGATTGGGCGTAGACCTCTTCTTCTCCGAGCGTTGGGATGCCCACTGTAGTGAGGGTGGTTTCGACGCTCGTCTTTCAATACGAAGACGCCCCGTTCGCCACACCCTTTTATGACAAAAACTTTGAGACAATGAATTGGGTACTACCCGTAGGGGTTACTATCCGAGGACCTGTCTCGCCCCCTAAAAAACGATCCAACCAATCAAACGTGACTTCTTGCCCCGCGCGGCGAAAACTAATCAATCTTTCAAAAGGATATGTTACGTCCGTTCTACCGCAAACAGGTACGCATAAGTCTCCAAACGAGCGAGCAGCAAAACACCTAAACTGCTAGAACGCGTACGATAACATCATCCACAAAACACACCGGTTATCCACACCGTAGGCACGAACTACGTTGCTCTGATTTCTCATGCATATTGAGAATACGTAGGCATAGGATTGCGATATCCTAGCGAGCACCCTTTTCTTTTTCCACCCTTTCCTAGAAAGGCATGCTACGTCCGTTCTACCGCAAACAGGTAACGCCTAAGTCTCCAACGAGCGAGCAGCAATACACCTAACTGCTAGAATGCGCACGATAGCAGCGTCTACCAAGACTTCCCCGCACACCGTAGGCCGAACTACGGCTGCTCTGATTTCTCATGCCAGATGAGAATACGTAGGCACAAGACGACGATGTCTTGGCGAGCACAATCCCCCCTATCACCCGTAGTTTCCCGAACTACGTCGACTCTGACTTTCTCATATCTGTTGAGAATACGTAGGCCTAGGACCGCGAAGTCCTATCGAGTCCTTTCTTTCCCTCGTCACCCCTTGTTTCCCGTTTCTAAACCTTTCCCTTAACCCTTTTGAAACACACTTCCTATAGCATAATATTTAAGAAGATAAATTCACACATCGACAAACAAAAGGTTCCCATCGAGTACGATGGATGCGAGGGGTGCTAATACCTTCCCCTCGCATAACCGGCTTCCGAACCCGTTCATGGTTGCGAGACCATCTTATCCAGTTCTTTTCTTAAGGTTTTCTCGATATTTTCCTTTCCCCTCATGGGATAAATAAAGTTCGGTGGCGACTCTTCTGTCCTTTCTTCTTCGCCTCCCCGTCGTTGCGCGATGCATTTTTCGAGTAGCGACAGCTGGCGACTCTGCTGGGGATGCCCTAGCGAGCCAAGCCTATTTTGTTTGTCGTGTTTGTGTTTTTACTTGTTTTATTTATTTATGCTTTATTCTCTAACTGTTGGGTTTATTTGGTTTGGTTTGTGAGGATAAAGCTTTCTACCCGAGCTTTTGAGTATACACTAAGATTAGGAGGTGGTTTCTTTCTGATTTGCGAGACGTAGGACTCGTTGAATTAGTTTGAATCCCACCGCTCAGATGAGACCTCGTTGGAACAATGATGTCTTACGTGTAGTCGTAACGGCGTCTTTATTTCCAATTGGGAGTCCTGGACTCTGAGGACCTTTTGTAGAACCTTATTCCGAAGGTTCCTAAAACATAACTCTGTGTTCATCCTTTGAAGGGATTACCGTCTTACGAGTAGTCGTTCTGATGGGAAACTTTTGAGGGTTAGTGCATGGGACTTTGTTCAAAAGCCTTTGGAATACCCTCTTATAAACCAATATATTACCCACCCGAGGTGAGAGATATCTCGTTGTTTTGTCTTGCAGAATTTGTGACTATTGATTCTTTGTGTGTTGCGTCAGCATTTTGCATTGCATTTCATGTGCATCTCATTTTTGCATGTTCATCCTCAGCCAGAACATAGAGCTTATCAGTCTTTTGTCCAACCCGCAGTTTGATTTCCCGGCATTCACATTGGATTTGAGTTAGCTTCTGGAAGGATCATGGACTCAGAGGAGCAGAATTTGGTTGTTACGAGGGCAGAGTTTGAGATGATGAAGAATCAGTTGGATCAACTCATGGAGGCCATGTCAGCTATGACAAGAGGAGAGACTAATGTTCAGAGGACTCCAGTGAACAATGTTGCTCAAGCTCAGCATGTGCAGATTCCTGTCGAAGATCAAGAGCATACTATTGTTAGAGATAGAGATTCATCTTCTCTCCATGACTCGGACTATCAGAACTTCACTTTCTCTGTGCCAGATTCCCAAAGGGTTGTTCCGAAGATCACTCCTAAGAACCCACAGACTGTTGAGTTTATGAGAAGATATCGCCTGTTGGATGAAAAGCTTGACGCCCTGATGAGTCAAGATACTCTTAATCTGAATGCTTCGAGCATGTGTTTGGTGCCAGGTCTTGTAATGCCTCCGAAGTTTAAGGCGCCCAATTTTGAGAAGTACAAAGGGGATAGTTGTCCGAAGCAGCATTTGGTGATGTATTGCAGAAGAATGACCTTGCATGTCCACAATAACAAGCTTATGATTCACTGTTTCCAAGACAGTCTGAGTGGGGCATCGTTGAGTTGGTATATGCAGTTGGAAAGTGGTTGCATCCGATCATGGTCAGATTTAGCCAATGCCTTTGTGAAGCAGTACAACTACAATCTCGACATGAATCCCAGCCGCATGCAGTTGCAAGAATTATCTCAAGCGGAGAATGAATCCTTTAGAGGGTATGTGCAGAGATGGAGAGAATTTGCTGCTCGTGTTCAACCACCGCTTCAGGATAGAGAATTGGTTGACATCTTCTTGGGTACTTTGAAGGGCCATTACTATGATATATTGATTAGTGGCGGAACGTTAAACTTTGCTGACTTGGCAAAAGCAGGAGAACGTATTGAGAGCGGAATCAAGAGTGGAAAGATTCGAGACATCTCAGATACCTCAGTTTATGAAAGTGAATCAGTTGTCAGCTCTAAAGAGGAATGGGAAAAAGAAAGTAATGCTATCCCCGAATCTCCATTACCTCAGATTCAGTTTTCAGACGTTTCAAGTATTCAGAGTCAGCAACCTGTTAGGTCTGCGTATCAGATATCTGCTTCCCTACAGAGTCAATATTCATACCGTCATCAGCAGCGTCAGCATGCCCGACGAAGACCGAGGAAGCCAGAGAGACATTTCACTCAGTTGCCGTTGTCATACAGTCAGATATTGCCAGACTTGATCAGAGGTGGTTTGATAGTGCCGAAGAAAACTGATCCAGAGACTTCTCCACATCCTTCAGATTCTGATGTCAACGCCCGTTGTGAGTACCATGTTGGGGCACAGGGGCATTCAACTGAAGACTGTAAGGTGCTTAGAAGCAAGATTCAAACACTGCTTGACTCCAACATGTTCTCAATCACACCTCAGGGTATCCAGATCAATGATCCTCCTTCGTCCAGTCATGTGGGTTCGGCAGCTAATGTTATGGAGGGATTCACCGAGAGCATATGTTTAGAAGAGTATCAGACGGATTTCGATGAGCAATTCTAAAGATGGCTGGTTCAGCAGCAAGTCAAGACCTGAAAGCCCAGTTCCATAAAGCTGGCAATCTTTTTATTATGATATTTCTTTGCATTTGTATTTTCTTTTCTGTTAAAGTGCGAACTTATTTGCGAATCTTATCTATAGAACTTGTTTGTTTTCAATTGATAATGATAATGAAATGATTATGCATGTTTTGATTAAATCCATTCGTGTTCACTCAATATTGCTTTTCCATTAATGTCAAACGCTTGTTTAAGCGGAATTCCTTGAGGGAGGATGACGAAATTGAAAGACGCGCAAGCTTCCGATTGTATGCTTTTGAATAAAACCTCTGCTGATGATGTACAGGCATTGTTTCAAATCCTAAACACCGGAGATATAAGGATGTTAATCCCTTGTCAACCCCTTTGAGCCTAGTTGTAGGAGTTTCTTTCTGAAAACGAAAAAACCTCAATCTTAACCTGGGGCAGGGTAGGTGTCAGTTAATTCGACTAAACATCCAAATTGCAAGAGGAGTGTTTCCGTTCGAGGAACAATCACGCCCGTAGAGGTCGTACCTAAAAAGCCGAGAAGTGAGACAGTCACAATCCCTTCAACAAGTCAGACCAGCTGGTGTCACATGATTTGTTCCGAAGAAAGAAAAAAAACAGAAGCCCGCTAAGTCGATAACTTGAAAACAAGTGGCTTAGGCAAAAATTAGGGCATCCCGCTGGACTTTGAGATCAGAAGATGTACTCAAAAAGTCAGTCCAGGCAAAAATAAGGGAATAAAAAAGGACGAAGAACAAGTCGTGTGAGCCAGACACCAAAGACGAAAAGCGAGTGACTGTCACTCCGAAAACTTATGGTTTCTTGAATCATCACTCCTATCAGTCAACCTCTGAGCGGCGAGCGAGTGTCGAATTGGCTGAACATAGGATTGGAGAACATCAAGGAGAGTGGGTGGGTTAAACAGAACTTTGAGCCTTGCATCCTTTCTTTCAAACCGTGAACCTAACCAAGTTACAACCCTCAAAAGTCCTAATTGAAGCAAGTTTGTTTCGAAAGCATACTTCGGTAAAGATCGCGTCGAAACTGACTCCTAAAAGGATTTTCTTACCCTATGGGTATTGATATTGACATTCCGATAAGTGATTCATTCATTATACATCACAACTTTTTTTTAGTGAACAAACTTGGATTTCAAAACTGTCATATGCATTGCATTGATATTATCATTTGCAAAACAATTTGTTTTACTTGCGAGTAAGTACTTGACAGCAGGAAAGTTCCTACAGTGGAAAGTTCGATCGAGATAAGATGCAGAACACTTGAGTACTCCGTTGAGCAGGGGCAAGGCATATCAAATGATCATAAAGGGAGTCATCCATTCTAAGACGCAGTTAATCTGGGGCAATCAGGTCGAGATTTGATAAATCTCTCGAAGTCAGCCAGGGGCACTTCTCTACAAATCAGCCAATCAGGGGCAAATCACTTCAAGGCCGGGGCAGGTCACCCCAAGAGCCCATATATTATCCTTATCCAGAAGGCCGTTAATCTGAAGGCACCTCTCCGAGGTTCATGACGCTGAGGCAGTTCATATCAAACCAGCAGGGTACAGAACTTCAGGTTCCTTTCGAGGAAGATTTACACAGATATCCCACAGGCTGGGACAAGTTTGGAAATAAGGGAACTTTTCCTCTCCATATCTTCAGAGCTACTCAGAGCTATTCAAGCAGGTGCAGTCAATCTTCAAGTTCAAGGTGAATGTCGGGAAGTCGTAACTCTTCACCTGTCTTCTCCAGCAAAAGCCCAATCATCATTGGCACGTGCAAGCTATCCCCAGGAAAGTCCAATCATATTTGGTGCACCCGGTTATTCCCAACGGAATTGGCTTCACCTCTTCAACATTTATTTTGTTGGATTGGTTCTTTCACATCCAGCTTTCCCCGGCAGCCCGAGCCTGCATCTGCATTTTGCATATAGTTATCATATTTGCATCATCTTTGCATTTCATCCTCAAATGTGTAGCATTTCCATTTCGTATGGGGCATTACGCCATAAAACATTTCAAACATATGCATGCGAAGCATAAGCCAGTTTTTGTTAGCCTTCCGTGGAAGCTCGAATCACTCTTCAATCAAGACAGTGGTATTTCAACAGCTTTGTTCAAACAGCTCATCGGTCTACTTTATTTCGGGTTCCAGATCATACGTCGGTCGTACTTTGTCCATCAATCTTCTGATGATGACATTCCCAAACAGATTTTCTTTCCGTCAGTTCCTATTGACGATGTGTTTCCCCAGCAAGGTTTTTCTCCGTCTATCATTAGACGTCGTGAGTTTGGTTTTCTTTCCGTCTATCTTTAGACGATGTGGTTCTTCAGACAAGTTTTCTTCCTGTCTATCTTTAGACAAGGTGATAAGATCAAGTGCATGTTGATCTGGCCTTCGGAAAGGTTGTTTTTCTCCGTCTATCATTAGACGTCGTGAGTTTGGTTTTCTTTCCGTCTATCTTTAGACGATGTGGTTCTTCAGACAAGTTTTCTTCCTGTCTATCTTTAGACAAGGTGATAAGATCAAGTGCATGTTGATCTGGCCTTCGGAAAGGTTGTTTTTTTCCGTCTATCATTAGACGTCGTGAGTTTGGTTTTCTTTCCGTCTATCTTTAGACGATGTGGTTCTACAGACAAGTTTTCTTCCTGTCTATCTTTAGACAAGGTGATAAGATCAAGTGCATGTTGATCTGGCCTTCGGAAAGGTTGTTTTTCTCCGTCTATCATTAGACGTCGTGAGTTTGGTTTTCTTTCCGTCTATCTTTAGACGTCGTGAGTTTGGTTTTCTTTCCGTCTATCTTTAGACGATGTGGTTCTTCAGACAAGTTTTCTTCCTGTCTATCTTTAGACAATGTGATAAGATCAAGTGCATGTTGATCTGGCCTTCGGTGTGGTCTTCTCCGTCTATCTTTAGACGTCGTGAGATTTGGGTATGATGTTCCTCTCGTCTATCATTAGACGATGCGAGATTTGGATATGATGTTCCTCTCGTCTATCATTAGACGATACGAGATTTGGATATGGTTTTCCTCTCGTCTATCATTAGACGATACGAGATTTGGTTTTGATATTCCTCTCGTCTATCATTAGACGATGCGAGATTTGGTTATGATTTTCCTCTCCGTCCATCATTGGACGATGTGAGTATTTTGGATATTGTTCTTCCTGTCTACCATTAGACGATGTGAGTTTTGGATATAATGTTTCTCCGTCCATCATTGGACGATGTTGAGAGTTGACGGCGATGTCAGGTGCTTATCAAATTTATGTTTGTCTGGCGGTAATGTCAGAGGTTTATTAGCATCGCGGTTGTCTGGCGGCGATGTCAGAGTTCTGTATCCCCACAAGTACTTGACGGCGATGTCGGGTGCTTCTCAGAATTATTGTTAGCTGGCGGCGATGTCAGATGTTTGTCGAATTTATGATTGATGACGGCGATGTCAGGGTTATCTCACTAGGTTTGTATTTTTCTGGCGGCGATGTCAGATAATTTTGTTTTCCCAGCGGCGAGGTTGGATGTTTTTTCTGGCGGCGATGTCAGGTGTTTTAGTTTTCCAGCGGCGATGTTGGATGTTTTGGTTGTCCGACGGCAATGTCACACGCTTTATTTATGTGAATGACTGGCGGCAATGTCAGGTGTGATTTACCGATTGATTGTTTTGAATGTCTGACAGCAATGCCAGAGGAATTTTATGTGGAGTTCTGACGGTGGAGTCAGATGTTTTAGAAATTTGATATTGATGGCTGACGGCGATGTCAGAGGTTTCTTTTGCGGTTGGCAAATTTCCGGGTTCTTTTGTATTCAATCACCTTTTACCATGGATGTCTGAAAGTGGTTACTTTTCATCCCTTCTGGTCCAAGTCGATTGAATAGGGGCAGCTGTTGCACCCCAAAATTTGCCCACCGGTTTTCTGACTTTGACTGGCTTTTGCTTCGTTTTTCATCTGCATATCATTTTCGCATTTTGCCCGTATTATCAGCCGGATTGAATTTGTCAGGATTTTAGCCGCTTTGCTCGCGTTTCAGGCGAATCAAATTAATTCAAACGAGAAGTTCAGTGTCAAAATCGAGCGAAAGTCGTTTTCCTCGTGATAATTCAATCCATGTTGATAATATCGGCACATTTCGGTGCTCGCCCGTTTTTCCATTGCATTTTGCATTTATTTATTTATTTTTGTTTTATTTAATTATTTAGAATAGTTATTTCTTTCTTTCTTTAGAATAGATTTTATTTTTTTATAGTTTTTATGTAGAAGTTTAATTTATTTGAATTTTTATTAGAAATAGTTTTTTTCTTATTTAGAATAGAAATAGATTATTTTTATAGTATAGAATTAATTTGTTTTAGAGGCATTTTAGGATTTTAGTATTTGTTAGAGATATTTTAGAATATTAAATAGTTTTGAATAGATTTTTATTTTCATATAGAAATTATTTTATTTTATTTTAGTATTTTTTTTAATAGTTTTGTTTAGATTTATGTATTAAATAGATTTTTGTTAATATTAGGATTTATTTGTAATTAATTTTATTTAATAGTTTTTGTTAGAATTTTTCTTTTTTTAAAAAGTTATTATCATTTTATTATTTATTACATTAGAATTAGTTTTAGTATAGAATATATATTAGTTATTATTATTGTTTATTTATTAATTAGTTTAAAATAGTTTTTATTATTTAATTTTAATTTTTTTTTTTTTTTTTTTTTTAATGTTCATATAATATATTTTTCTTTGTGTATATAAATTAATGAAAATATAGTTGTCCTAGTGGATGGACTAGCTTGTATTATACTGGAGGTATGGGGTTCGAATCCCATTTGTAGCATTTTTCTGTTTTGTTTCGTTTTATTATTTTTGTTTTGTACATATAGTTATTTATGTGATTTCATTAACAAGTATATATTTGTCCCAGCGGTTAGGCTTGTGTGTCCTTTACCTGAAGGATGGGGGTTCAAACCCTGCCCCAAGCCATTTATTTTTAGTTTCTCTATTATTTTGTTTTAACTTCTAAATAATTTATGATTATTTTATTTTTTGTAATTTTTAATTAGATTATTATTATTATCTGATTTATTTTCTTTTATTTAGATTAGTTTAATTATCAGTTTTGTTTTGTTTTTTTTTTAGGATTATTTTGTTTTGTTTTTTTTAATTAAATTATTATTATTATTATTATTAGATTAGGAGTTAGATAAATTGCAGTCATTGTTAATATATGTATATATATATATATATATTTTTTTCTTTCTTTCTTTCACCATCCTTGTCCACATGTCAAATTATCAGCACTATATAGGGAGGCCACTATTCACCTTTCCCTTACATAGGATAACCCTAAAAACCTAACAGCCTCCAAACCCTTCAGGAGGACACAACCCTAATCTGAAACCCTAGCAGCCACAACCTTAATCCTAGCCGCCGGTAACCCTAATCCCTTCAACAGCCGCCCTCCCAGCTTCATCTTCTCACCATCAACAACATTGCAACCTTAACCGAAACTCCAACAAACATTTATCCAAACTCCCAAAACTCCCAAAAAAAACTGTAACCGTAACAAACACAACTCATCGCACCCTCCACTGTCCTCCACCCAGCACAGCAACCAAAACCCATTTCAACTTTGCCATCACAGAACCCGACTCCAAAAAGCCAACTGCCAACAAAAGAACACTACGTGAAAACACTGCCACCGCCGGCAACGGTGGCGCACTCAGGTACCGCGGAGTACGCCGCAGACCTTGGGGCCGTTACGCAGATGAAATAAGAAACCCTCAGTCTAAAGAACGCCGCTGGCTCGGTACCTTCGACACTGCTGAAGAAGCTGCTTGTGCTTACGACTGCGCCGCACGTGCCATGCGTGGCATCAAAGCTCGTACGAATTTCGTTTATCCAACGTCACCTCCTCCTTCTTCCACTTTTCCTTCCTTCAACCTCCGAAAATCACTCACCAACGCCCCAAAACCAACCGCACACCCGAACTCCATCCACAACCTCCTTTTTTCGAAACCCAGACAAAATCAAACATGAAATCAATTAAACGGAGACGGATCGGAGAAAGTGACAATGAACGGCGAAAACTGAAAGTGAGAGAGAGAAGTGATACATGTGAGACTGATGATGAAATTTGTGACAGAGAAGTGATACACCAGTTTTCATTTTATTTATTTATTTATTTATTTCTTTTGTTTTTAATTTGACTCTACTATTTGTTGACTATTGGTTGTGGTTTGGGCTAAGCCCAGCCGAGTTTCTTTCATATCCACCTCCCTGTTTCTATGTTTACACCCCTGTTTCATTATACTTTTTTCTTTCTCTTTAATTTTATTTATTTAATAATGTAAATTATTAGTTATTATTGTTAATATATATTATTTTAGTTTTAAATTTGTTAAATATATTGTAAATATTTTTTTTTTATAATCATATCATATTTTGTATATACTATTTATTTTGTAAATTATTTAGTTTTTGTATATATTACATTTATTATGTATGTATATATTATATGTTATGTAAACATAATTTTATATTAATTTTAATATAGTATATATATTATTTTATATATATTTCTAACTATTAACTTCTTTTAAGTTTATTTTAGTTTTTTTTTCATTTCAAAAGTAGATTTATTCTTCAATTTTTATTGGGCATTTTTTGCCTTTTGGGTCGATGAAGAAGTTTCTTGTGTTTATCAGTCAAATTGTTGATGAGAAGCTATGGATCCGAGACCGACTTTTTCTCTTCTTTCTCATTTTCAACTTTATGTCACTTTTCGACTTTATTTCATTTTGCCCGTTTTGGTCGATGACGAGACCTCCGTAATTCATTACCAGTCAAATCATTGATGAGTAATGTTGGATCTGAGACCACCTCCTTTCTCTCTTCGTCACTTGTCCCGACTCGATTCAAAAACTTTGTCAAACAATCCTCAAAATCAAATTATCTTTGTATTGAATTAAAAAGGGGGGATTAAGTGTAGACTTTCTTCCTCTCCGAGTGTTGGGATGCCCACTGTAGTGAGGGTGGTTCCGACACTCGTCTTTCAATACAAAAGACGCTTCTCATCCATTTTTAAATCTCATCTCCTTAAAATCATTTCTTTGTGTTGAGCTAAAATTGGGTGTAGACCCCTTCTTCTTCGAGCGTAGGGATGCCCACTGTAGTGAGGGTGGTCTCGATGCTCGTCTGTCAATACAAAGACATTTCCACCCCTTTTGCTCGTAAAACCTCGGTCTCATGCCGAGTGCATTTTCAAACCCCTTCAATAAGGAATCGTTTCTCTTTGTATTGAATTAAAAAGAGAGGATTGGGTGTAGACCTCTTCCTCTCCGAATGTTGGGATGCCCACTGCAGTGAGGGTGGTCCCGATATTCGTCTTTCAAAACGAGGACGCGACTTTATCCACCGTCTCGCTTTCACAACTTCCTTCCACACCTTTCCCACCTAAAACCTCGGTCCAGTACCGAGTGCATTTTCAAATCTTTTCATAACAAAAACTTGAATGGTCGTGGAGTGGTTAGGCGTAGGCCTTCTCCTATCCCGAGTGCTGACGTTTACCGTAGGGTTCTCTGTCGCAAAGCACTTACCGTTCAGAACCAAAAACACCTTTAATAAGAGAACGAAGCTCTTTATGTTGAATTAAAGAGAGCGGATTGGGCGTAGACCTCTTCTTCTCCGAGCGTTGGGATGCCCACTGTAGTGAGGGTGGTTTCGACGCTCGTCTTTCAATACGAAGACGCCCCGTTCGCCACACCCTTTTATGACAAAAACTTTGAGACAATGAATTGGGTACTACCCGTAGGGGTTACTATCCGAGGACCTGTCTCGCCCCCTAAAAAACGATCCAACCAATCAAACGTGACTTCTTGCCCCGCGCGGCGAAAACTAATCAATCTTTCAAAAGGATATGTTACGTCCGTTCTACCGCAAACAGGTACGCATAAGTCTCCAAACGAGCGAGCAGCAAAACACCTAAACTGCTAGAACGCGTACGATAACATCATCCACAAAACACACCGGTTATCCACACCGTAGGCACGAACTACGTTGCTCTGATTTCTCATGCATATTGAGAATACGTAGGCATAGGATTGCGATATCCTAGCGAGCACCCTTTTCTTTTTCCACCCTTTCCTAGAAAGGCATGCTACGTCCGTTCTACCGCAAACAGGTAACGCCTAAGTCTCCAACGAGCGAGCAGCAATACACCTAACTGCTAGAATGCGCACGATAGCAGCGTCTACCAAGACTTCCCCGCACACCGTAGGCCGAACTACGGCTGCTCTGATTTCTCATGCCAGATGAGAATACGTAGGCACAAGACGACGATGTCTTGGCGAGCACAATCCCCCCTATCACCCGTAGTTTCCCGAACTACGTCGACTCTGACTTTCTCATATCTGTTGAGAATACGTAGGCCTAGGACCGCGAAGTCCTATCGAGTCCTTTCTTTCCCTCGTCACCCCTTGTTTCCCGTTTCTAAACCTTTCCCTTAACCCTTTTGAAACACACTTCCTATAGCATAATATTTAAGAAGATAAATTCACACATCGACAAACAAAAGGTTCCCATCGAGTACGATGGATGCGAGGGGTGCTAATACCTTCCCCTCGCATAACCGGCTTCCGAACCCGTTCATGGTTGCGAGACCATCTTATCCAGTTCTTTTCTTAAGGTTTTCTCGATATTTTCCTTTCCCCTCATGGGATAAATAAAGTTCGGTGGCGACTCTTCTGTCCTTTCTTCTTCGCCTCCCCGTCGTTGCGCGATGCATTTTTCGAGTAGCGACACATGGGTTAACTCCTAATGTCTATCACATCCTCCCTTGAACAAGGAAGAATGGAAGTCCTACAGGAAAGGAAACGAAAGGAAGAAACGGAAATACAAGTAATAACCGCATACAAGTGAACATGAATATAGAAATGGTAAATGCAATGCAAAGGAGGGAGGAAGGTTCATCTCAACCTCAAGCCCATTCATGGATGGAATAAGAAAATATCAAGTGATCATATGCAAAGAATCGAGTGAAAACTCCGAATGAAACGCGTAATCCGCTATTTGGAATCGCAACGTGCTATCATGCAAACAAGTCGATAATCAGGCAAGCTACACATACAAATAACAGCCACCTAAGGATCTTCCAATACCTCTAACCTATCTACAATAAGAAATATGAACCACGGCGTTTATCACGCAAACACAAAGCGGCCGTTGGAGCCTTAACAAAAATAAAGTCCGTTCGGAAGTCCAAATTACAAGTTCGAATACAAAACATAAGAAAAATAGCAAAAGGTGCTAAAAAATTCAAATAAAAATCTCCAATGCCCTACATCAAGCCACAAACCAGGGGTGAGAGATACCACAAAAATATCCAAAGATAAATGGTCAAACAAGATGAAAACATTGCAAGATATCTCATGTATACCAAAGGAAAGATTAAAGTGGAGCATGTTAAAGAAAGCATCCAAAACCAATTAAAATGGTACAATAAAATTCCCACAAAAATATATCACAATACCTCAACGTGTGTATGAGATCCCTGCAAAAGGATTGACATTTAAATTGTGTTTTGATAGGTCAAAGAAATTCAACAAAATGATAGCACCAGCATTGGCCTTTTTATGACGACCCAAATGTAAAAAATCCAAAGAAAATGTCAAACAATGGTAAAATTATAATTCCAGTTTTATTAAATCATAGACATCTTAATGATTCAGCATATAAAACAGAAAAAATAAAAGAAACATGGCAATAGGAAAACAAAAGAAAATAACATGAATAAATAAAAGTGGCATGAGGCTTATGTGGCCGATTACGTGGCGCAGTGAGAGGCATTGGATGAATGGAAGAAACCTTGACTTGGAAATGCATCCGACGGTGTTAACACCTTCTTCTCCAAATCAAATTTTTCAACTTTGTGAATAGTAACCCGCAGCCCCATGAACATGAGTTTTTTGCTACTTTGAAACACCATAACTCCATCAATAATTATCCGTTTCGCACAAAATTTTTGTCAAACTTGAAGGAAAAAAATCAAGGAATCCAAATATGGTCTTAGATTTTCTTGAAACTCTCTCTAACTCCCAAAACGTGGCACCTCAAGAAAAACTCAAGAACCAAAAATTGTCATAAAACCCATCTTTTTTGTACTAGAATCCATGTAGGAGATGAGAGCAATGTAATGCAACAACAATAATGCAAGAAAGACTCATAAATTATGAGTTATGTCGAATTCTTTATACCTCCGAAAAATGGCTTATGGAGCTTCACTCGATCACCAATTCTTTGAGAAAATGATGTAGAATCACTCAACAATACTTGGTGAATATGTTTGAAGCCTTGACAAGTCTTGAATTGATGAAAAAGTGAAAATTGGAATTTGAGTTTTCACCACTTTTTCATGCTACTACAAGGTTCCTCTTGCTCCAATTCTCTCAAAAAAAATGATGAACCATCTCTATAATTGTTGTGTAATTGATTGGTGAAGAGAAAAAGTATGGAAAGTGAGAGAAAAAAAAAGATTGAAAAAAATGGAAATTCCAAAATGTGAAAGTGTGGGAAAAATGGAAAAAAAATTCAATATGATTTGAAAAATGGATTCAACATCAACTATCACCAACCTTTACTCTTAATGATCTCAATCCAATATATAGATGATGATTAACAAACTTAGAGGTTTCTAGAATAATCTTGGAGGATTCTAGAAAGTTGTGGAAATTTCATGAACTTCTCATGCCATGATACTTTGAATATCTCTTATCTCATGCTTGCACCTTTCCAAACTTATGTCAAAATATCCTTACATGAGATATGGGAAGTGTATGTAAGCTCCTTGCCTTGAAAATTCATCTTGTGCCAAGTTTTCTATACTTGCCTTATTATGCAAGTAACAAAAATACAAAGCAAGTCCAATTTTTAAACCCTAACTCAAAAAAGTGGCTGAACCAATGTCTTTAAAATGATGTTTGGAATCAATTTGGTATATTCGATGACCCATATTGGATTTTTAGATCTCCCAAACCAATTTTTCATTTCAACTTTTTCAACTTATAAGCCATTTTCAAGTCATTTGCACCACTTTTAAAATTCCATGCTCTAAGCTTTTCCAAACTTTCAAACCTTCTTTTCTAGCCTTAAAATCCCATTTTGAACAACTTTGATGTTGTGAAGTTTTTCATTTGAAGCTTCCTTGTATGAGTTTTAGGCATATACTAAGAATGACCTGTAATTCTCAAATGACCAAAATACCCTTTGCTTGCCAAGACCATAAGTAGAGTTCCATAAATCATATAAAGGCATACCATACCATTCTAGAAAGCTAAGACAATAAGGAACAATTATCATGTTGGCCAGAAATCCATTTGAAGTACCCTTGAAAGTCAGAAGTTACTTGGAATACAGATAATTTTCACAGACAAATTTCAGTGCCCTCAGATGACTTGTAACTTGCAAGAGCCATAACTTGAGTTATATAAATCATCTTGATGACTTCCACCCCTAAAATTAAATCTATGAAGATACTCTACAAGTTTCATGTGGACCAAGAATTCATATGAAGCTTGCATCATGAGCTACACTGCCTTGAAGTTTGACCTAAATCAGGGGATTTTACACTGAAACCCTAATTTAGTAACTCCAGTTCTCCTTGACTCCTTTTGATTTTTCTTTATCACAACATCATATCCATATCCATATAGCAAATAATGAATCCCCCCATTCTTCAAATGATCCTTGATGCCCTTCAAAACACTTCTTTGACCTAGAATTGACCTAGTGTTGACCCTAGTTGACTGACTTCAACTGAGGCTCCTGCAATCATTCAAATGACTTGGTTCTCCTCAAAAGTGATTCTCTAGACTCTTCATAACATCCATACACACCTCATGCTCTTGGCTCATAGCTCACATTTCCTCTGATGATCCCCCACTAGCCTCACGATAGGAGAGAATTCACTGATCAACCTGACAGCTCTTCAAAGCTCAAATTCTTCCCTGATGACCTGAGTAGTCTTGAATATGAATGAAACCCTTGGATATACCTCTTGATATAGGAATAGCACTTTGATCCCCTGTTAAGATAACTTGCTTATGACATGCAATGCAGATGAATACACTATGTACATGATGACAATGCAAATGACTATGCAATTGAAACATAAACCTAGGTTAGAAAAGGTTGGGCAAATTTTGGGGTGCAACAGCTGCCCCTATTCAAGCGACTTGGACCCGACTGGATGAAGAGCGCGCAGCCTTCAGACATTCGCGGTACGAGACGGTTGAATACGAAAGAACCCGGAAATTTGCCAACCGCAAAAATAAATTGCGAAACGACTACTGCTTAGGAAAACCCTGGGAACTGGCTTCTGTTGTCACGACAATAACTAGCCATCCATCTGTCAAATAACCTGATGTTGTCCGCAGGCCACTCCATTCCAAAGAAATGAGCATACACCACATAACGAGAAATTGTTGATATCACTTATCAACCTTTGTTGATCTCACTTATCAACCTCTGTTGATCTCACTTATCAACCTCTGTTGATCTCACTTATCAACTGAGCACACGCTAACCAGCGGGAGAATATTGACTTCACTTGTCATGTTGACATCACTGATCAACTTTTCGTATCCTGAAGAAACGAGAGAACGCCTAACCAAACGAGACAAGGTCCGAAGACATGAACAACCGACTCTGCGGGAAAATGAGAAACTTAACCAAGCAACTCTGAGGGGACAAATTCTGACGACTGCCGTTAAACACCTGCTGGGGAAAATGGGAACTTAACCAAGCACCCTTGTTGAAAACTACGAGTAATTTAACCAAACAACTCCTGTAGCGAGCTCCCTGCTGGAGACTATGAGGGACTTAACCAAGCAACCCATTGAAGTAACACCCTGCTGGAGAACATAACTCTGTTGGGGAATTGCGGGTAACCACCCGAAAATCTGTATTACCACCTTCTAATACTGATACCCCATCCTCCTGAGAAAGACTCAGCTGGGGAAATACAAGTGACTTAACCAAGCGACTTGTCAAAGGATACCCTGCTAGGGACTACGAGGAACTTAGCCAAGTATCTCGTTGAAGAACAACCCGCTGGGGATTTCGTCTCTACTGGGGAAACTGTGGGTAACCACCCAAAACCTGCACCCTGTCATTTCTACAGCACTTTGAGAAAGGACTCGCCTGGGGAGAAAGAGAAATGCTTGACCAAGCAACTCTGCTAGGGGAATATGCCATGACGGACACGATCACTGCGTGTCTGGCACAACAAATCCACAAAACTGCGACGAACACAGTCACTGCGTGTCTTACAAACAAAAACCATTTAACGGGACAAACACGACGAACACGATCACTGCATGCTGCGTTACAATCACATCGACCATAAATCCAACCGGATGAGATAAACACGATCACTGCGTGCCAGACGAAATAAATCCACATAGGAGAGGCGAACACGTTCACTGCGTACTTCAACCACCAATATGATAAACACGATCCCTGCGTGTGCTGCAATAGGGCGAATGCGATCACTGCGTATCTCGACCAACAGAACCCCGGAATTATGTCAACACGATCACTGCGTGTGTCACAAAATCAACCCATGTAACAGGACGAATACGATTACTGCGTATGCCGACCAACAACCCACTGATACAATAGCCACGATCACTGTGCGCTCCGCATCATAAGTTCCCATGGTATTAACAACACGATCACTGCATGCTGTACGAATACGATCACTGCGTATCTTGAACACGATCCCTGCGCGTTCGAACACGATCACTGCGCGTTCTGAGCCACGATCCTCTTGACTGGAGAAAAAACACGATCCCTGCGTGTTGCGTGAATACGGTCACTGCGTATCTGGAACACGATCACTGCGTGTTTGAACACGATCACTGCGCGTTCTGAGCCACAATCCTCTTGACTGGAGAAAAACATGATCCCTGCGTGTTGCGTGCCTCAACTAACCCACATAACTGGACGAATACGATCACTGCATATCCTGACCATACATAGGATAAACGCGATCACTGCGCGCTTCATGTCACGACCCTCTTGACTGGAGGAAACACGATCCCTACGTGCTGTGACATAATTTCAAACATGGGACGAATACGATCACTGCGTACTTCGGCCACCAACAACCCGATGAACACATTCACTGCGTGTCCTACAGCATAATCAAACTGCATAACGGACGAATACGGTCACTGCGTATCAATCCATAATCACAGTAACACGGACGAATACGATCACTGCATATATCGACCAACAACTGGATGGACACGATCACTGCGTGCCTTGCTCAATAAAACCCCCGAAACGATACCAACACGATCACTGCGTGCCTTACAAAACAATCTTCTTAGATCGGGACGAATACGATCACTGCGCCATTCGACCACAGATACACATTCCAAGATCAACACGATCACTGCGTGTCCTACGACATGAACCCCATACTGGCACAAATACGATCACTGCATACTTGGGCAACAAATCAACATCTCGAAATTAACACGATCACTGCGTGCCTTACAATATGAACCCCATAGAGGGTACAAATACGATCACTGCGTACTTTGACCACAAAACCCACATCTTCCTGAATCACAATTTCTCTTATCGGCAAGGAATAACATATCTGAAACTGGAGAGGTAACCACCTGGCTTATGTTTCAAATATGCATGTTTGATAATGACGAAATGCTTCCATACTGCATGGAAATGCTACATACTTGGGTAGAATGCAAATGCTCATGATGCATGCTTATGCAAAGAGTTACTTCAGCAAAATAAATGCTGAAGACACACTGGATCCGCTGGGGATGATCGGAATACCGCCGATACGCTTCCAACAAAATAAATGTTGGAAAGATGAACTAACTCCGCTGGGGATGACCACTCTGCTGGGAAAATAGCTCACGAACTCAGAACTCCAAAATCTGCTGATGACGGTCCTCCTGACGAGAAAGAGCGACTTGCTGGGGAAAGAAAGGACAATCCCGCTCGGGAAAACTCCTTTCAGCTGCTCCAACCACTTGATCACACTCTATGGTGAACCTCTCCTGCTATCACTGAGCTGGGGAAATCATCCCGCCATCACTGAGCTGGGGAAATCATCCCGCCATCACTGAGCTGGGGACTGAACCACACATTCTGATTTTCACTACACGAGAACCCTCTGGGAGTTAATCGTATCCATCTCGACCTTCACTGGGGAGGACTCTGCTCTGCTTGATAAGCTAATGCTGAACTGAAGATACATTAATCTTAACTCTCCTAGGGAATTAACATTCAGTTTTGCCCGGGGCGACTTCACTGGGGAAGACACAATATACAATCTCTGGAGAGGGTACCAGCCTGCCATGGATTCTGGCGGGGAACTTTGCGAGCTTTTGAATAGCTTGCCCCAGTGCACTCCACTTGCCCCTATCTACCTCCTGGGAATACTTGCGCTGAACCGCTTACTATGAGACGACCTCGAGATTTCTTGCCCCGATAACTATACGGCAAAAAGATTCAATCTCCATTAGCTCCGATCAACCCAGTCGGTTTCAATGCTCTCCGCGGCGACTCGCCCCTGAATGAGCGTTCTAGCGACCTATCCTGATCTGATTTTCCACCTGAAGTATCTGCTTTCAAATCCCCACGTTCTGCATGACTGCCCCTGATGGGATCTCGAGAAGACTCTCTTCCGATTAGTTGCCTCTCAAGCATACTGCCCCTTAATCAACTGAAGCTTCGGGACTTGTCCTCAGGCTAACTGATTCCGAACTCAATGGAAGTCAATGCCCCTGATCGCAATGACTTTGCCCCCGAGTAGCTGGTCCGGAACAGTACCTCCAACTACGAGAGATTTACTGAATCTTGACCTGATTGCCCCAGAGTAGCTGACTTTGCATGGCTGACCTGACTGGGAATCACGATAATAGCTTGCCTCTGCTCTCGGAACATTCGGGCGCTCTGTATTCTATCCTGACCACACTTTCCATTGCAGAAAACTTTCCTGCTGTCAAGCGCTCACTCGTCAGTAAAACAAGTTGTTCTGCGTAAAAGACATATTAATGCAACACATATGACAGTTTTGACATCCAATCTGTTCGCTGGGAAAAAGGGAAAACAGTTTATAGCATACACTGCACAAAACATTTATCAACGTTAATACCAACATGGTAAGAGGAACCCTTTCAGGAGTCAGAATCGACGCGGCCTTTACCGAAGTATGCTTTCGAAACAACCTGCTTCAATTAGGACTTTTGAAGGTTATAACATGGTCAGGTTCACGGTTTTGAAGGAAAGGATAAAGGCTCAAAGTTTATTTTAACCCACCCATTCTCCTTGATGTTCTCCAATCCTATGTTCATCTAATTCGACCTTAGCGCTCACCTCTCAGAGGCTGAAAGATATGAGTGATAGTTCGAGAACCCATGAACTTTTAGAGTGACAGCCACTCACTTTTCGTCTTTGACACTTAGGGTCACACGACTCGCATTTGATTTGAGGATTTTTCTTTTTGTCCTCCTTTCATCTTTTTCTTATCCCTAACTTTTGCCTGGACTGACTCTTTTTGAGTTTCTTTTGATTTTTTAAGTCCAGCGGGATGCCCTCATTTTTGCCTAAGTCATTTGTTTTCTTTTCTTGACTTAGCGGGCTTTTGATTTTTTCTCTTTTTTCTTTCGACCAAGTCATGTGACGCTGGTTGTCTGACTCTTTGGGGAATGATGTGACTGTCTCACTCTTGATTTAACCATTGTGGTTTTTTAGGCACGACCTCTAGAGGTGTGATTGATCCTCGAATGGACACTCCTTTTGCAACTTGAACGCTCGGTCAAATTAGCTAACACCTACCCTGCCCCAGGTTAAGATTGAGGGTTTTTCATTCACAGAAAGAAACTCCTACTACAAGGCTCAAAAGGGTCGACAAGGGATTATCTTCCTTATAACTCCGGTGTTTAGGGATTTGAAACAATGCCTGTACATCATCAACAGGTTTTATTTCAAAAGCATACAATATCGGAAGTTGCATGTCATTCATTTTCGTCATCCCCCCCAGATTCCTCTTAACCAGGTGTTGGACATTTATAAAAACAATTAGTGAACACGAATGGATTTAATCAAAACATGCATATTTATTTCATCATCATCAATTGAAATGAAAACAACAAGTTTTACAAACAAGATCGCAATTCAAACATGAAAGAAACTACAAACGTAAAGAAATGACAAGATAAAACAAAGAAAAACGCCAGCTTCCGAGAACCGGGCTTTCACATCTGTCCTGCTGCTGAACCAGCTATCTTCACAATCAGTTATGAGAGGCAGATTGCCGCTGTTCTGATCTACTTTTAACGGCCCACACGAACTATAGAACTCCTCTTTGTCCACCATATTCCAGCCTATTCATGGTTTGGCATTGGTTTTTGTGTAATGTTGGGACCTTCCTTCCCAAAATTGATGGCTGAGCTATCAAGCAGATCTTGCACTTTGTGCTTGAAAGCTAAACAGTTCTCGATGTTTTGCCCGGGTGCACCAGAGTGAAAGTCACAATGCTCGTTGATGTCGTACCCTACTGGTGGCGTGCCAGTCGGCGGCGCTAAGGTTCTCTTTTCAACTAGCTGTAACTTCAATAGAGTCTGAAGGAGCTCTGCGTAAGACATCGGCGGTACCTCAAATACCCTCCTCGGCCTTGGAGCCTGAAACCGCCGCTGATTCTGATTAGGCTGCTGCTGAGCCTGCTGCTGTTGTTGTCTCTGTTGCTGAGGTGGTCCCGGAATAGTCACACTTGCAACTTGAGGCTGTGGACGTCGGTTCTGATTCCTATTTCCCCGCTGAACGTTATACACTGCATTAGCATCACCTTGCCTTTTACCACCGAAGGCTTTCTTGGTGCTTCCAGCTGAAACAGATTCTCCCGGTTGAATCTTACCAATTTTTATCCCGTTCTCTATACGCTCCCCCATCAGGATCAGCTCGGAGAAGGTACTCATTGAGAAGTTAAGCAGTCGGTCGTAGTACATCCCTGAGAATGTCCCTACGAACAAGTCCATCATTTCCCTCTCGACCATAGGTGGTTGTACTCTCGCAGCCAGGTCACGCCATCTCTGGGCGTACTCTTTGAAGCTTTCCTTGGGCTTCTGGGACATGCTTTGCAACTGAACTCTGTTAGGAGCGAGATCGCTGTTGTATTGGTAGTGCTTCACGAAAGCTTCCGCCAATTCCTTCCAAGTTCTGATCTGTGTTGGCTCCAGGCTCATGTACCACTCCAATGACGGCCCTGACAAGCTGTCTTGGAAAAAGTGCATAAGCATCTTTTCGTCGTCCGAATACGCAGACATCCTTCTGTAAAATGAACGGACATGCACCCTCGGGCACGTGTCGCCTCTATACTTATCAAAAGATGGCGCCTTGAATTTCAGAGGTACCCTCAGCCCTGGTACCAACCCCATGTTAGACATATCCAGTCCCACAGCATTCTGATTAGCCAGACCATTTACCTTTTCTTCCAACAATCTCATGCGGAGGCTGTCCCCTGTAGGCCTCCCGTAGCCTTCGTTATGACCGGAGAAAACGTCTTCCTGATGATCCTCCCAACGAGGTATCTCTTCATATGCAGCATGTCCAGCGTTACGACCCAGACCTGCTTGGAAGTACCTGGGGTTGCCTCTCAGGTTGCCCATATCCTGGCCGTTGCTCATACCCATTCCATATCCTGCGTTACCATAACCACGGTCTCCGTATCCAGTTTTGGCGCCAGCCACATTGCCATATCCCACATTCATACCCTGAAAGCCCTGATTACCATTGCCGCCATTCAGCCCGACGTTCTCCGCACCCAAGTTGAAACCCTGGTTGACGTTCCCTATGAACACTCCTGCAGTATCTCCGTTAGTGTTACCAGTGTTTCCGTTCCCACCAGCAGGACCAGCTTCTCCGTTGTTCAGCCCAGCGACTTGAATGTGATCAGCACTTTGATGATTTTCAACCCTGGGAGAGTTAGCCACATTTTCACCACGCGGGGTTCCGTTGTTCTCAGCACGAGTAACCAACGGCTGCACCAGACTCTGCAATTGTTCCTGCCCTTTGGCAATAGTCTCCATGGTTTGCATGAACAGGGCCATCCTGTCACGCATCTCTTGCATTTCAACCTGCATGGCGTCCATGATCTTCTTCTGGTTGATTCTTGTAGAGTAACGGTGGACCCACCTTTCTTCAATCCTGAAAATACCTTGCACGGATGCGGGAGATAAGATACACGGCTCACAAACCTGTAATGCAAATATGGGTATGTATGCAAAATGCAATGATAAATGGGTATGCAAACAATGCAATGCAAACAGCTGCAACAGGGGGTCAAGTGCCCTGAATAAGAAGCCCAAGTCACACCAAGAACAGGTCTCAGACAGACCCTCCAATACTCATCAAGCTCTGGTCTCAGACAGACCTCACAAAGAACTCCATCCTGGTCTCGGATAGACCCGATAATATAACCCATACCTGGTCTCTGACAGACCTCATAACATAACTCCAACTGGTCTCTGATAGACCTCAAATCAAAACTCAGACTGGTCTCTGACAGACCTCACACCATAACTCTGACTGGTCTCTGATAGACCTCACCACTGTCCATAAATACCCAGAATCTCTGACCGAGAAATAACCGGTTATCTGAAGGTCTAGTTACCTGCATAACCCCAAACCCTCTCACAGGTGGATGACCTAGTAACTGACAAAGTATGGCATCCTATGCGGTCGTCGGCGTCACAGACTTTCAGGAGTGACGATACGATTCCCAGAAGGAGTGGCATCATCACATCCTGAAGAGGCCTCACTTAGCCAACTTCCAAATGATCGGTCCCCAGAGTCGACAATCCAACTAACCAGCAACCCGAGCCACCCAAAGGGCAGGACAGGAGGCCAACCAGAAGAACCTCGTCTGAGCGTAGATTTCGCGGGACACTAGGACATGCAAAGCACGTGCGCGCCCACTAATCTCTACTCTAAGTCTAGGTGCACTCAAGCCCAGGTCCGGCTTATCTCTCCATCATGGAACACCCGTCACAACCCCACAATACAGCAATAATAATGATAATATAATGCTGAAAGGTAAATACAGAAACGTAAATCCATACAAATTCCTCAACGGGCAAACAAGCGCTAGGATTGACTCTCTTAAGGGACGTTGGATCCCAAATGCATAAGAACTATCGCAATCCTTAACAGCCAGGGGACGTTGGGTCCCCAGCAGAGTCGCCAGCTGTCGCTACTGCGAAAATCGGCGCCGGCTGAACAGAAGAGTCGCCACCGTGCGTTATTTATCCCAACGGAGGGAAAGGAAACGCTCGAAGTAAACCTCGCGAAAATGGGAAAGGTATGGTCATCGCAACCAAAACCTGGGTTCGGGAGTCGGTTACGCAAGGGGAATGTATTAGCACCGCTCACGTCCGTCGTACTCGACGGGATCCACGCTTGCTTGGTTTGTACGGATTACACTTCTATCTAAACTAAAGGATGAGGGCTGGAAAGAAAAGAAAACATGACTCGGCAAAGCATCGCACTTTATGCCTACGTATTCTCGTCCGGAACGAGAAATCAGAGTCAACGTAGTTCGCCTAACTACGGGTGAAGGTGGGGGAAGGTTGCTCGCTAGGATATCGCGTCCTATGCCTACGTACTTCCATACTGCATGGAAGATCAGAGCAAACGTAGTTCGGGCTACGCCCGACACAAGCTGTTCAAGTGTTTTTTATGAAAAATCTCACCTTAAACAAGGGTTTTCTTATTGCAAGAAGGTTGATGTCTGTTCAAATCTTTTGACGGAAGAAATGAGTTAATCTCTGTTATAACCTTTATTAATGTTTTTCTGTTGTTTTGAAGGAAGAAGAGATGACACTCTATAAATCCTAGGGTTAAAAGGGAATAAAATCTACCCTAATGTTATCATGCATGGGTTAACTCCTAATGTCTATCACATCCTCCCTTGAACAAGGAAGAATGGAAGTCCTACGGGAAAGGAAACGAAAGGAAGAAACGGAAATACAAGTAATAACCGCATACAAGTGAACATGAATATAGAAATGGTAAATGCAATGCAAAGGAGGGAGGAAGGTTCATCTCAACCTCAAGCCCATTCATGGATGGAATAAGAAAATATCAAGTGATCATATGCAAAGAATCAAGTGAAAACTCCGAATGAAACGCGTAATCCGCTATTTGGAATCGCAACGTGCTATCATGCAAACAAGTCGATAATCGGGCAAGCTACACATACAAATAACAGCAACCTAAGGGTCTTCCAATACCTCTAACCTATCTACAATAAGAAATATGAACCACGGCGTTTATCACGCAAACACAAAGCGGCCGTTGGAGCCTTAACAAAAATAAAGTCCGTTCGGAAGTCCAAATTACAAGTTCGAATACAAAACATAAGAAAAATAGCAAAAGGTGCTAAAAAATTCAAATAAAAATCTCCAATTCCCTACATCAAGCCACAAACCAGGGGTGAGAGATACCACAAAAATATCCAAAGATAAATGGTCAAACAAGATGAAAACATTGCAAGATATCTCATGTATACCAAAGGAAAGATTAAAGTGGAGCATGTTAAAGAAAGCATCCAAAACCAATTAAAATGGTACAATAAAATTCCCACAAAAATATATCACAATACCTCAACGTGTGTATGAGATCCCTGCAAAAGGATTGACATTTAAATTGTGTTTTGATAGGTCAAAGAAATTCAACAAAATGATAGCACCAGCATTGGCCTTTTTATGACGACCCAAATGTAAAAAATCCAAAGAAAATGTCAAAAAATGGTAAAATTATAATTCCAGTTCTATTAAATCATAGACATCTTAAAGATTCAGCACAAAAAAATGGGGATCAAAAAGACTAATTTTCCTATTTTTTTATGATATTTAGAAGTCAGCATATAAAACAGAAAAAATAAAAGAAACATGGCAATAGGAAAACAAAAGAAAATAACATGAATAAATAAAAGTGGCATGAGGCTTATGTGGCCGATTACGTGGCGCAGTGAGAGGCGTTGGATAAATGGAAGAAACCTTGACTTGGAAATGCATCCGACGGTGTTAACACCTTCTTCTCCAAATCAAATTTTTCAACTTTGTGAATAGTAACCCGCAGCCCCATGAACATGAGTTTTTTGCTACTTTGAAACACCATAACTCCATCAATAATTATCCGTTTCGCACAAAATTTTTGTCAAACTTGAAGGAAAAAAATCAAGGAATCCAAATATGGTCTTAGATTTTCTTGAAACTCTCTCTAACTCCCAAAACGTGGCACCTCAAGAAAAACTCAAGAACCAAAAATTGTCATAAAACCCATCTTTTTTGTACTAGAATCCATGTAGGAGATGAGAGCAATGTAATGCAACAACAATAATGCAAGAAAGACTCATAAATCATGAGTTATGTCGAATTCTTTATACCTCCGAAAAATGGCTTATGGAGCTTCACTCGATCACCAATTCTTTGAGAAAATGATGTAGAATCACTCAACAATACTTGGTGAATATGTTTGAAGCCTTGACAAGTCTTGAATTGATGAAAAAGTGAAAATTGGAATTTGAGTTTTCACCACTTTTTCATGCTACTACAAGGTTCCTCTTGTTCCAATTCTCTCAAAAAAAATGATGAACCATCTCTATAATTGTTGTGTAATTGATTGGTGAAGAGAAAAAGTATGGAAAGTGAGAGGAAAAAAAAAGATTGAAAAAAATGGAAATTCCAAAATGTGAAAGTGTGGGAAAAATGGAAAAAAATTCAATATGATTTGAAAAATGGATTCAACATCAACTATCACCAACATTTACTCTTAATGATCTCAATCCAATATATAGATGATGATTAACAAACTTAGAGGTTTCTAGAATAATCTTGGAGGATTCTAGAAAGTTGTGGAAATTTCATGAACTTCTCATGCCATGATACTTTGAATATCTCTTATCTCATGCTTGCACCTTTCCAAACTTATGTCAAAATCTCCTTACATGAGATATGGTAAGTGTATGTAAGCTCCTTGCCTTGAAAATTCATCTTGTGCCAAGTTTTCTATACTTGCCTTATTATGCAAGTAACAAAAATACAAAGCAAGTCCAATTTTTAAACCCTAACTCAAAAAAGTGGCTGAACCAATGTCTTTAAAATGATGTTTGGAATCAATTTGGTATATTGGATGACCCATATTGGATTTGTAGATCTCCCAAACCAATTTTTCATTTCAACTTTTTCAACTTATAAGCCATTTTCAAGTCATTTGCACCACTTTTAAAATTTCATGCTCTAAGCTTTTCCAAACTTTCAAACCTTCTTTTCTAGCCTTAAAATCCCATTTTTAACAACTTTTATGTTGTGAAGTTTTTCATTTGAAGCTTCCTTGTATGAGTTTTAGGCATATACTAAGAATGACCTGTAATCCTCAAATGACCAAAATACCCTTTGCTTGCCAAGACCATAAGTAGAGTTCCATAAATCATATGAAGGCATACCATACCATTCTAGAAATCTAAGACAATAAGGAACAATTCTCATGTTGGCCAGAAATCCATTTGAAGTACCCTTGAAAGTCAGAAGTTGCTTGGAATACAGACAATTTTCACAGACAAATTTCAGTGCCCTCAGATGACTTGTAACTTGCAAGAGCCATAACTTGAGTTATATAAATCATCTTGATGACTTCCACCCCTCAAATTAAATCTATGAAGATACTCTACAAGTTTCATGTGGACCAAGAATTCATATGAAGCTTGCATCATGAGCTACACTGCCTTGAAGTTTGACCTAAATCAGGGGATTTTACACTGAAACCCTAATTTAGTAACTCCAGTTCTCCTTGACTCCTTTTGATTTTTCTTTATCACAACATCATATCCATATCCATATAGCAAATAATGAATCCCCCCATTCTTCAAATGATCCTTGATGCCCTTCAAAACACTTCTTTGACCTAGAATTGACCCAGTGTTGACCCTAGTTGACTGACTTCAAATGAGGCTCCTGCAATCATTCAAATGACTTGGTTCTCCTCAAAAGTGATTCTCTAGACTCTTCATAACATCCATACACACCTCATGCTCTTGGCTCATAGCTCACATTTCCTCTGATGATCCCCCACTAGCCTCACGATAGGAGAGAATTCACTGATCAACCTGGCAGCTCTTCAAAGCTCAAATTCTTCCCTGATGACCTGAGTAGTCTTGAATATGAATGAAACCCTTGGATATACCTCTTGAGATAGGAATAGCACTTTGATCCCCTGTTAAGATAACTTGCTTATGACATGCAATGCAGATGAATACACTATGTACATGATGACAATGCAAATGACTATGCAATTGAAACATAAACCTAGGTTAGAAAAGGTTGGGCAAATTTTGGGGTGCAACATGCATTACCATGTTTGTATGAATATTTTTGTTTGCAAACTAGCTTTCCTCTAAGGAAATTTTAAACAATCGAGAAACTTGGTCAAGTGATCCTATCAGGGGAAAAGTCTTCTCAAATCTGGTTTATCCATGAGATTTTCAATACTCGGACTGGGGCAAAACTTCCGAGGGTACAGTAAAACAATCATTTTCAGAATTAGACAAGCTGAAGCAATTATCAGTTCATCTGTAATGGACAATTTAATCTGGGGCAGTTTACTTGAAAGATCTCCAAGCGGATTTCCATCCTTCCTACGAGGACCATCAACCTGATTACAATTTAGCAAGTGGCAGTGATCTCCGGGTTGAGGAATCAGTTTTCCAGTTTTGTCATCTTACCAACAGAGTCGAGCCTTGTCGTCGACATCTACATTGTCATTTGATCATCTATCATAGCATGATTTATACACATGTGCATATCATGGGTGTTTTATCCCCATTCCCGAGGTCGTGTTTTACCCGCGTATTACCTCGTGGACGAAGTCCAATTTACCTGGCAGCATGGGTGTTTTATCCCCATTTGCTTTTTCTCCCCGAGGTCGTGTTTTACCCGCGTCATACCTTGTGGACGAATTTATTTACTTGGCATCATGGGTGTTTTATCCCCATTTGCTTTTTCTCCCCGAGGTCGTGTTTTACCCGCGTCATACCTTGTGGACGAATTTATTTACTTGGCATCATGGATGCTTTATCCCCATTTGCATTTTTCTCCCCGAGGTCGTGTTTTATCCGCGTCTTACCTTGTGGACGAATTTAGTTACTTGGCAGCATGGGTGCTTTATCCCCATTTGCATTTTTCTCCCTGAGGTCGTGTTTTATCCGCGTCTTACCTTGTGGACGAATTTAGTTACTTGGCAGCATGGGTGTTTTATCCCCATTTGCATTTTTCTCCCCGAGGTCGTGTTTTATCCGCGTCTTACCTTGTGGACGAATTTAGTTACTTGGCAGCATGGGTGTTTTATCCCCATTTGCATTTTTCCCCCCGAGGTCGTGTTTTATCCGCATCTTACCTTGTGAACAAAGTCCAGTTTACTTGGCACCCATCGACTATTTCGTGTCATGTCTATCTGACGTTCTTCCAGATACGACGTGTCTCCTTTTCGATGTTCTTCCGAAATGTTCTGATGTTTGTCTCTCCCTATATGTTTTCTGGTGAGTCCTGAAGATCCCACTCGATCTCTTCAAGGAATGTCCCGAAAACTCTAACGTCTGTCGTTTACCTGGTCCTGCCTCTGTGTGGATCCTATGTTACCTTGTCACCACCGCGTGTCTTCTTCCCCAGTGCAATTCTTCGCTGCGCTGTCCCCTATGACGTTGTGTCGTCTGCATCCTTGCATTCATCATTCCATCATACGCATCATATTAGATTCATGGCATTGTCAGCATTATAGTTCGTGTTATTTTGTCCATATCATTGCATATCACTGCATCTAGGGGCCAAATTTCCGGTTATCTGTATTTAAATCCCTTTCACCGCGATTTCTCGAGTCTCCGCTGATCAAATCATCCGGTGAAGCTATTTAAATAGGGGCATCTGTTGCACCCCAAATGTGTCCTACCTTTACATAGTTTCTAGTGCCACTTTATTTTGAATGAATAAAATGGCACAATTGGCAAGAGACCGTGTGTAATGTAACAACCCAAATTTCATTAAATAATTAATTATAGTAATTAATTGATTTAGTGGGGTTTTTATTAATGTTGGAATTAATTTTTATTAATTGGTATGGATAGAAAATTAAGAGGGAATTGGAGAGGAAGGAAATATATAAGAGAGAAAGAAAAGAAGAGAAAGATAGAAAACATTTGGAAAGAAAGAGGAAAGAAGAAGAAAGGAGAGAAAGAGAAGAGAAGAAGAGGAAAAGTAGAAATCATCAAGAACCAACATCAAAGCTCCGATTAATCGAGGTAAGGGTGAGAAATGTTTCTATTTGATCATTGCATGATGTTATGTATGTTGGGTTGGAGTTTTGGTAGAGTTTTCATCACTTTCTATTTAGGGCAAAAGTTGGATTAATCGGTAGATCGAGGATTTAATCGGTTAGAAACTGAATGTAATGCCGTAGAATAGTCGGGTAACATGTGTTGATGCTGTTTGTACTGATTTTGTTGTGTGAGAAGTTGGTTGATGGTGGATTGAGAAGGAGAAGACAGAATGAAATTCTGTTCTGCGCAGGTTCGCTGGCTTTCGCCAGGCGAATGGAAGCGAGGCTTCGTCGGGCGAAGCCTAGCGAATGCTGGCGAATAATTATAAGTTAAATCCCAGTGGACTTCGCTGGCGAGTTTGCCAAGCGAAGTTGGATAGCGAAGGTTCGCCCAGCGAAGGTGCTGGCGAATGGTGGCGAATGAAGTCAGTAGCTACTGACTTGGGCTCGCTGGGAAGTCTCGCCAGGCGAAGCCTAGCGAGTGTTCGCTGAGAGAGTTCGCCAGGCGAAGGCCAGGCGAAGGTTCGCTGCGAGGGTTCGCCAGGCGAATGAAGGCGAATGTGACAGCATTTTTCTTTTGCTGTGTTGTTCATGTGGAGATGGTTTGGTTGCTTCTCATAGGGGAATGCCTCTATGATATGATATAGATATGATCTATTGTGATGATGTGTGCTATGGGTAGCCTACGGGCATGAATCCTAGTTGATGTGCGATGCGTATTAATTGTGATAAATAGAAATACATGTGAATACAATGATGAATGTATGTGTATTGTCTAATGAACTTGCGAATGCTTGATGTGTATACAATTATGTGATGAGTATGCATGAGAACATGGTGGATATGTGTGCATAACTTATAATTGTATGATTGGTATTGCGATGTGTATACCTTGTATGAGATGGCATGATATAAAGAATAAACATACTATGAAAAATGTGTTGTGGATGCATATTGTTTATATGCGATTGTATGTTAAAATACATGAAGAATGCATGAGAGCATAATGATGGATATGCGTGCATTGCTTGCTAAATATGGTGTTGTATTGAATTGTGAATATATATATATATATATATATATATATATATATATATATATATATATATATATATATATATATATATATATATATATATATATATATATATATATATATATATATATATATATATATATATATATATATATATATATATATATATATATATATATATATATATATATATATATATATATATATATGGATAATGCATGAGAACATATCGCGGATATGTGTGCATTGTGTTAATGTGGTGATTATTGTGATATGTTGTATGTGCAATCATTGTGTAATTCTTGAAGAGATGAATTATGTAAATGCATGAGATTAAGATGTCGGTCTTAAGTGCATTTGTTGTGGTTGATTGTACATGCATCATTTAGTCAAGAGGCAATGTCTGTTAGTTTCGTGGAAACTAGTGGCTTGTCCCAAACCTAGAAGAGTGGGTTTCAAGGCTTAGAGGACGGGCCTTTGTGGTTATCGGTCTAGAAGAGTGGACCCGGTTTAATGTAAAAACCGAAAAAAGATAACGAGAGTCGGTACCGCATTGCATGAGTTGCATTGAGTTGTTGAGTCACATTGATATATGACATATGCATGAAGAGATGCTTATGTGTGAATGATGAGATTGTGGAAATTGTAAGTGTATGCATAATGTGGGAATGCTTTGTGAATATCCATGTTTGTCTATATATGTGTGGTAAATATATATGACTAAGAGAATGAAGTGTGGTGAGAAATGTGAATATGTGTTATATGACTACCTATATATATATATATATATATATATATATATATATATATATATATATATATATATATATATATATATATATATATATATATATATATATATATATATATATATATATATATATATATATATATATATATATATATATATATATATATATATATATATATATATATATATATATATATATAATCTTATGCTTTGATTATTATGGTTATATTTCTCACCCTTCTGCTGTTTTATAATGCTCTATGAGGCATTGCAGATTAGGATGCTGGAGTCCCTTTTGTGAAGTATTCTTCATTCTTTTGAGTCTGCTGCTCTGATATGTAACACCGGGTAGTTAGACTAGTATAGTCATTCTTTTGTGATACATTGCGATGTATCAGTTGATGTGATTGTGTAATCTAACTGATATGATGTATTAATTTGGATTAACTTGTGTGTACGTGGATTAATATTTTGAAAACGATTAAATGATTTGATCTTCCGCTAAATTTTGAAAATGTTACATATCTTATGGAGAAAAATGTGAAAGTGTTTTATTGGTGAAGTTGTGACATTCTTCTTTTATACCTTATTCTAAAACTTTTACTCTGATGAATTTGTATATGCTTAAATGTTTTATATGCATTTATTTGGGGTATAGAAGGGGGTGTTACAATAGTGGTATCAGAGCAGGTCGGTCCGTCCGGCCAAGTTGTTAGAGTGTTTTCTTCCTGTGTGTTATTGATATGCGTGTGTTGCATTATCAATATTGGTTGTTCTTACGTGGTTCTGTTGCTGGAATTAGTAAGATGGTTGCAGGAAGGAACGACGAAGCGATTGCGGAGGCATTGACGAGATTGGCGGGGGCAATTGGGCAGAATCCTCCGGCCAATGTGAATGTGAGGAATCATGCTGATGATGGATTCCGTGCTTTGGGGAAATTCCAAAAGAATAACCCTCCGGTCTTCAAGGGAACTCATGAACCGGACAAGGCACAAATTTGGTTGAAAGCTGTGGAAAAGATTTTTCGAGTTATGAATTGCTCGGATGCACAGAAGGTGCAGTTTGGGACTCATATGCTCGAAGAAGAAGCTGAAGATTGGTGGGGTAATACTCGCCAAAGATTTGAGGAAGATGATATTGTGATTACGTGGGATTTGTTTAGAGAAACCTTTCTGGAGAAGTATTTTCCAGAGGATGTGCGGGGGAAGAAAGAGATCGAATTTCTTGAATTGAAGCAAGGTAATTCGACGGTTGCTGAGTATGCGGCGAAACTTGAGGAGTTGATCAAATTTTGTCCTCACTATAATACTGGTAATGCTGAGAGGTCTAAGTGCCTCAAGTTTGTGAACGGTTTGAGACCCGAGATTAGACAAGCTATTGGGTACCAGGAAATTAGACGGTTTTCTGAGTTGGTTAACAAGAGCAGAATTTATGACGAAGACAGTAAGGCTAGGTCTAGCCACTACAAGAGCCTAAGTGATAAGAAAGGAAAAGGACAATTCAGAGGAAAACCTTACGTAACTCCTGCCGATAAGGGGAAACAAAAGGTGGGTTTTGGCAAGAAGCCAAGTGGGGGAGTATGGTTATTGGTGGCGGTATGGTTATTGATACTCCTGCTATGGGTTCGGTAACTACACCGTATGTTTGCTTGAATTGCCCGTTGAGTATTTTCGGTAGAGATTTTGGGATCGATTTAGTGTGTCTTCATTTAGATCAACTGGATGTCATTCTTGGAATGAATTGGTTAAAATTCAATCGTGTGTATATTAACTGTTTTGACAAAACGGTTATTTTTCCCGACTCGGATGTTGAAAGGGAATTGTTTATGACGAGGAAACAAGTGAGGGAATCGGTACAAGATGGGGCTAAGGTATTTATGCTTATGGCAACTTTGAGGACTAGTGAGAGTGAAGAGATTGATGCTTTGCCCATTGTTAGAGATTTTCCGGAAGTATTCCCTGAAGAGATAAAGGATTTACCGCCGGAGCGAGAAGTGGAGTTTTCGATAGATTTGATTCCTGGAACTAGTCCGATATCGATGGCTCTATATCGTATGTCGGCCTCGGAGTTAAAAGAGTTGAAGAGTCAACTTGAGGATTTGCTTGAAAAGAGGTTTATTCGTCCGAGCGTGTCACCGTGGGGTGCACCGGTGTTGTTGGTTAAGAAGAAAGAGGGTTCTATGAGGCTCTGTGTGGATTACAGACAGTTGAATAAGGTGACTATTAAGAATAAGTATCCACTTCCAAGGATTGATGATCTGATGGATCAGTTGGTTGGTGCAAGCGTGTTCAGCAAGATTGATTTGAGATCTGGGTATCATCAGATCCGTGTGAAAGCTGAGGATATTCAGAAGACGGCCTTTCGGACGAGGTATGGACACTATGAGTATTCCGTGATGCCATTTGGTGTGACTAATGCACCAGGTGTATTTATGGAGTACATGAATAGGATTTTCCATCCTTATTTGGATAAGTTTGTGGTGGTGTTTATCGACGACATCTTGGTTTATTCGAAGAGCGAAGGAGAGCATGCCGAGCATCTGAAGATTGTGTTATCTGTGCTGAGAGAGAAGCAATTGTTCGCGAAGCTTTCTAAGTGTGAATTTTGGTTGAAGGAAGTTAGTTTCCTTGGTCATGTGATTTATAGTAGTGGTATTGCAGTTGTAATACCCCAAATTTTTCCCTAAGATTTGTCGTCGCATTTCATTGCATTTTTATTGCATTTAATCAATTACTAACAAATTTGTGTAGTCGTTTGACTTTTTGCAGGTAAATATCATATGGCATGCATTTTTTTTCTAAAAAAGTAAAAATGGCACAATTGGCAGGAGGACATGTGTAAGGAGTTGTGAGTGTGAGAGGTTGAGAGTTCGAATCTCACCTTTGTCACTTTTTTGTTTTTTATTATTTTTACTCTAAATTTTTCTATCTTTCATTAAAAAATAACAAAAATAGTTTTTTATTATTATTTAATTATTATTTTCGTATTTTAATTAAATCATTTTTTAAAATATTATTTTTTTTCACTTTTTTCTAAATTATTCATAAAAATATCCAAAAAATCATAAAATAAAAAATATTAGAAAAAATTTTGTTCTTTTTATAATATTTTTGATTTTAGGAATCAATAGGATTATTAGTTTTTATTTTAAGTTTATTTTAATTATTTTAAATTATTTAAATTTTATTTTTTCTTAACTAATTATTTAGTTTGGGCTTTAAAATGGGCTTTAGGGACATTATCGACAATTTGGTGTTAACCCTAATTTGTTCCCTATATATACATGTGTTGCCTTGTTGAAAAGGGGGTCAGAAGGTTTTATTCAGAAAAGAGGAGAGAGAAAGGGAGAAACAAAGGAGATCCCCAGGAAAAAAAAAGGCGGTCGTTCCCACAACTCGTCAGAAGGATTGGAGCTCTCCAGTGTTCCCTTATTCAAACCTTTTTCACATTTATCGAAGCAAACCTCCGCTTCGTAGGTTGAATTACTAAATCTTTTGCCTTTTCATGTTTATGTGCATATTTTGCCATGTTAATGTGTTTAGGTCCGTTAAATTACTAAACCTTTTGCTTTTTCATGTTTATGTGCATATTTTGCCATGTTAATCTCCATGTGTGTTTAGGTCCGTAGATTTTAATATCAAAACCCTTTTTTAACAAAACCCTTTTTTAAAATCAAAACCCTTTTTTTTATTTATTATTAAAACCTTTTTTTTAGTAAGACCTTTTTTTAAAAACTGAAAAGCCTTTTTGTTCCGAAGAAAAAAAAACCTTTTTGTTCCCAAAAAACCTTTTCCAAAGTGAAAAACCTTTTCCCAAAAAAACTGAAAAGCCTTTTTTTGGGATGAAAAGCTTTTTTGTTCTTAAAAAAACTGAAAAGACTTTTCCCCCAAAACTTTTTTTTTATAATTTAAACTTAATTTTTTTTATATAATTTTAACTTAAATATTTTTTATTAAAAAATTAAAACCTTTTTTTTTATAATTAAAATATTAAAAAATTAAAACCTTTTCGTAAGGAACTCCTGATGTTTGATGTTTGTCGTGTCATTTTATGTACCCTTTTATTACTTTTCTTTCTTTTGGCATTTCATGTGCATGCTCGAGGTTGAGATGTGCTTGTGGTGGCCACAGCCCCACACTATTTTCCTCCCTCACTTCATTCTAAGTGTCACTACATATTTTCATATTCTTCATGTTTTCAGAAATGTTTCTTTGTTTCTTTATACCCTCTGCCTTTATTACTTTTCTTATTTCTGTACCTTAATTATTCCTCCATATAATGATTTGTCATATTTTCACATTTTTTACAGTTTTATACTTTCGAAGGATTAGGTCCAGCCTTTTGGCCGCCGAGTCAATAGCCTTACCCCTTTAATGGATCAAATCCTGTTTAGCCTAGGTGTCCCGCCGTGGGCAAAATTGCTTTTATTCTAGTGTTAGGCCAAAAGAGTCGTCGTACTCTGTTTTAAGGTTTTCCGCCGTGGAATCCCTAATTTAACCCTATTTTAATTTTAATTAACATTTTTTTACATAGAGATTGGAGTCTCTGAACAAACCTTGGCCACAGTCAAGACGTTTCTAACCTCCCTTTTGAGGGGAACTACAGTTACTCTGATTCCATTCCCGTAAGGATATGTAGGCACAAGATGCGATGTCTTGCCGAGTAAACTTAAAATTAACCCCTAGGTCTTTTTTAATTTTCAATCCTTTGTATATACCCTAAAGCAAAATAATTAATGAAATAAATAAAAAAAATAAACAAAAGGTTCCCGTAGAGTACTACGGAAGTTTAGGGTGCTAATACCTTCCCTAAATTTAACCAACCCCCGAACCTTAGATCTCTCCCTTTTAGGTTTTTCCTTTCTTTAACCTTTCCTTCGGATAAATCAAAGACCGGTTGTAAATGAATTAAGATTCAAGTTAATCAATAGCTTGACATCCAAATTTCACCGCAACAGAAAATGGCGACTTCACTGGGGAATCCTAATGTTTGAGGGTTATCCCTATCTTGTTTATTTTTCTTCATATATTTGTTTCATTAATATTTTTACTCATTTGTATATACGTTGTTCAGGGTACCTTGCTTGGGAATTACTGTGTTGTGAGATAAGTCCTACACCCGGACTTGAGTGACATCATTATAGGATGGCGATATATTCGACGAGGCTTATAGGGAGTGAGTCCCGACCAAGCTAAATCGAGAATCACCGCTCAGTTGAGACACTTTCGAAAATGGTTCGGTTGATCGAGTGTAATCGTGAAAACTTTTACCATTATCGATTGGAGTCTGTGATACTGGGAACCGTAGTACCTTTACACCATCTTGGCCTTATATAGGATGTAGTGCGGGAACTATGTGGGAGTAGTCCTATAATGGTTGCTACGCGATGCTACACTTAAAAGAGGTTCTCTTGAGAATATTATTGACCCTCGAGTCAGTCGGGAAGTCGATAATATCTGAAAGATGGACTGATGACTTTGGGCACTGATTTAGAACCCTTGTTCTGCAGGTACAATCAACCTATAGTACATACCTCTTTGGGAAGGGTAGACCTTGACTCCATTCATTGTTGCTCTAACTTAGGACCTTTTGTTTGCTTATGTGTATTTGTGCTTCGCATCCATAAAGCATCATATCATTTCTAGTTTCAAGGAATTCAGCAGTCCTTTGCAAATTCGAAAAGCCTTACATTTTAAAGTCTAAAATTTTTTCCAACTTTCTTAAAAAGCAATATTCGCAATCGACCGTTGAAATTCTTGAAACCATTGCATGGCATCAGCATCACATTTTTGCATTGTATTTCTCCCCCGGTTTCTCATTCTCGGTTCTCTCGTCTTCCAGTGTACCTTTGAGTCGTCAAGCTGATTCCTCGACACAGATATCAGACCAGGGCTAATTATAGACGTAAGATGTCAGAGCAAGAGGCATATAATGTAGATATCCGAATGGAGATCGATGAGTTGAAATCAGGCATGACCAAACTCACCGAGATGCTCCAAGTACTGATTTCCAGAGGAGAGTCACCTCAAAGGACCGTCATTCAGGAAGTTTCGGATGTTGATCCACCTCTTGTTCCAGTGCCACCATCTACTTGGCCCGAGCTTGGTTTACCTCCTAACTACTCTCCGCCTATTGCATCGTCTGCTACAATTAGTCAGACTGTCAGACCGGTTTTTCAAGCTCCCGTCCTTACCGAGACTAGACCTGTGGTCCAAACTGTTAACCAAACTATCTGAGCTCCCTTTGAGAATCCTCTATATGAGCACAATGTTGCCAGTGTTCAAGGGGAAGACCATGAAGATTTTGTCGAGCCTGAGATTACCCGTGAACAGTATCAAATCATCAATAAGAGACTCCAAGCTGTTGAGGGTACTGATTTCTTCAATATAGATGCCGACAATATGTGCCTAGTCTCCGGTCTCGTTATGCCTGCCAAATTCAAGACTCCTGAGTTTGTGAAGTATAAAGGTCACTCATGTCCAAGAGCTCATCTGGTCATGTACTTTCGAAAGATGGCGGCCTACACCAACAATCAGAAATTGCTCATCCATTGCTTTCAAGACAGTTTGAGTGGTGCTTCTCTCAAATGGTATATGAACTTAGAGCATAACAGTGTCCGTTGCTTTCAAGATCTCGCTAACACTTTCATGAAACAATACAAATACAACCTGGATATGACTCCCGATCGCCGTCAATTACAAAATATGCCTCAAAATGAAAAAGAGTCATTCAAGGAATATGCTCAGCGTTGGAGAGAGTTAGCTTCTCAAGTTGAACCCCCTATAGCAGAAAAGGAATTAACTGGATTGTTCATGGATACTTTGTCCCCTTTCTATTGGGAAAAGATGATCGGGAATGTCTCTTCAAGTTTTGCAGATTTGGTGACTATTGGTCAGAGGTTAGAAGAAGGTTTGAAAAATGGTAAAGTATCCAAAGCTGTTGAATCTTCTAATGGTGCAAAGAAACCCTACGGGAATTTCCATAAGAAGAAGGATGAACAGGCCAATGCTGTCATAACTGAATCAAGGAAGCCTCGCCAGGGATCTCAACCTGTTAGTGCTCCACAGCCAGCTCAGACTCCTCAACGCCCAGTTATCAGACAAGACCAGAATCGGAACAAGGATCACTTTGATCCTATTCCCATGACTTACACAGAGCTGTATCCTGACTTAGTTCGACAAGGGCTGATCACTACAAAGGCTTTACCACCTCCTCTTAATCCTCCAGTTGGATTTAGGGCTGATCTAAAGTGTGCTTTTCAGGAGGGTGCCCCAGGCCATGACTTGGAGCATTGTTTTGCATTGAAGGCTAGAGCGTGAACTGATTAGAGCCGGAATACTTGATTTTATGGATAGTCGTTCGAGCGTCCAGACAGATCCCTTGCCAGTACATCAGAAATGAAGTTTTGTCACTAGGCCTTTTTTTTTCTCGTTGTTTGCATTTTCCTTATTTTGTTTAAGTTGTTTGCTTTCAATTATGTTTGTACTTTCATTAATGAAATAAGCATTGCGACTTTTGATTCAATTCATTTCTGTCCATTTATTTGCATCTTTATGCTTTATTTTTCAAATGTTTACTTCTTGTCCAAAATTTTGATATGCTAAGATCGGAGGGAGGATGACGAAAACGTTATACCCATAATTGCTGTCAGTATGCTTTCAATCAAACCTTGTTGACGATGTAAGGCATTGTTTCAATTCCCAAACACTGGAGAAATAAGGAAGTTAATACCTCGTTACCCCCTTCGAGCCTAAAAGTTGGAGTTTCTTTCGTTACAAAAAACCCACAATTTTAACCTTGGGATGGGTAGTCCTCAGTTAACTTGGTTGTGTGTTCATACGATACACCTTTCATTAACAAATTTTCCTTCGCACACGTCAAACAAGTGTCGAAGATGTTTTCTAATCAAAAGGTCGATGATGGTTCACCGTAATCATTAAAATCAAACAGTCACTTTCCTTCACACAAAAAAATAATCAAAAGAAGCCCGCCAAGTCAAAACCTATGAAGGAGACTTAGGCAAAACTGGGGCATCCCGCTGACTGTAAACTCTAAAATAAACAGTTCAGGCAAAATTTAGGGATAATACAAAAAGATTTTTAAATCCTTATCTTGAAAATCCTCAATGTCAAAACAATCAAATGTTATAGGGGAGTAGTGGTTGCCTTTTCATAGGTCCTTTTGACTTCTGAGTCATCATTGCTACGATCAATGAAATCCCTAACTTATGGGAACCTGAATGCATAGTATGAGTTAACTGAGCATAGGACTGAAGATCATCACGTAGATTGGGTGGGTACAAATAAATTTTGAGCCTTTATCTTTTGTTTCATAAACCGTGAACCAGGCCACATTACAACCCTCAAAAGACCTAATTGAAGCAAGGTTATTTTGAAAGTATACTACAGCAAGGTTGCGTAACCTGACTCCTAAAGATCTTTGTGAATCATTTATTTTGGCAGTACACCTTTGTTTTAAACTTTGAGCGTCTTGAACCGTTGTGTTCTGACTAACGACTCATGTATTTTCCATCTTTCAAAAATAATTTTTCAAAAATCGCATGAACTTTGCATTACCATGTTTGTATGAATATTTTTGTTTGCAAACTGGCTTTCCTCTAAGGAATTTTCAAACAATGAGAAACTTGGTCAAGTGATCTTATCAGGGGCAAGTTCCTTTTACATCCTGTCAAAGAATTAGTTCAAGATTTGTTCAAGGCAATATCTTCTCAGATTTGGTTTATCCAGAGAATTGTTCAAGACCCAGACTGGGGCAAGCCCTCCGAGGATACAGCAAAACAGTCGATTCCACGAATCAGACAGCTGAAGCAATTATCAGTTCATTTGACCTGGGGCAGTTTACTTGCATAATCCCTAAGCAGTTATTCATCATTCCTACAGTGACTATCAACTTGATACAGTTTAACAGAATGACAATGATCTCCGTGTTGAGGAATCAGTCCTCCAGTTTTGTCATCTCACCGAAAGAGTCGAGCCTTGTCGTCGACGTCTGCATTTGCATTTGATCATATGTCATAGCATAATTCCTATACATGTGCATATCTTGGGTGCTTTATTCCCCATTTACATTTCTATCTTGGGTGCTTTATTCCCCATTTACATTTCTATCTTGGGTGCTTTACTCCCCATTTACATTTCTATCTTGGGTGCTTTACTCCCCATTTACATCTCTATCTTGGGTGCTTTACTCCCCATTCACATTTCTATCCTGGGTGCTTTACTCCCCATTTACATTTCTATCCTGGGTGCTTTACTCCCCATTTACATTTTTATCTTGGGTGCTTTACTCCCCATTTACATTTCTATCCTGGGTGCTTTACTCCCCATTTACATTTCTATCTTGGGTGCTTTACTCCCCATTTACCTTCTATCCTTGGGTGTTTTATCCCCCATGTACCTTTTATCCCGGGTGTTTTATTCCCCGTTTACCAGATATTCCTGGGTCTACCTAACATCATGGTGTTTTACCCCCATTTGCTTTTTTTTTCTCCCTGAGGTCGTGTTTTACTCGCGTCTTACCTTGTGGGCAAAATTTATTTACTTGGCATCATGGGTGTTTTATCCCCATTTGCGTTTTTCTCCTGAGCTCGTGTTTTACCCGCGTCTTACCTTGCGGACAATTTCTAATTTACTTGGCACCTATCAACAATTTTGTGTCGTGTCTATCCGACGTTCTTCCAGATATGACATGTCTTCTTCCCTAGTGCAATTCCTCGATGGGTCGTCCCCTGTGACGTTGTTTCGTCTGTATCCGTGCATTTGTCATTTTCATCATACGCATCATATCAGATTCATATCATATTTAGCATTATAGTTCGTTTTGTTTTGTCCATATCATTGCATAGCACTGCGTCTAAAGGCAAAATTTTCGGTTATCTGTATTTAAATCCCTCCACCATGATTTCTCGAGTCTCCGTTGCTCAAATCACCCGGTGAAGTTATTTAAATAGGGGCAACTGTAATACCCCAAATTTTGCCCTAAGATTTGTCGTCGCATTTCATTGCATTTTTATTGCATTTAATCAATTACTAACAAATTTGTGTAGTCGTTTGACTTTTTGCAGGTAAATATCATATGGCATGCATTTTTTTCTAAAAAAGTAAAAATGGCACAATTGGCAGGAGGACATGTGTAAGGAGTTGTGAGTGTGAGAGGTTGAGAGTTTGAATCTCACCTTTGTCACTTTTTTGTTTTTTATTATTTTTACTCTAAATTTTTCTATCTTTCATTAAAAAATAACAAAAATAGTTTTTTATTATTATTTAATTATTATTTTCGTATTTTAATTAAATCATTTTTTAAAATATTATTTTTTTTCACTTTTTTCTAAATTATTCATAAAAATATCCAAAAAATCATAAAATAAAAAATATTAGAAAAAATTTTGTTCTTTTTATAATATTTTTGATTTTAGGAATCAATAGGATTATTAGTTTTTATTTTAATTATTTTAAATTATTTAAATTTTATTTTTTCTTAACTAATTATTTAGTTTGGGCTTTAAAATGGGCTTTAGGGACATTATCGACAATTTGGTGTTAACCCTAATTTGTTCCCTATATATACATGTGTTGCCTTGTTGAAAAGGGGGTCCGAAGGTTTTCTTCAGAAAAGAGGAGAGAGAAAGGGAGAAACAAAGGAGATCCCCAGGAAAAAAAAGGCGGTCGTTCCCACAACTCGTCAGAAGGATTGGAGCTCTCCAGTGTTCCCTTATTCAAACCTTTTTCACATTTATCGAAGCAAACCTCCGCTTTGTAGGTTGAATTACTAAATCTTTTGTCTTTTCATGTTTATATGCATATTTTGCCATGTTAATGTGTTTAGGTCCGTTAAATTACTAAACCTTTTGCTTTTTCATGTTTATGTGCATATTTTGCAATGTTAATCTCCATGTGTGTTTAGGTCCGTAGATTTTAATATCAAAACCCTTTTTTAACAAAACCCTTTTTTAAAATCAAAACCCTTTTTTTATTTATTATTAAAACCTTTTTTTTAGTAAGACCTTTTTTTAAAAACTGAAAAGCCTTTTTGTTCCGAAGAAAAAAAAAAACCTTTTTGTTCCCAAAAAACCTTTTCCCAAAAAAAAAACTGAAAAGCCTTTTCCAAAAAAACTGAAAAGCCTTTTTTTGGGATGAAAAGCTTTTTTGTTCTAAAAAAAACTGAAAAGACTTTTCCCAAAAAACTTTTTTTTTATAATTTAAACTTAATTTTTTTTATATAATTTTAACTTAAATATTTTTTATTAAAAAATTAAAACCTTTTTTTTTATAATTAAAATATTAAAAAATTAAAACCTTTTCGTAAGGAACTCCTGATGTTTGATGTTTGTCGTGTCATTTTATGTACCCTTTTATTACTTTTCTTGATGTGCTTGTGGTGACCACAGCCCCACACTATTTTCCTCCCTCACTTCATTCTAAGTGTCACTACATATTTTCATATTCTTCATGTTTTCAGAAATGTTTCTTTGTTTCTTTATACCCTCTGCCTTTATTACTTTTCTTATTTCTGTACCTTAATTATTCCTCCATATAATGATTTGTCATATTTTCACATTTTTTTACAATTTTATCCTTTCGAAGGATTAGGTCCAGCCTTTTGGCCGCCGAGTCAATAGCCTTACCCCTTTAATGGATCAAACCCTGTTTAGCCTAGGTGTCCCGCCGTGGGCAAAATTGCTTTTATCCTAGTGTTAGGCCAAAAGAGTCGCCGTACTCTGTTTTAAGGTTTTCCGCCGTGGAATCCCTAATTTAACCCTATTTTAATTTTAATTAACATTTTTTTACATAGAGATTGGAGTCTCTGAACAAACCTTGGCCACAGTCAAGACGTTTCTAACCTCCCTTTTGAGGGGAACTACAGTTACTTTGATTCCATTCCCGTAAGGATATGTAGGCACAAGATGCGATGTCTTGCCGAGTAAACTTAGAATTAACCCCTAGGTCTTTTTTAATTTTCAATCCTTTGTATATACCCTAAAGCAAAATAATTAATGAAATAAATAAAAAAATAAACAAAAGGTTCCCGTAGAGTACTACGGAAGTTTAGGGTGCTAATATCTTCCCTAAATTTAACCAACCCCCGAACCTTAGATCTCTCCCTTTTAGGTTTTTCCTTTCTTTAACCTTTCCTTCGGATAAATCAAAGACCGGTTGTAAATGAATTAAGATTCAAGTTAATCAATAGCTTGACATCCAAATTTCACCGCAACAGCGGTCGATCCGTCGAAGGTTGAAGCGGTGTCGCAATGGGAGACTCCGAAGTCAGTTTTTGAGATCAGAAGTTTTCTTGGTTTAGCCGGTTATTATCGGAAGTTTATTGAAGGATTTGCTAAGTTATCATTGCCGTTGACACAGTTGACTAGGAAAGGTCAAGCCTTTGTTTGGGACGCCAAGTGTGAAGCGAGTTTTCAAGAACTTAAGCGAAGGTTGACGACAGCTCCTGTTTTGATTCTGCCAAATCCAGAAGAACCATTTGTTGTGTATTGTGATGCTTCTTTGATGGGTTTAGGAGGTGTGTTGATGCAGAATAACCAAGTTGTAGCTTATGCTTCGAGGCAACTCAAAGTGCATGAGAAGAATTATCCGACGCATGACTTAGAGTTGGCCGCCGTTGTGTTCGTGTTGAAACTCTGGAGGCATTATTTATTTGGCGCAAGATTTGAAGTGTTTAGTGACCACAAGAGTTTGAGATATCTTTTTTATCAAAAGGAATTGAATGCGAGACAAAGAAGATGGCTTGAACTTTTGAAGGATTATGATTTTGGCTTGAATTACCATCCGGGTAAAGCAAATGTAGTAGCGGATGCATTGAGTCGGAAATCATTGCATATGTCGGCGTTGATGGTGAAAGAGTTAGAATTGGTCGAGCAATTTCGAGATTTGAGTTTGGTATGTGAGAGAACTTCTTTTGGATTTAAGTTGGGTATGTTAAAGCTTACGAGTGGTATTTTGGACGAAATTCGAGAAGGACAGAAATCGGATTTGAGCTTAGTTGATCGGTTGACTTTAATCAACCAAGGCCAAGGTGGTGATTTTCGGATTGATGAGAATGGTATTATGAGATGTCGGGATCGAGTTTGTGTTCCGAACATGGTTGAGCTTAAGAAGAGCATCCTTGAGGAAAGACATCGTAGCGGATTGAGTATTCATCCGGGTGCTACTAAGATGTATCAGGATTTGAGGAAAGTATTTTGGTGGCCTAGTATGAAGAAGGATATCGCGAAATTTGTATATTCTTGTTTGACTTGCCAGAAGTCAAAGATTGAGCATCAGAAGCCATCGGGTTTGATGAAGCCGTTGTTTATTCCTGAGTGGAAATGGGATAATATCTCCATGGATTTTGTATCGGGTTTGCCGAGGACGCCGAGTAATTTTGAGGCTATTTGGGTTATCGTGGATAGGTTGACTAAATCTGCTCACTTTATTCCTATGCGTATGGATTACCCTTTGGAGAAGTTGGCTAAGTTGTATATTGAGAGGATTGTGTGTTTGCATGGTATTCCGTCGAGTATTGTTTCGGATAGAGATCCGAGGTTAACTTCGAGATTTTGGGAGAGCCTACAGAGTGTTTTGGGTACTAAGTTGCGTTTGAGTTCAGCGTATCATCCTCAGACTGATGGTCAGATGGAGAGGACGATTCAGTCGCTTGAAGATCTTTTGAGAGCTTGTGTATTGGAAAAAGGAGGAGCTTGGGATAGCTACTTGCCTTTGATTGAGTTTACCTACAACAATAGTTTTCATTCGAGTATCGGTATGGCACCATTTGAGGCGTTGTATGATAGGCGGTGTAGGACACCATTGTGTTGGTTCGAGTCCGGAGAGAGTTCTGTTGTTGGACCCGAGTTAGTTCAACAGACTACTGATAAGATCAAGATGATTCAAGAGAAGATGAGAATTACTCAGAGTCGTCAGAAGAGTTATTATGACAAGAGGAGGAAGGCACTTGAATTTCAAGAGGGAGATCATGTGTTTCTTCGAGTCACTCCGATGACAGGTGTTGGTAAGGCACTGAAGTCGCGCAAGTTGTCGCCGCGTTTCATTGGTCCTTATCAGATTTTGCAAAGGATAGGAGAAGTGGCCTATTGTGTGGCTTTACCACCGTCGCTTGCTAATCTTCATGACGTATTCCATGTATCTCAGTTGAGGAAATACATTGCGGATCCGTCTCATGTAGTCCAAATAGATGACGTGCAGGTGAGAGATAACCTGACTGTTGAGACATCACCTATGCGGATTGAGGATCTGAAATTGAAACAGCTTCGAGGTAAAGAGATTGCTTTAGTGAAGGTCGCTTGGGGAGGACCGGCTGGTAGAAATGTTACGTGGGAGCTTGAGAGCCAGATGAAGGAGTCTTATCCAGAACTGTTTGAATCAGGTAACATTTTCGAGGACGAAAATTCCTAAGTGGGGGAGAGTTGTAACAGCCCAAATTTCATTAAATAATTAATTATAGTAATTAATTGATTTAGTGGGGTTTTTATTAATGTTGGAATTAATTTTTATTAATTGGTATGGATAGAAAATTAAGAGGGAATTGGAGAGGAAGGAAAATGAAGGAAATATATAAGAGAGAAAGAAAAGAAGAGAAAGATAGAAAACATTTGGAAAGAAAGAGGAAAGAAGAAGAAAGGAGAGAAAGAGAAGAGAAGAAGAGGAAAAGTAGAAATCATCAAGAACCAACATCAAAGCTCCGATTAATCGAGGTAAGGGTGAGAAATGTTTCTATTTGATCATTGCATGATGTTATGTATGTTGGGTTGGGGTTTTGGTAGAGTTTTCATCACTTTCTATTTAGGGCAAAAGTTGGATTAATCGGTAGATCGAGGATTTAATCGGTTAGAAACTGAATGTAATGCCGTAGAATAGTCGGGTAACATGTGTTGATGCTGTTTGTACTGATTTTGTTGTGTGAGAAGTTGGTTGATGGTGGATTGAGAAGGAGAAGAAAGAATGAAATTCTGTTCTGCGCAGGTTCGCTGGCTTTCGCCAGGCGAATAGAAGCGAGGCTTCGCCGGGCGAAGCCTAGCGAATGCTGGCGAATAATTATAAGTTAAATCCCAGTGGACTTCGCTGGCGAGTTCGCCAAGCGAAGTTGGATAGCGAAGGTTCGCCCAGCGAAAGTGCTGGCGAATGGTGGCGAATGAAGTCAGTAGCTACTGACTTGGGCTCGCTGGGAAGTCTCGCCAGGCAAAGCCTAGCGAGTGTTCGCTGAGAGAGTTTGCCAGGCGAAGGCCAGGCGAAGGTTCGCTGCGAGGGTTCGCCAGGCGAATGAAGGCGAATGTGACAGCATTTTTCTTTTGCTGTGTTGTTCATGTGGAGATGGTTTGGTTGCTTCTCATAGGGGAATGCCTCTATGATATGATATAGATATGATCTATTGTGATGATGTATGCTATGGGTAGCCTACGGGCGTGAATCCTAGTTGATGTGCGATGCGTATTAATTGTGATAAATAGAAATACATGTGAATACAATGATGAATGTATGTGTATTGTCTAATGAACTTGCGAATGCTTGATGTGTATACAATTATGTGATGAGTATGCATGAGAACATGGTGGATATGTGTGCATAACTTATAATTGTATGATTGGTATTGCGATGTGTATACCTTGTATGAGATGGCATGATATAAAGAATAAACATACTATGAAAAATGTGTTGTGGATGCATATTGTTTATATGCGATTGTATGTTAAAATACATGAAGAATGCATGAGAGCATAATGATGGATATGCGTGCATTGCTTGCTAAATATGATGTTGTATTGAATTATGAATATATATATATATATATGGATAATGCATGAGAACATATCGCGGATATGTGTGCATTGTGTTAATGTGGTGATTATTGTGATATGTTGTATGTGCAATCATTGTGTAATTCTTGAAGAGATGAATTATGTAAATGCATGAGATTAAGATGTCGGTCTTAAGTGCATTTGTTGTGGTTGATTGTATATGCATCATTTAGTCAAGATGCAATGTCTGTTAGTTTCGTGGAAACTAGTGGCTTGTCCCAAACCTAGAAGAGTGGGTTTGAAGGCTTAGAGGACGGGCCTTTGTGGTTATCGGTCTAGAAGAGTGGACCCGGTTTAATGTAAAAACCGAAAAAAAGATAACGGGTTATCGGTCTAGAAGAGTGGACCCGGTTTAATGTAAAAACCGAAAAAAGATAACGAGAGTCGGTACCACATTGCATGAGTTGCATTGAGTTGTTGAGTCACATTGATATATGACATATGCATGAAGAGATGCTTATGTGTGAATGATGAGATTGTGGAAATTGTAAGTGTATGCATAATGTGGGAATGCTTTGTGAATATCCATGTTTGTCTATATATGTGTGGTAAATATATATGACTAAGAGAATGAAGTGTGGTGAGAAATGTGAATATGTGTTATATGACTACCTATATATATATAATCTTATGCTTTGATTATTATGGTTATATTTCTCACCCTTCTGCTGTTTTATAATGCTCTATGAGGCATTGCAGATTAGGATGCTGAAGTCCCTTTTGTGAAGTATTCTTCATTCTTTTGAGTCTGCTGCTCTGATATGTAACACCGGGTAGTTAGACTAGTATAGTCATTCTTTTGTGATACATTGCGATGTATCAGTTGATGTGATTGTGTAATCTAACTGATATGATGTATTAATTTGGATTAACTTGTGTGTACGTGGATTAATATTTTGAAAACGATTAAATGATTTGATCTTCCGCTAAATTTTGAAAATGTTACATATCTTATGGAGAAAAATGTGAAAGTGTTTTATTGGTGAAGTTGTGACATTCTTCTTTTATACCTTATTCTAAAACTTTTACTCTGATGAATTTGTATATGCTTAAATGTTTTATATGCATTTATTTGGGGTATAGAAGGGGGTGTTACATGTAAGGAGTTGTGAGTGTGAGAGGTCGAGAGTTCGAATCCCACCTTCTTCACTTTTTGTTTTTCTTTTATTTTTACTCTAACTTTTCTATTTTTATAAAAAAAAATAACAAAATAGTTTTTTTTATTATTTAATTATTATTTTCGTATTTTATTTAAATTATTTTTTAAAAAATATTATTTTTTCACTTTTTTCCATATTATTCATAAAAACATCAAATAATCATAAAATTAAAAATATTAGAAAAGATTTTATTCTTTTAAGTTTGTTTTAGTTTGTTTTTTTAGTTTTGGCTAATTATTTAAGTTGGGCTTTAAAATAGGCATTAGGTTAGAGTTAACCCTAATTTGTTAACTATATAAACATGAGTTGAATTTGATAAAAGGGGATCGGAACCCTAACGAGAAGGACAAAAGCGGCGCCGTAAAGACTTCGAAGGGAGGTTCTCTGAACCTCACGGTTCTTCACCACTACCTCACACCAGAAAAAGGAAGAAGAGGACGAAACATCAAAACGGTGGAACCTTAGAGCATCAAATCACCATCATCGAATCTCAAATCCCAGCGAACTCAGAGTTACCTCATCACCGTTCATCATCACCGACGTTACCGGATCCGCCGCTTCCAACCTCAAGAAAGGTGAGCAATAGACTTTAATAAATTTGTTTTATTTTGCAGGCATTAAGAAGAAGACGGATGAATCACGTGAAGAAGAAGATGAAATTTCGCAGAAAAAGCTCCAAGGAGTGTCAATGGAGTTCCGCCGCCGCGGACAAAGAAAGAAGAAGAGGGTTCTGTTCAAATACAACCCTAAATGTTCAACTCACAGTGGACCGTTACCCTCCCCCTTAAGTGCCTATCTTTTTGCTTCTTTATATTATAATTTAATAACTTATTAACCATGTTTTCTAATCCTATAATTTAGTAGAAATTTTTAAACTTAAAACCAGGTTTTGAAAAATTAAACCCACTTTAGATTAAACCCTTATTTTGACGTTAAAACAAACAGTTTTTTTTTAAACATTGTTAAAACTAAAGCCATCCATTAATTTAGTTAAAAACCTTTTTTTTTTATCATAATTACAACTTATTTTTTAAATCTAATTAAAGCCATTTTTATAAATTAAAAAAAAAAAAACCTTTTGTAAGAAGTGGAACGTATAATCAAAATTTTTTTTTTTGTAACTTATGATTAGTTTGTAAATATTTTTTTTAACTAATAATTAAAACGTTCTTTTAACTTCTAGTTAGTTAACTTTTTTTAAAACTTTTACAATTAAAAAAAAACTTATTTTTGGCAAATTAATATTAATTTTTTTTAATTAACAATTCACATTAAATGAAAAAACAAAATATTTATTATTAGGATTTAAAAATAACCCTTTTATCATAATGAAATTTTTTGTGTGTTTGTTAAAAAAATAATAAAAATAATAATAATAATAATAACTTTTTTTTATAAAACAGTTTTAAAAATTTTCTTTAAAATAGATTTCTCTTTTCAAACATGTAAATTAATCCTTCCTCTCAAAAGTTAAAACTAATTATTTACTAATAAAAAACTAAAAGAAAATTCAAAAAATAAAAGTCCTTGATGTAGCCATTTTAGTTTCATCTAACCTCATCAGTTCGTTGGTTTCAGCTTATTATTATTTCATTTTGTTCGTCTTGGCATGGATGTAATTTATGCGAGGCCATGATCGCATTTTTATTTTTTGCTTTCTTTTTGGGAATTTGTAATTTACGCGAGTGGTCGCGATGCTTTCCTTTACTACTTGCTTTATTTTCATTTTTTTTATGCCTGCCCTGTAATAATTTTGTTGCTTGCATATTTTTACCGTTATTTACCTTCCGAAGGAATTAGGATTAACAGTTTGACCGCCGAGTCAATAACCCTAGTTTCAACCATTTCAAAACCTTAATTAGCGTAGGTGTCCCGCCGTGGACAAAATTGCCCTTTACCCTAGCTTTAGGTCAAAGAGTCGTCGTACTCTGTTTAGGGTTTCCCGCCGTGGAATCCCTAATTTAACCCTAATTTCAATAACAAGTTCAACGTAGAAATAGGAGTTCTAAGACTCCACGTAAGCATGTCCTTAAGATATGCTTATTCCCCATTGAAACCTTGACCATAGTCAAGAAGTTTCTAACCTCCCTTTCGAGGGGAACTACGATTACTCTGATTCCATTCCTTATCCAGGATACGTAGGCACAAGACGCGACGTCTTGCCGAGTAAACTTAGGACTAACCCTTAGGTCTTTAGGTCACTCTATCCCTTAACAATATATTTCAAACAGATAAAAAAATAAAATAAAAAAAAATACAATAAACAAAAGGTTCCTGTAGAGTACTACAGAAGTTTAGGGTGCTAGTACCTTCCCTAAGCTTAACCAACCCCTTACCTAGATCTCTCCCCGCATTGTCTTTACGATGCAAAATTAGGGTTTCCTCTTTTGACCTTTTCCTTCAGATAAATCAAAGAGCGGTTGTGAACTAAAGATGCGATTCAAATTAATTAATAATTTGATATCATATTCTAACCACAACAATATTAATCTTAATCTTAAAAATAATTAGTTTTAATTTAGGTTTAGCTAAAACTTAGTTTTGATTATAATTTAAGTAGATTAGAATTCAGTTTTTCGGGTTTAGTTTATATAACTTCTATTTAAATTTTTAGTTAATCGGTTTATTTATTTATTTATTTAGGTTTCTATTTAATTTTTTTAATTTGATTAGTGCTAATTATATTTTATTTAAATTCTAAAATTGATTATGGTAACCCTCGTTGTTGTTAATTCTGAATGTATATAACTTTGATTTCATATAATCCATTTGTGGCTCGTTTTTATTGATATTTGGTTTTGTTTAACTAATAAAGTCTATTCGTGATGCCTACCCATTTTGATTGACTACATTTGACTTGATCTTTATCTGGTATATCATACTGTTATTAGCTCATTCTTATGCTTTTAACTCTGCTGGTTGCCTTTTCCCCATTCCAAAGGAAAAGATCTCTTCCTCGTTGACTGACATGTCATACGTAGTAATTTCTAGATCCTTATCCTTCTCATCCTAGCCTTAGGATCAGGATTCTCCGCACTCTATGCAAGTTCCTTCCATAGACACTTACTTATCTTTCCCTTCAAATTAAACTTAGAATTGGAGCCGCCGCACTCCATATAAGTATCTTGCCATAAATACTTACTTCCCCCTTGGAACCTTGACCATAGTCAAGAGTTCCTCACCCTCGTTGAGGGGAACTGCGAATGCTCTAATTCCATTCCTGTCAAGATACGTAGGCACGAAATGCGATATCTTGGCGATGCAATACGACTCACTGACACGACACAATGCATGCGGTACCATCACAATCACATACGGTTCACCCTAGAACCAGATTCCCGTCGGAATCTGGATAAGATGTATGTTAGAACACATATTGTTTCTTAATAATATCTCTATGTTTTGATGATAACTATTATGAAATTTTGTAATTAAGAATTATATACTCTAAAATTTGCTTGAGAGTGTTTGCTGCAGATATTAAAATAATTATCACTCCAGAAGCAAATCAGAACTGAACATAAGAAATATGCTAGACTCTGAAGCGTCAGATGCATCCATTAGAAGATTCTGAATGCTGCCAACAGAAGATCCTGAGCGCTGTCTCCAGAAGGATCTGAAGCAAAAGCTCCAGAAGAATCTGAAGCAAGTCAGAAGCATCTGAACCAAAGAAGAATTCTGTATGAAGAGTTTTCAAAGCATAGTTACTACAGAAGATTCTGAAAGTACTAAAGCTGTCAGTACTGAGGATCTGACTCAAATATGCTCTGAACTTATACACGCTAAAAGCACACCTGCTGCAAAGACTCTGATTCAGCAAAACTCTGATCAACATCAGAAGGCTCTGATCAAATTAGACTCTGATGAATCTTGCTGAAAATTGAAGAAGAATTCAAAGATTATGTCTGTTGGAATAATTCAAACGACTCTTTCCTTATTTATGCTAGACACAAGAACACATACAAAAAGGATTTCTCTGTGCTTTCTTCTTCTAGGAAAGGTCACTTGATGTGAAGACAAAAAGGTTCAGACCTTTTGGACACTCTTCTCAACGTGAAGTTCTCTTGCATCAAGCTGCCTATAAAAGCAAGTCTTCACCCATCTTCTTCAGTGGACGTTTTATCTGAAAGAAATCAATATTCAAAGCTCTCATACAATTCACATTCTTTCTAAGAATTAATTTCTTTGTTCTTAATATTAAGTGAAAAATCACAGTTGTGATAAAGCTTTTTAGAAGCAATTTAAACACTTGTATTTGTTATTACATTTGATTGTAAGAAAACCTTAAGAAGATCCAGTTAGGATCAATAGTTCTTGAGAAGACTTTGAACAGTTGTTCTTAGTGCTTACTATTGTAATCAGTTGATTAAATAGTGGATTAAGTCCTTGATTGAGAAAGGCAAATCACTCTAGGAAGGGTGGACTGGAGTAGTTGAGTTCAACGAACCAGGATAAAAATACTTGAGTTTTTATTTCTAAGTTTTTATCTTCATACTTATTCAACCCCCCTTCTAAGTATTTTCTCACCTTCAATGTATACGTTCCTCTGAACTATAACTTATCTCCACACGACTCCCACATAGAGTCTGGACAAGACAAGACACCTATGATGAATTCCCACCTAGTTTGTTTCCATATAACATGACATGAATGCATGACAGAAATTATGCAAAACATGATAATTATTCAAGCATAACTTCACGATCCTCAATAATCACACACAAGCCACATGCTCACCATAATTCTCTCCGGAATTACCACCACCGCTCAATATCGTCCACACGACGACAATCTTGGCGCACAAGCATCAAACACGTCTCATAAAGACAATCACATAAAATTCCGTGGTTTATCATATACTTTATCATTACTAGTTTCCTTATGTCCAATTATGTCACATTATTCTTACGGATTAAGATAAATTGCATCACACGCGAAATCGAGACAAGAATCGCAAAAAATGGGAAAATTGCATTACAGCCCTGCCCATACGCGTATGACACTGCCCCATACACTTATAGCCAGCTTCCCCTACCCCAACCTATATATCATACGTGTATGGCCTTACTGCCATGCCTCCATACGCGTATTTCCTCCTGCCGTACGCGTATGGTCAGAGGCTATTTCCCTCATAATTCCCCTCCAAGAACTCCCTATACGCGTAAGGCTACCCCCATACACGTATGGACCCATCCCTTACACGTATAATACATGTATGTCCAGAAGGTCATGCTGGCTTGGGGACAGAGTGCGTATCATACACGTAATACCCCCTGGTGTATCCCTCATACGCGTATGGCCTCTCCCCATACACGTATGGCCAGATAACATGCCAAAATCTCAGAGTTTTCCTCTACACGAGTTCTCACACATTGGAACCTATTTTAACACCTAAATCAGATCCAAATTCATATTTTCTTCAATCTAATTCTAAAGTTCTAACTATACTTCATGGTTTCATCATTTTTATCAACATTTTATGTGTTAATAACCTATTTTTCGTTAATCCCATAAACCCCAAATTTTCAGATCTGGTTTCATATCAACATACTCAACAACAACAATACCAAATCGCACGAATTTTCCATTAGAAATCAACATACAACATAGATTCATACACGCATTCAGTATACAGCTACGAAAGAACTCATCCTCTCATGTTATTATCACCATTAAAGAACTCATCCCCCTACCTGAATTATGAGCTTTTCCTTCCTTAAACCATGGTGGAAAAATTCCTCTTCTTCTCCAGCTCTAGCTTTCCTTCTCTCTTTTCACGTAAAACCAAAATTGACTGTAACTCCTCCACTAATTACTTTAATTATGTTTTACCTCTTAATTATTTTACTAATAATAATAATAATAATCTCAATAATAGTTCCAATATTAATAATAGTGTAAATAATTATAATAATATTAATATTAATAATCGTAACCATAATAATATTAATATTGATACACTAATATTAACATTAATGAAATGTCTCACCATCATATTATTATTACCATGTCGGCCTAACCTTTAATTCCGATTAAGTCCTCTTACTAAGCTCTCACACCCGCCCTTAATTAAATCAATAAAATCACAAACAACACACAATAAAGCATAAAACGACTAAATAATTATATGGGGTGTTACAAAGGGGGTGTAAAATGACATACATTAGTAATGGGCTATCCGTTGGGGTGTGTGAGTAGCAAAAGGGTTAGGCCCATTTACAGGATTACCAGAGGGAGGTTATCGTGTCTTATCCTATCCCTTGATTAGGATTACCAGTCAAAGTATGTGTAGCAAAGGGTTTGGATTGCAAGTCAGTGGGAGAGTAGAGTAAACATGCGAGCAGAGAAAATGGTCAAAGTATGTAAAACCGTTGGCTAGGGTCACGCCATATGAGTGTGACCTGTCTGCTGAGGGAAGGCGTATAAGACTCCAACCTTTTCAGAAGAACTTCATGTATGCATTCCCTTTCTCTTCTCTCTCTACTCCATCTCAAATCTCTCTGAACACAAAACCTCTAGCCATACTCAACCTATGAATACCACCATCTAAACCACCATACAAAACCCAACTTCAATTGAACTTCAACTAGAGAATTCATATCTTCGTCCGAATTCTAGAAACTTTCATATCAACCTTCAACTTCTGGGTTCCCCAAATGAACCCTATAGTTCTTAGAATGAACCTCAACCCTACCTTCAACCCATAAACCCCAACCTAACCCAGAATCTCCAAGAACCCTAACTCAACCATGACGAACACTAGGGTTCCCTAGAAGAACCCTAGGAACCATAACTCTAAATTTCCAAAAACACCCAAACTTACCCAAATCGAACATCAAACTTTGGTCGATCCATAGATCGACCTTCCCTGAACCCCAATCAAACCTTCAATCTTTCAAAATCCAAAATCCTTATTATTCAATCCTAACCCTAACCTTCTTTTGATTTACCCTAACTTCTTCCCAAAATCAAACCCTAAATAAAACAACAATCCCAAACAGACAAAGCAGACAAATAATACAAGTCATAGATTCAATTTTTTAAAGAAAAGTAAAGACCAAAATTAAGGTAAAATTTTCTTCTTTTAACTCTTTTCCTTTTTCTTTTCGAATTTCTACCTGAATCCCTCTCTGACTCCCTTTTCTTCTTTCTTTTGCGAGGTACTAATGGGATTGAACCTGGAGGCTAAGCTCTGATTACTTAGGGATTCAAGGCGAAGAACCCTAAGCATCAAGGTTGTAGAGAGATTTGATTTTTGGGTTAGGTTTGCAACAACAATAGTTTTCTTAAGGTTTTTTCGTCCCCTAATTCAAATTTTGATTTAGGTTTATATAGATTTGGATTAGGGTTTCTGTAATTTAATTTGATTAATCGTTTTTGGAAGTTTTGATTTTATTGATATTTGATTGTAGATTTAATTCACATTGTAATTTCATTTAAGTTTTGATTTTGATTAGAAATATATTTAGGGTTTCTGGATTCTGATTGATGTACTTGGTCCTCTTCTCTTGTAAATTCAAACTTTTCAATGTAGAAAGATTTGATCTAATTTTTTTCAATATTTGATTTTTTTTGTTCATGATTTAACGCTTCTGAGAATTAGACTCGGGCTTTTTAATCTGGTCAATCTTTTAACCAGATTCCCTTAATAATAATCTTAATCATAATATTATCTAAAGTGAATAATACAAGACACTACCCTCCCTAATAAAAGTAATTTTAACTAAACAATATTATTTAATAATATCTTAATAATAAACAAAATAATTATCTAAAACTTGACACGGCCCTCACTAGTCTAATATATATAAAACCTGACTAATAATAAAACATTAACTTAATCATAATATTATAAATTAATCTATACCTAATAAAATTCATTAATAATATTAATCTATAATATACTTTCATAACATTAGACCTCCTAAACTATTAATCTATATTTTCATTAAATAAATAACACCCTAATATAATATTCGTATTTAACTTCTAAATGATATAGTCTAATAATAAGATATAATATTATAATTAATAATCCTATTTATTTTTCTTTAAAATTAATTTTAATATTTAACTAATACTAAACCCCCCTTTGTAGTATAATCCTACTAGTTGTATAATTTTAGTTAGTTAAAAAATCCAAATAATGCCCCTAAACTAATATCAATTCCTAAAAGTGACTTAAAAAGTTAAAATGACTCTTTTTTACTTTTTAGGTCATTGGAATTGACTAGATGACTGGTATGCTCTAGATATGCTAGTGTTAGCTAAAAATAAAAAGAAAAGGTGGTCAAAATTTGGGGTACGACAATCTTCAAGGGAGAGGGTGATGGGATATTTCTTGACTTCGGAGTTGATGTTGTCGTTTTTGTAAGAAAGGTTTGCATAAAATATTCTCACTAACTCAGGGTACCTCTCTTGAAGTTTCTTAAATACAAAGTTCCTCAAGTCGACAAAATTTAAGGCTTCCACGAAGGAGCAGTTTTTGAATAGATCTTCATACATGTAATAAGTGAGATACATATAGTTCTATATCAGTATAGTACAAGTTAAAGATGTTTTCTTGAGCTTGAGAGGAGAAGTCTTCTGAGAAGTATGAGGATAAAGGTTTGGAGGAATAGATTCTTTTTAGGCTATTTTAAGGTGTTGATGGATGAATGAGAGAGCTAGAATGTTTCTAATATAATGTACAAGTGAATATATGATGAGATGAGAAAGATGGGAAAAACACATATATTTATAGACTCTGTAAAATCAATTGTGTCAATCGATTGATGCCTTCAATTTTTTAGATTCATCCATATCTATTTAAGCTTAACAAATACTCTCTTGTGAAAGTCTTCAACGACTCTTTTCCTTCTCTATATAAGGATCTAGAGACTTGAAGAACAAAACATGAACTATTGACATTCAAAGAGTAGTTACTCAGTCAAAACAAAAGCACAAATTTAACTTAGGATTTCTTATCTTTGTATATTCTAGAAATCCCTAAGTATAAAGAATCTTCTTGTATTGTATTTTATCTACACCTATGATTGTATATCAAGTGTATTACCCCAAACAATATTTTATCTATTAGGTAAATTGATAGAATTCTCTTACTTAGTTTTTGAGCATTTACAGTCTCTTGCTTGTGTCCTTGAGCATAAAAATATCTTTCTTAGGTGCTTGAGTATTTAAAGTATCTTTGTCGTGTTCTTTAGCATATAAGCCGCTTACTTAGTGTCTGAGCATTGGAAGTCTCCTGCTTGTGTGTTTGAGCAAATTGTAATATTGTGTGATTATAGTGAAAATCTCTTGTAAATACAAGGGGACTGGATTACTCTTAGTTTGTGAGAGGAACTTGGATAATTTTATGTGTCTCTCTTATTTCATTTATTCATTATCTGATACGTATCACCTACCTTTGATTGGTTCGAATTCTAGACTTTATCTTTAGAGTCTGACTAGAGTTTTAAAAAGAAAGAAAAAGTAAACAGAATTTAACTTTCTTGTGTTTTTCGCACCTTCAAAAATCTCTAATGGTTTTCTCAAGTTTATTGACAAAGAAATGATGGAAATATTTAAGAAAAATTTGGGTTTACAAACCATAAAATTTATCGGATTATGAATAATTCCTTTCTCAATTGTGATCACTAACTATGATCATTTTTTTCAGGCTAGACAAGAAGATTAGATAGGTGCTAGAGACAACACATAAAAATGTAGTAAAAAGTCACAATGATATTTTGGTCAAATCATGATTTTTTGTGATTTGAATACAAAGAAAAAATGATACGAATCAAAAGTAGTAAAGTGAGGAGTTTGTTATTTTTGTAATTTGAATCATGTCTAGATGTGTGATTCGAGTCAAATAATGTATGATTCGAGTCACACCTTATTTTGAAGAAAATTGGATTTTCATGATTCAAATCATTGTGTCTGTGATTCGAGTAAAATATTACTATAATTTGAATAACACACTTCCATGACTCGAATAAGACTGGAAGAAACAAAACTTTCATTTCCAAGTAGGCATTTGATTCGAATCATAACTTATCTGATTTGAATGAAGTCATACCAAAATCTGATTTAAAACTTATAACTTGTGACTCAAGTTACACCCAATATTTTGACTATGTCAAATTGAAAAGACCAAAAAACACATTACAAGGATCCAAATCAATAGATTTTATATGGAGATGTCTCAAGGTACATGTCTAACAAATGCGACAATCCAATTATATACATATTACAAATGAATTATACAACAACGATAAATCAAATTACATACACACAATGATCAAAATTTGACAAAACATCAAAATAAATGATATTGACTATAATGCAGTTTCAGTCTGCCCCCTTTTGATGTTTGGAAATTTTGAGATATTGTTAGGTTATTTTTATTGTGATTGGCAACATTTTATTAAAACAAGTGAAATAGCAAGATGTTGGACAAGATGTCTTTACATGCTTATACGACATCGTGGCATGCTGTGGTTTTAGATAATTGGAAGATTTGTTTTTACGCGTGAGATTTCTGAAGATTCTTTGAAGATTTGTTTCACGTATATTGTGGTCCAAGAAGCGTGTGTTTCTAGAAGCAACAAAGGTCAGTTCAAACTTTGTTGTGTTTCCTAAGAATGGATGTCATAAACCATTTAAGGAAATAATATATTCTCTTCTAGAATATTATGGATCTGCATTTAAGAAAATAGTATATTCTTTTCCAAAATATTATGGATATGCATTTAAGGAAATAATATATTCTCTTCCATAATATTATGGATGTCAAAACATTTAAGGAAACATTTGATTATGTTTTGAAAATTATGCAGAACTTTGTGCAGCACTCTGTTTTGGATATGTTGTGTGTTTGTTTGTTTAGCCCGAAACCCGTGCTATTCTCTATTTAAAGGACAACTCTATACCTAAAAATATATAAGATGTATTGTTTGAGAGATTTTTTTAGGGTTTATTATGTTCTTTGTTGTTTGTGAGCCACTCTCGTATCACCTTGATGCTAGAGCTAGACTGATATTTGATTTGTAATTATAAATCACTCATAAGATTTTAAGCAAGAGTAGATTCTATTTATTGGAGTGTGTCTCCTATTTTATGTTTTCTTTGTCATCACTGTTGTATGATTGAGGGGGAGTGAGAGGGGTCTTATATCTGGGAGAGTAGTGATTAGGTGCAGAGTTTGTAAAACCAGAGGTCGATTAGAACTTCAAACAAATACTACTATAGTGGATCTCCTTCCTGGCTTGGATGCACCCGGATGTAGGTGATGTTGCACCGAACTGGGTTAGCAATTAATGTGTGTTATTTACTTCTAGCATGTTGTTTAAATTGTTCATTATTTTACCATATTGTTACGATGTCTTGACTTTGCTTTCTACATCCTGTTGTTATGACATCATATACAACATCTGTATTCTTGTGCCAAAATTTCAATTGAAATCAGAGCAAGCACCCTGTTCTGTTTTGGGGGAGCTCCAAGGAGATATTTTATGGTACTATGGACAAGGAAGTAGGATTTGTCAACATACCACTATTCTGGATGACACCAACTATGATTACTGGAAGGTGCGGATGGTGGCTTTTCTAAAATATATGGATAGCAAAACCTGAAAGGCAGTTATCAAAGGTTGGGAACATCTTATGATGCATGACAAAGATGGGAATGACACAACTAATTTGAAGCCTAGAGAGGACTGGTCTAAGGAAGAAGATGAACTTGCTCTTGGAAACTCTAAAGCCTTGAATGCCTTGTTCAATGGAGTTGACAAAAATATATTCAGGTTAATCAATACTTGTATTATGGCCAAAGATGCATGGGAAATCTTCAGAACCACTCATGAAGGCACATCAAAAGTAAAAATGTCAAGACTTCAACTTCTCACCACCGAATTTGAGAATCTCAAGATGAAAGATGATGAGTGTATTCATGATTTTCACATGAATATTCTTGATATTTCTAATTCATCTAGTGCATTGGGAGAGAAGATATTAAAGGATAAACTAGTTAGAAAAATCCTTTGGTCTTTGCCTAAGAAGTTTGACACGAAGGTCACGACTATTGAAGAAGCACAAGACATCTGCAACATGAAAGTGAAAGAGCTTATTGGGTCACTTCAGACTTTTGAATTGACTATCAGTGATAGATCTGAAAAAGAAGAACAAAAGCATAACTTTTATCTCCAACAATAATGATTTAGAGGTTCAATGTGACGTGGAGATTGATGAAGGAATTTATAATGCTATTATGCTTCTTGGGAGGCAATTCAACATGGTGCTAAAGAAAATGGATAGGAAGCCAATACCAAATGTCCAGAACATGTCATTCAACATCAGTAAAAATAATGACTATCAGAGTAAAGCAAAAACAAAGGAGAAGCCAAATCAAGGAAAATGTATTTAGTGTCATGGATGTGATGGTTTTGGTTACATTAGATCAAAATGTGTACCTCAAGAAATAAATGAAGGGCTTGTCGATTTCTTGGTCTGATGATTCTGAAAGTGAACCTGATGATAAAACTACTAAGCATGTCACAGCCCTCACTGGCAGATGTGAATCTGACGAAGATTCATGTGATGAGGATGTCTCTTATAAAGAATTGGATGCTTCCGACAAGTGAAGAGGTTTGTAAGGTAGGAGAAAAGCAGAAGAGAATCATAATTCAATTGTAGGCTGAAAAAGATAAACTTTTTATCTGTTATCTCTAGTCTTCAAGATAAGGTTACCTTGTTGAATTCTAAACTTGAAAACATGATTAAATCCATAAGAATGTTAAACAATGGGTCTGATATGTTAGATGAAATTCTTCAAGTTGGGAAAGAGGCTGGAAACTTAACAGGTATAGGTTTTAATTACCAATCTTCTAAAAAGAAAAACCCACGTGACAAAAATTATTCCTCTAGAAAGGAAGTATGAGCCCATGATGTCCGGCCAAATGTTACAACATCCTGCCAGACATCAGGAAACTCAAACTAAAGTCAAGTTTTTGATTTGGAAATGTCATTATTATGGTAAATATGGTCATATAAAGCCTTTCTATTACAGACTGTATGGTTATCCAAAACATCCAACATAACCTGTGACTGATCATGTGATGATTAAAACTAGAAATGAGTGGAAACCTAAGGTTATTAATACTAGTCTTATAGCCCATACTTCTTTTAGAGCTTCATCTAGAGAAGATTGGTACTTTGATAGTAGGTGTTCTAGACATATGACACGGGTCAAGAAGTATTCGTGGACATTAAGTCTTATTCCACCAGCTTTGTCACGTTTGGTGATTGAGCTAAATGTGAAATTAAGGGAGTATAAAAGTTAGTGTATACTAGACTTCTTAGACTAGATGTTTTTCTTATTATGAAAGGATTGACTACAAATCTGATCAGTATTAGTTGGCTATGTGATCAAGGTTTAAAAGTCAATTTCACCAAGTTAGAATGTCTGGCTACCACTAAGAAGAATAATGTTTTGATGAGGGGTGTTAGGTCTAAAGACAATTATTATTTGTGGGTACCACAAGAAACTACTCATTCTTCCACATGTTTGATGTCCAAGGAAAATAAAGTCATGTTGTGGCATTAGAAGCTTGGACATCTGAATCTAAAAGGTATAAAGAAGATCATGTCAGAAGAAGCTATTAGAAGTTTGCTAAAGCTCAAAATTAAGGAGGGTATAGTTTATGGTAAGTGTCAAATTGGGAAGGAAATCAAGATGTCACACCCGAAGTTGCAACATCAGACGACTTCCAAAGTTCTAGAACTTCTTCATATGGACTTAATGAGGTCGATGGAAGTTGAAAGTCTTGGTGGAAAGAGGTATGTCTATGTGGTTGTGGATGAATTTATAAGATTCACTTGGGCGAACTTTATCAAAGAAAAATCAGACACTTTTGAGGTATTCACAGACCTTTGTCAATGCCGTCAAAGAGAGAAGGAAAATGTAATTATCAGAATCAGAAGTGACCATCGCAAGGAGTTTGAAAATGCAAAGTTTTCTGAATTTTATTTTTTTGAAGGTATTGGTCATGAGTTCTCATCTCCCATAAATCCTTAGCTAAATGAAGTTGTAGAATGTAAGAATGCAACATTACAAGAATAAGCTAGAGTCATGTTTCATGCAAAAAAATCTTCCTTATCATTTTTGGGCTGAAGCAATGAACACTGCTTGTTAAAACCACAATCGTGTTACTCTGAGAGCTGGTACATCATCTACTCTCTATGAATTGTGGATCGGAAGGAAACCTACTATTAAATATTTTCATGTGTTTGAGAGTAAATGCTACATTCTAGCTGATCGTGAAGAGAGGAAAAAATGGATCCCAAAAGTGATGAAGGGATATTTATTGGTTACTCTACAAACAACAGAGCTTACAGGGTATTTAACTCCATAACCAAGGTCATGATGGAATCCATTAATGTTGTGGTTGATGATTAAATTATTATAAAGAGGTTGATATCAATGAAGATGTTGGAACATCATATCAATAGATTGATGTTTTAGAAAATATGGAAGACATTGAGTCCAACATTGAGCCAGCAAGGAATGAACTATATAACCCTAAAGCCAACAAAGGTCCCTCTAACAGAATTTAGAAAGGTCATCCAAAGTAACTTATTATTGGAAATCTTAATGAAGGGATCACCACTAGATCCAAAGATGTGATATCTAATGCTTGCTTTATCTCAAAGTTTGAACCTAAAAATGTGAAGGAGGCCTTGACTGATGAATTATGGATCAATCCTATGCAAGAAGAACTAAGACAGTTCAAAAGGAATGAAGTGTGAGACCTAGTATTTAGGCCTGAAGGGATGAATGTTATTGGAACATAATGGATTTACAAGAACAAATCTAATGAAAATGTAATTGTGACCAGAAACAAGGTTAGGCTTGTGGCTCAAGGATACACTCAAATTGAAGGGGTTGATTTTGATGAGAATTTTGCACCTGTTACTCGTATTGAATCCATAAGATTTCTCTTGGGAGTGGCTTGCATGCTAAAATTCAAGTTATTTCAGTTGGATGTGAAAAAGTGACTTCTTAAATGGGTACTTAAATGAAGAAATATATGTTGAACAACCCAAGGGATTCATATATCCTAGTTTTCCAGATCTTGTTTACAAAGTAGTGAAAGCACTATATGGTTTGAAGCAAGCACCTAGTGCATGGTATGAAAGGTTAACTAAGTTTCTTGTTAACAATGGCTACAAGAAAAGAGCAACTAACAAGAACTTGTTTGTTAAGGAAAAGGATGGTAAACTTATGATAGCTCAGATATATGTCGATAACATTGTGTGTTGAAGGGATGTCAAACTAGATGGTCCAACATTTTGTTAAGAAAATTCAATATTAATTTGAGATGAGTCTTGTTGGTGAACTAACTTATTTTATTGGTCTTCAAGTTAAAAAAAATGGATGATACTATCTTCACTTCTCATAGCAAGTATGCTAATAATATAAAGAAGAAGTTTGGCCCGGAAAATGCTAGTCACAAGAGGACATCTGCACCAACTCACTTGAAATGATCTAAATATGAAAAAAGGCGTTGATGTGGATCAAAGGATGTACATGAGTATGATTGGTAGTGTGTTGTATCTTACATCTAGCAGACCTGACATCACTTTTGCGGTAGAAGTTTGTGCAAGATATTAGGTTGCGCCTAAAATGAGTCACATTACTCAAGTGAAGAGGATCTTGAAATATATCAATGATACTAGTGATTAATGCATTTTGTATTCTCATAGTACTAATTCAATTCTTGTAGGGTATTGCAAATTGGGTAGGTAGTGCTGATGATAGAAAAATCACTTATGGAGGATGTTTCTTCTTGAGGAACAATCTTATCTCTTGGTTCAATAAAAGCAAAATTACGTGTCCTTGTCTACTACTGAGGCTGAGTAGATTAAAGAAGGAAGTAATTGCTCTCAATTAATTTGGATGAAATAAATGCTAAAGGAATATAATGTCAAGCAGAATGTCATGACATTATATTGTGACAATTTGAGTGTAATCAACATATCCAAGAATCCTATCCAACATAGCAAGACAAAGCATATTGGCATTCATCATCATTTTATTAGGGATCTTGTTGAAGACAAAATTGTGTCTCTTTAGCATGTGGGCCCTTAAGAAGCAATTGAAAGATATATTTATTAAGGCTTTAGATGCAAATCAGATTGAGAAATTAAGAGGTGAATTAGGAATTTTCACGTTTGAGGAGTTATAGCAATTACAGGTGCGGAGGAATGCAACAAATACTTCCTCTTCCCTCCATTCGGGGGTGAATCTTATTGAGAATGATGGTTTGATGAAAAGCTTGCTGGTTTCAGTAACTATTATGAGATGCTGGTGAAGAAATTAATTGTAAACATTTCTGAGGACTATGAGAGTAAGATGAGCAAGGAGTACATGAAGGTTTATGTCAGAGGTAAATGTGTGGAGTTTTCTCTTGAAATTATCGACAAGTTTACGGGTAGGAGCGAGGAGGAGCAAGATGAGGTGAACGTGACTGATAATGGTGTTATTCTCAATCAGCACCCTGGTATTTTGGTCAACTCTGATGTTGCATGTAAGATGGAATCTCCTCTTTCTTTGCACTATAGGTTGTTTGCAGGGACACATGTCCCAAACATTGTTGTGACATCTGGTAAGTTGGTGATTAAGATGAGGAAACAAATAGTAGCGCTGACATCTATTGTGCCTTGTTTTTTTAATTATTTCTTATGTATATGCTACAAAGGTTGTTTTTGCTCCTGGTGAATGTATGGTCGTTTTGTCAAAATTATGTCTAAAAAAGGGGAGTAGTTTGGTAGATTTTATTATATTCCTTATTTTCCTTTAAGGGGGAGTACTACTTGAGAGGGATTAATATTTGTTTTTGATCTACTATTTAAGGGAAGCATGGTTTTCCTTATGGTTTCCTTACTAGCTTAATGATGCCATGATAATATAGTGTTAGTTTATGTGCTTGATGTATGGTTGCATGTGGGGTCATTCTCGATGTCTTGACATTCAAACTGTGAGAACTTATTTTTCTCTGAAGAAGATTCTTTTCTGATAGTTTATTTCTCTCTGATGTTGTGCTTTGTGATGTTGGATGTATCTTATTCTGCTGCGTATGCCTATGATGTGTCTTAGTGCGGTTCCAATTGTTATTATGTTTGTTTTTGAGGTATTGATGAAGTTTTACCTTCTTTCAAGATGAGTCTTTAAGTTAAAATGATTAAGAGTTGAGTAGTATATCCCACCTGTTCTTGGTTTGTTATGCAAGCCTATTGGTATATGCAAGATGAGTTATGTAAAGGTTGTTTTAGCCAAAAAAATTCAAAGGGGGTGATTGTTAGGTTGTTTGTATTGTGATTGGCAACATTTTGTTAAAACAAGTGAAATAACAAGATGTTGGACAAGATGTCTGGACATGCTTGTACAACATCGTGACGTGCTGTGGTTTTAGATTATTGGAAGTTTTTTTAAGCATGAGATCTCTGAAGATTCTTTGAAGATTTGTTTCACGTATATTGTGCTCCAAGAAGCATGTCTTTCTAGAAGCAACAAAGGTTAGTTTAAGCTTTGTCGTGTTTCCTAAGAATGGATGTCATAAACCATTTAAGGAAATAATATATTCTCTTCCAAATTATTATGGATCTGCATTTAAGAAAATAATATATTCTCTTATAGAATATTATGGATATGCATTTAAGGAAATAACATATTATTTTCCATAATATTATGGATGTCAAAACATTTAATTTTGTTTCTAAAATTATGCAGAACTTTGTGCAGCAATCTGTTTTGGATCTGTTATGTGTTTTTTTGTTTAGCCCGAAACCTGTGCTATTCTAAGACTATTTAAAGGATGATTACATACCTAAGAAGATAGAAGACGTATTATTTGAGAGGGTTTTTTAGGGTTTAGTCTATTCTTTGTTGTTTGTGAGCCACTCTCGTATCACCTTGATGCTAGAGCTGGACTGATAGTTGAGTTGCAATTGTGAATCACTCATAAGGTTTTAAGCAAGAGTGAATTTTATTTATTAGAGTGTGTCTTCTCTTTGATTGTTTTTGTTGTCATCACTCTTATGTGATTAAAGGGGAGTGAGAAGGGTCTCATATCTAGAAGAGTCTTAGATAGAAATTCCATGGGTAGTGATTAGGTGCATAGTTCGTAAAACCAGAGATTGCTTAAAACTTCAAACTAATACTATTATAGTGGATTTCTTTCCTACCTTGGATCACCTGGATGTAGGTGACGTTGCACCGAACTGGGTTAACAATTGATTTGTGTTATTTACTTCCAGCATATTTTTAAATTGTTCATTGTTTTACTGTGTTGTTATGATATCTTGACTTTACTTTCAACATCTTTTTGTTCTGACATCATATACAACATCTGTATTCTTCTGCCAGATTTTCAGATATTATTGATACTTGATTTAAGTATATGTTGAAATGGTTGAAATTTGTAATTTTTGTATTTCATGTCAAAATTGATTTCAGGTTTATTCATCAGCACATAACAATTTTACAACGCGTGAAATTTGATTCCTGAGCTCTCAATCTCCCATTGCATTAAACACTTAATGTGCATAAATACCTGATAATATATCGCAACCTTCTCCTTCTTTGACAAATATCAAAAAGAGAAAGGGTAAAAACAAATACGACACACAAAGATGAATCAAAGACAGGAAAAAAAACCCTATATGAATTGCCATGTTATAGTACACAAATTTAAAACTAGAAAAATGCATTCAAGCACATACACACACTGGCAACATAATTTCATATAATATTCAAGATAAGAGAGTACATAGCAACCAATTAATCAAACAAATCACAACAAAATTATCAAAATGACAACAACATGCCGTACAATTAATTAACAAAAATACCTACAACAAGTGCATTATCCAAAAATAGTAACAAATAATGTTTCAATAAACATAAATAAAAAAAACACAAATGATGCATATGACATATATGATATGATATGATATGGTTTAATATGATAAGATATGGTATGTTTGAAGGATTAGGATCATGAGAGGGTCAAAATCAATATCAAAGGCAAATCCCATACCCTTAAGTGATACAACAACTTCCTTGATGCTTTAAACCAAGGAAACCATACGGTCATCTCTAGATCTCACTTCAGCAGCCTCAAAATCAAGTTGATTAATCAACTAATCTTCTCTAATCTAAGCATCAACCTGAATGTGATTCACACATACGTCTAAATAAGATTTCACAATGATAGGAAATGTATTTGTAGAAGCAAGAAGTGGTGTAGATGATCTAGAAGGACCAAATACCCTACCAGGAACATAACCTTCATGAGCATCTTTATTCACCACGAACTTATCATCGTAAACCTTTTCGTGAACATGATATATAGAACCAACCATCAAAATCCTTTTAATACTTCAAAAATCTTACATCAATTGAATAAAAAACTTTAGGATCCTTAAGCATTTCTTTTGGAACATGGCGAACATGATGAGAATCAAGGAGATACTGGATAAATGAGTAGTGGAACACAGGACGCCTCAGAGTGGACCTACAGATGTTTAGCTCATACAAGATGAACTTCACCCAATTAACTTCTTTTTGGGTAAGGAGAAGCCACGTAAGGTACATATCAAGTTTGTCAACTCTAGCCTAGTTACTAGGTTTCCGATACATAACTTTTAGAACAACCGAATGCAACATCTGCATTGCACATCTCATATGACTGATTTGAAATTTAGTCGTGTTAAGATGACCATTTTGAAATGTCTTAGAAATATTCTTAAAAAGTGTGCACGGTTGAAGCCAAGGGCATTAGATACATAAATTTCTACTCCCTTATATTCCAGCCCAAACATATTTTTAAAACCTAGATTAATAAGAAAAAGATATAGACATATAATTTGATATAGAGTGGTGGGGGTTTTGGGACAAAAAATGCATCCGCTTGGTTTCAGACTTGGTGCAACTCAAAGTCATGATTCTATTTGGTTTGCACAACCAATAATTTATTCCAAAAATGCAAAAGAAGATAAAATGATATGATATTGTATCAATGATTATATACAAAACACGGTACACGAATCCTTGGAATTCCAACCCTACCAAACTTAATCAACCTTCTATGAAATTGACAACGATTACCAGTAGATGAAGCTTCCATACGATAATAAAATGCTTTGGCATGATTCATATTAAACTTCCCATTGATTCTAATAAAGTTTAATAAATTGTGATTCTCAAAAGGTTGAAGGAAATCAATAATAATTTCAGTCTCAGTAGCTTTATCAACTTAGTACTTAGCTTCAATTAGTTTGTTGAGAAAGTAATTAACAAACATCTTGTATTCATCTTCAGTAATCAGATGGTTTACCTTGAGGGATAATGCAGTCGAGTCACGGTTTCAAGAATTGTCATATGGAGGGAGTGTGGGATAAGTCAAATTAGGATATGGAACTTTAGATGACTTAGATAAACTTCCAGAAGAAACTATGTTAACTCTAGGACCTTTAGTCAGTTGCATTTTAGTTCTTCTACCTTTCAGAATTTTTGGATGCTCTAAGATTGATTTTCTCTTGCCTTGTGCTTTTCAAAAGTTCTTTGACTTTCTATCGACAGTGAAGATCGAAGAGATGGATGGAGGTTTAATGATATGCAATGGGTTTATGAAATATTTTGGATGAGAATGAAAAGAAGAATTTGAAATGGAAATGGGATGAGAGATGAAATAATAAAAATGGTAATAAAGAATAATGTAATGATGAGTGGAATACTAATGGGCACACGCAAAAAATCATAAATTTGAAACACTTTGATTTGAAACAGAGATATATGATTCGAATCAAGAAGAAAAACTCTTGGTATTTGATTTTAGTTAGACAACTTTGTCGTTCGAATCAAACTCACAAGGATCACAAGAAAATTTTTGTGACTCAAATCAAAGAAAAATCTAATTCAAATTAGACGTCCAGGGGCTAAATTCTTTTAAAAATTAAGCTTGATTCGAATCATGGTCTTTCGCGATTGAAATCATAGACCACAATTTTGAAAATTTTAAAAAATTAATTTTAATGCATGAGAAAATTAATTATTTATTAAATAAAAAATAACACATAAATTTTTAAAATTAAAAAAATTTATGCTTATGAAAACACAATTTTTAATATTGATGAATGATGATGTTATACTCAGATGAATAAAAGTAATCAGGTGCATGATATGCTTGGATGAATTATTCTATGCATACAATTACACAGACGTATATCAAACAGACAACACACCAAACACATACAATTAAAGTACACTACAAGAAGATAAAAGGAGATTGGAATGATAATACCAATATGACGATCTAGGCTTTAACTTGCTGCACACTAAAATTTTTTTAAACGGAAACAAAAATAACAAAAGAAAATTACAATCAATCATAGACAATTGGATACTATTTCCTTTAGACGTATGAAAAACACTATCACACACTCCTCTGCAGTATATCAGATGAACTTAAATGGTAGATATTCTAATAATATTTTATCATCATAATGATAATGAGCATATGATTAGCTACTTCATTGTTTGAACAAATATATTGACAACCTCAAATAACTTATTCAACACTTTGAGAATGATATGACTCTGTCAAAACTTTCATAACTAATGCTATTTTTTTTTTGAATTTCTTAAATAATTATTGAGCAATTAGTGAACATCCCAAACTTCACGAAATTATCTTCATCTTCTTTTACGATGATCTTGGAAAAGCATTTCAACAGGATATGCTTCTTCTTCCTTTCACCAATCTTTCTCAAGATTTTAACATGTACACTTATGTAACGAAATTGTTAACTTTACGAATAATCATCAACTAAGGCTTTAAGCTAAAATGCTAGATTTCTGGTTACTGCACATAACTCAAAACTTTGTTAATTTAATCCTGGATAAATTTGATTACAATGAACTTCATGGTTATAATTAAAAAATAGATTAATAGACTAGTAGATGATAACTTTAGTTTACTCTAGGCCATTTAAGTAATGATGTAAATCAAGTATTCAGATGATGATGAAACATATTGGGAAAATATTCAAAAGAAATTTTGTTGAATAAAAAAGAATCCAAATTCTCAACTTTTAAAGTCGCTTAGACTTAATAAAAAAAACCAACTCTTAAAGCCAATTTTGACATAATGAGAGAAACTAACCCGCTCTGGTACTAATTGTTGGTATGTTCTCATTGATCATATGCTATGAGAGCATACCACCAAACGAATTCACATAAGACGATTCTTTAGATTCAGAAATCACAACGACTTTAGGTTAACAACCACGATTTAGGTATCTAATGACTTTGTTAATTACATCTTCATTTTGAAAAGTCTTACCCATAACTAAAAAATGATTAACAATGTGAATACACTATTTTTTTCATATCTTGGATGTTTTATTCTAAACAACTCATACTCATGATACAATGTATTCATCCTAACCTTTTTTACTTACGAGGTACCTTTATGGATAATTTGAAGGGTGTCCCACATTTATTTAAACCTTAGACCTTTTTACATCAGTTGGCCAAATGAATTCAAACACAAGAGAGAGTGAATTATGATAAAACAATTTTTAAAAATGTTAAGAAAACATTTGATTTTACTTGATTGATTTAAAAAAAAAAAGAGATGAAGCAAAGATTAATCACAGAAGAATAGATAATTGAAAATTAAAGAAATATGGAAAAGAAAGAGCACAATAGGATTTATACTGACCTTAAACCACATGATCTACTCAAGTCCTCAAAGATTTTTCTTGAGAGTTTCACTAAAAATTTAGTCTTTTATCACAAGATAAATCCATAACCTTATACACTAAGCTCTTACCCTGATCCAACTTGCAACCTTTATAATCATATCAGACTCAAAAGAGAATAACACTCTTGATTTACAATTACAACTCAAGCACATTTAAACAACAATTACACAAATACAACTATTACTAATTATTTCACTCTGAACAATAAAATAATTTTAAGTGTATAAAAAGTTAAAAAAAAAAGAGTGACTAAGAGAGAAGAGTAACATTTATTTATTTTAAAGCGAAGTCTTTTTTATATAGTGTTTCTTTTGGTTAATACAATTTTTTTTGGATCAAATCTGTTTCATAATCGAATTAAACTGTTGCTTTAATCGACTATGACCTATAAAATTAAGAAATAACTAGCGAAATCCAAAGTCTATTGAATTAAAAGATTTTTTAATATATTATGGAGCGTGTTTCTTTCAGGCTTTAATCGACTATGACCTAGAAAATTAAGAAATAACTAGCGAAATCTAAAGTCTATTGAATTAAAAGACTTTTTAATATATTATGGAGCGTGTTTTTTTCAATTAAACAAGTGCCATAATTAATTAGAGAGCGAAATTTTACTTTATAATTAATTAAATAAGTTTTTTAACCAACTAGTATTTTAAAGAAGTATACGAATATTTTGAAAATAAATGAAGCTTTTATAAACTTCAATTATTTTTTATATTAATAATTAATAATTTGTTATTAGGAATTAAGTTTTTACATTTAGCAATAACTAAATATTTAAAAATTATTTTATTGAATATAAATTGGTATTAATAATAATTTAAAATATTTTAACATTTATACTTCAAAAACATATTTGATGTTTATAAAAAAGAATTTGAATTATAATTTTTTTAATATGTCATTAAAAGCTTGAGGTATTTAAATACTAAATCTAATATCTTAACTTTTTATTTATATGATTTATGCCTATCTATCAATTAGCTTAACATGTCAATTTACTAATATAACTTATCCTCAAGCTATTATTAGATATTGCTGTTGAAAGATATCTACATCATATCATTTAACTTATTTGGATCCATTATCTATTATAAAATTTTCATGATTTAATTCATATACAAATCTTTTTTTGACAACCATAATTCTCACCTCATTAAAAATATTTGATTTTAATCACAACCCTACTATTAATGTATCACAACCAACCTAATGTATTATTATTTATTTGTCAAAAGTCAAATAAAAAATAACTTTCATGTAGAAAGAAATCAAATCAAATCAATTATTTTGATAGAAAAATTACAATAAAAAATTAATTAAATAAAATATAAAATCTAATCAAATTTAATCTTAACCTTAGTGATTAATATATAATAATTAATTATATAATCTAACACAATTGCATAATTTGTTTGTTGGTGTGTGTTCATTGGTGTTTTTGTTCTATCCTCTTTCACAAATCTATAGATCCTTCCAATTGTTTTGTCATACGGTTACAGTTTTGGGCCAAGAAAGGGAACTATCTTTGTCTTGTGCTGTGTTCTCTTGTGTTTTCGAGCACTCAGAAGAAAACCCTTTTCGCCATGAGACCTCAGAAAACTTCGATCCACGCCATCTCCACATGGGTCAGGCGACAACCACCAAAGGTCAAGGCTTTTCTTGCCGTCGTTTCCGGCATGGCCGCTCTTGTTCTCCTCCGATTCATCGTTCACGATCACGATAATCTCTTTGTCGCTGCTGAGGCTGTTCACTCCCTCGGAATCTCCGTTCTTATCTATAAACTCATGAAAGAGAAAACCTGTGCCGGTTAGTAATTAAAATTCTTTCAAGATTTTGAATCTTTTTAATTTTTGCGCTATTGGGTAGGTTAAAAATTTCCCCTTTTTTGTTCTATCAAAAGATCAATTTTTTGGGATTTGTTTCTATAGACTTTGATCCCTTTATTAGATTTCCTTAAAAGGAAATTGAATTTTGTCTTTACTTTTCTACGGTCTCAATCAGATTGGCATTGTTTAGCTAGTTTCAATTGTGTTTGGCTTAATTGGATCAAGAAGAGACATTAATTGAATTTTTGATTTTGTGTTGATAATGGTTTTGAATGAATGATGTACACAGGATTATCACTCAAATCCCAGGAATTAACAGCTATATTTTTAGCTGTTAGGCTGTATTGTAGTTTTGTCATGGAATATGACATACACACCATACTTGATTTGGCTACTTTCGTCACTACGGTGTGGGTTATATACATGATTCGTTTTAAGCTAAAGGCTAGTTACATGGAAGAGAAGGATAACTTTGCAATATATTATGTGGTAAGCTCGAATTGTTTCGTCCTAAATTTAAAAGCTTTTTTTTCGTTTTCTTTTATGGTAAGTATGGTAGTTTGACATTATTGATTTGAGTATTCAATCCAGTATGTTTAGATGATAGAGATGTACTATGAAGCAGCTCACATATTTGATGAGGCATTGTGTGAAATGGTTGTATACATTGAGATTTTTTTGTAACTTGTGCATTTGTCTTCCATCGACATCATCTTGATATACTTTACTTTTGAAAATGGATGCAGGTGTTACCCTGTGCCATGTTAGCCTTGGTTATTCATCCATCAACTTCTCATCATATATTGAACAGGATTTTCTGGGCATTCTGTGTATATCTGGAAGCTGTTTCAGTTCTACCCCAACTTCGGGTCATGCAGAACACCAAAGTATAATTTCTTAACTCTGGGATCTATGTCCGTCCATCTTCTAATGTATGGGATCTGATTCTATTATTTTCCTTCTGAATTGTTTTATTTTGTACTTTCAGATCGTTGAGCCTTTCACCGCTCATTATGTATTTGCACTGGGCGTAGCAAGATTCTTGAGCTGTGCTCATTGGGTTCTCCAGGTCTGTTCATGAAATTTCACAATTTCCTTAGTCAGTCCTTTGATTCACTTGCAAATTTATAACTACACATTTTTTTGAATTGTCTTTCCTGTTGATCAAGGAGTGGAGCGTGAACGAATTTCGATAAATTTTAGTTTTTGTTTTTTTTTCTACGGTATAAGCATGACTACAACATTTTTTAAGGGCATCTTGTGCTGTAAAGGTCTTGCTATTTTGTGAGGGTCAAACACCATGTAAGCTACAATAGACAAAGCAGTTCTTACCATATTGGCAAATGATACTGATTTGACAACCCAAATCTGTAATCCCTGAGTTACATGGCAGCACTCCTTCTGTTGCAATGTTTGCGTGTTTGCAAGTTTACATCTGATCTTATTGATGGTCACGTGGTTACAAGGATGCTGCTGTTATTACCTTGTTTCTTATGTTTTGTACTTGGATTTTGTAACCATTGATCTCCTACTCACTTTTACTATTTCTTGTAACAGGTGTTAGATACTCGTGGACATTTGTTGGTTGCCTTAGGGTATGGTTTATGGCCGTCAATGGTTCTTATTTCAGAAATTGTCCAGACATTCATCTTAGCCGATTTCTGTTACTATTATGTCAAAAGGTTAGTATAGTTCATAATATAGTTTTTCTGCAATCGTTTTGCAGCTTTTGCTGGTTGCGACTTAAGATATGTCCAGCACGACTCTGCGCTGTTGTCCTAATGATGTTTATTTAATTGCAGCGTTTTCGGAGGACAGCTTGTTCTACGTCTTCCCTCTGGAGTGGTGTGATTAGAGATTTATGCCCTCACATTTTCTTTTAACTTAATCAGGCATCATGTTTGGTTACCCATGTTAGACTTAGAGTACACTTTATGTTGACATGCTTATTCTGTTCCTTGGTGGAAAGTGTAAAGTTGGGGATGAAAGTAAACTAGATATATTTTATGTTTTGCGGTACGGTTATTTATTATGGTTCGAAATGTTTTATATTACATAAAGTCTCTATATGATTAGAGTTTTTGTTACAATTACTCTTCTTTATTGATAAACTTTGTATTACAATTGTATAAAGTGTTCAAGCACAAAGGTTCCTTGCTAGAATCCCCTCAAAAGTGATTCCAGGTCCAAAAGCAAGTATCAATCCCCATTCAGGATCTCCTCCTCCTTCCTTTCTAATCTTGTTTCCCTCTTCTATCATGTACTCCAGCACATAAACAATAGTATTACTACTAGCATTTCCATAATCCCTTAGAGCTTTCCGACTAGCATTCAGCTTCTCAGGCAACAGCTCTAGCCGTTTCTCCATGCGGTTCAATATCGCCGGCCCTCCTGGATGAACAGCCCAAAACAGCTTATTGTACTCCTTTTTCTCCAACCCACCAACATCCATTAGGCTGTCACAGAATCCCTCAACACTGTCTTCAATTATCAGAGGAAGATCCCTCGCAAGCGTGAAGCTTATTCCTTCCTCTGTCAGTTTCCCATCGATTTTCTTCTCAGTGTCTGGTATAAACTCCTGAGCTGAAGTATGAAGCTCAAACAATGGCTTCTCAGTTTCAAATATCGGGTCTGAACCGATTATCATAGCACCAGCACCATCTCCAAAGAGCGCCACACCAACAAGATCATAGGGTCTATCAGCACTCGGTGGCTTGAATCCAATAATAGTAGTCTCAGAAGTAGCAAGCAAAACTCTGCTACCAGGGTTGTTTTCAGCTATGTCTTTTGCAACGCGCAAACCAGCCACACCACCAGAGCAACCAGCGAAATAAAGCATGATCCGTTGAACTTTAGGACTCAGTCCTAGGCTGCTCGATAAATAAAGATCACCACCCGGTAACCTAGCTTCACTAGACGAAACATAAACCACATGTGTTATGTCTGATAAAGATCCACCCCAATTCTTTATGCAAGCTTGAGAAGCTTCAATTGCCATTTGTGTCACTGCCTTGTTACATATCTCTAGACGTTGTTTTACAGTAGTCGCGCCTTCAACAGCAAGTTCTGGATACTTTTTTAGTATCTCCTCTGACATAACAACATACCTCGTTTTCACTGTTGTTGTCTTGCCTGTTCATGTCAAATTAAGCCAAAGTTAATAGTTAGTAACACTTAATCGCCGTTTTAGTAAAAAAAAATACTCGAACTAATGTCTGTATTTCATTATATACTTACAAAGTCTAGCAAGTTTCTGCTTAAGTTCAGGATTATCACAATTAGTGTCCCTGAAATATCCATCAACTAAATACTCTTGCATCACAAGCTGGTGAGGGAAAGCCTTGCCAAGAGCCAATATAGTAGCCTTACCTGGTGTGACATGCTTTGTGACAGTTCTAACTATACCTTCATCTCCCATATTTCTTCTTTTTGCCAGTTCAAACGTGTATTATATTTGTCTATGCAGTGAATGTTATGTATCCACAATATTTTGGGTGGAGAATGCACAAGTATATATATAGTATTGTATTTTGTTTGCATAGTAATAATAGTGTGACAAGTTTAGAATAGGCAATACATGAAGTGTGCAATTGGTAAATGTGTGTTAGTTGGGAGGTAAGTCGTTCATAGTAATTGTGTCATACATTAGTTGCTAGAATGCTGTTTTGACTAATGGAATTTAGCTTAATTATAAGATCTCTCTATGTTTAAGAATCATGAAAATTTAAATTGAGTATTTTATACTTTTAAATTGTTGGATTTAGAAGTGTAAAAGTTATAAAATTTAAAATGAATATTTTATACTTTCGGGTAGAATTCAAAGTGTAAAAATGGTCAAATTTAAAATAAACATTTTATAAGTTCGGATTGTAAAATATGAAGGTGTAAACAAACATAAAAATTTTAAAGTGAGTATTTTACACATTTGGATTATAGGATTTGGAAGTGTAAAAGAAATTTGAAAATTTTGAGGTGAATAATTTATATTTATAGAATGTAGAATTCAGAAAATGTAAAAAAATTAGTGATTATTTTATACCTTTTGGGGGTAGGATCTTGTACAAAAAAGTTGAAAATTTTAAAATGAAAGTTATAAACATTTGAATTGTGGAATCTAAAAAAAAAAATTATAAGAAATGTGTGATTCAAAAAGGCATAAGTTATTAGAGAAATCTATCCTTTTTTTATCATGTTAGGTCGATTTGAGGTTGTATGAGAATTTGTGAAAGGCATGGGTTTGATGAATATAGAGCAAGAACTTTACATGGTCATTTTTTTTTATGGGATGATAATTTCAATTACATTGTCAATCTTTTTTTTTATTGGAAGATAATTTCAATTAATAAAGAAAGCGAAAACAAACTCAGGGTTCCAACGGAGGAAAGTCTTTCAACCAGGTTCTGGTTCCATACAATTTACCAAATTTTGTCAAATTATGGGCATTTTCATTGAACTCCCTGTTAATAAATATAACAAAGGATAAATTAAAACTCCTGAAGAAAACCCTGTAATCCCCAACAATCGGTTCAAGCACCACTACCGCAACATCTGATTGGATGATAATGTCGTTTACATTCAAGCTCATTGCCAACTGTAAGCTCCACCTAATGGCCAGAATCTCCGCAACAGCAGGTTCCGCAGATATAACATTCGACCTACATGCAACAAAGTTTGTGCCTTCCTCAGGGTCCTTCATGACACAACCAATTGTGACCACACCATCGTCAAAAACACCTGCATCAACCTGTATGACTGTGAGTTTATTGCCCTTCACCATGGGAATAGTGGAAGTTTTTCTTTTTGTGGTGATCCCCGGATTCCACTTGTTAAATTCATTGACAAGGCCAAGAGCCTCATCCGTTGTCTGCACAGGATTGAATAATTTATGTTGAAGTAACATCAAATTACGAGCCTGCTAAATTTTATAGGCCAGAGTGCCCAACAATTAAGTGATAAGCAAATCCCCATACGAGAAAATGCTCTCCAGCCATGAACATATCCCTAATACAGAAGGGAGCCTGCAACCCAGGATAGAAGAGAAAAATGTTTGTCTGGCAAAAACAAACTCTAAGAACAAATGGTCTGCAGTCTCCGCAGCAGCATGGCAGAGAGGATATAAAGTGTCGTGAATCATACCTTTTCTCCACAAGTTACTACGCGTGGGCATGATATCTTTTGCGAGCCTCCATAAGAAGTTACGAATCCTGGGGTTAAAAGGACCCTTCCAGATGGACTTCCACCAGACTTTGATGAGGGTGACACGATGGGCCAGGTTGCAGCCTCGCTTTTGCCTACATACACAAATCATAGGCCGACCACACAAAATATACCCCATTCTTTTCATAATGCCAAATAACTTCGTCATCAATGTTGCATTGGGAAAGAGGAATACTAACTATGTGGGACACTTCCAACTGCCCAAAACACGCAGCGACCAGATATTTTTTCCAAACACCAAGCTCATTATCAATGAGGTCACTCACCACAACCTCCCTATCCAAACTACCACCCAGACCAATGATTTTAAAGCCAGGATTACCAGGGATCCATATGTCTTTAAACACCATAACTTTCAATCCGTACCCAACTGAACAGGATTCTTGGCACTCAAAATGCTTCTCCATGCATAACTTGGGTTAAAATCAACTGAGCAATTGTCAAAATCGCATCTTGGATGGTACCTCCCCTTTAAGACTTCCCCACAAGGGACTTCATGTTTGATAGAAGCCTCCAATACTGCTTACCCAAGAGACTTGTGTTGAATTCACTTATGCCACGTAACCTCTTCCCTCCCTCACCATTCGCCTTGGCCAACTTGTCCCAGCTTAACCAATGAAGTTTCCTCTCCCCATTTTTTGAACCCCACCAGAATTTCACAATTAGACTCTCAATTTCCTTGCAAGTAGTTTCCAGAATCTTGTAGCAACTCATGATGTAACTTGGAATTGCTTGGTCCAGAACTTTAATGAGCACTTCTTTTCCCCGCGCGAGACAAAAACCTATCCATCTAGCCCTTTATTTTCTTCTAAACTCTTTCCACGACCATAGAGAAAACTTCCTTTTTTGACCTTCCGAAGATGACTGGTAGACCAAGATATCTAGAATGGCTCGAAACCGTCTTTACTCCCATCCTTAACCGGATCAAATCTTTATCATCTTCGCGCACATTTGACTAAACAGGGCCTAAGATTTATCAAGGTTTACCACCTGTCTAGAAGACATCTGATACTTGTTTAAAACCGCCAAAATTCTATCAGCTTCACAAGTGTTAGCACGGGAAAATAACAAACTGTCCTCCGCGAAAAAGAGGTGTGTGATCACTAGAGCTTTCCGCGCAATTTGCAGACCGTGTATCCTCCCTTCCTGGATTTTCTTCTTAATTAAACCCGACAACACATTTGCACAAAGAATGAATAAATAAGGTGAGAGAGGGTCCCCTTGACGGAGACCCCTGCCAGGCACAAAACTTCTGCACAGCTGCCCATTTAGCAGCACCATGTACGAGACAATTGAAATACATCTTCTAATAAGATCCACCATTTTGTCAGGAAAACCCATCGATGTAAGAACATAAATAATGAAAGGCCACTCCAACCTATCATAGGCCTTGGACATGTGACCCCTTTTCCCTTTCTTCCTCTTCTTAAGCCAATGAAAACACTCTATAGCTACCAAGGCATTGCCAGTGATAAGCCTACCTTGGACAAAAGCCCTCTGTTCATCATCAATGATTTTTGGTAAGATGTGCTTGATACGATTAGCAATGGCCTTTGTCACAATCTTTATCACAGCGTTACATAAGCTGATTGGCCTGAAATCCCTAGGAGTAGAAGGATTCTTGCACTTGGGAATCAACGCAATGTGTGTTGAATTTATACCCCTCGAATCTCTACCATGATTCAAAATATCTAACACCAACTTGCTAACCTCATCTCCCATGATATGCTAATACTTCTGGAAAAAGAGGGCTGGAAGGCCATCCGGGCCAGGCGCTTTTAGAGGGTTCATTTGTGAGAGAGCATCCTTGACTTCTAGTAGTGTAAACTTCTCATTGTACCAGTTGACATGCCACAACTTCAATTTCCTTGCACAACCCTACAAACTTCATCAATGTTTACAGGATTAGAGGTGGAGAAAATGTCCTCAAAATATCCAGTAAGTAATTTGTCACAGTGGTTTTCACCCCTCCACCAGAGCCCCCGATTGTCCTTAAGTTTCTTTATGGTGTTTGTATTTCTCCTCTGATCAGTTTTCTTGTGGAAGAACTTGTTGTTCTTGTCACCATGTTGGAGCCATAAAGCTCTGCTCTTTTGTCTCCACATAACCTCATCAATTTGGAAGAGTTTTTGCCGCTGATCCTCCAACGCCCTGTATGTTTTAATATAATCCTCCTCCGAATCCCACCTTGCATCATCCTTCAAAAGATTCTCAATTCTTTTAATCTCCTAGTTAACAGCACCTACCATATACTCCTTGAAATGCTCCCCAAGATTTTGAATTGCATCGAATTTCCTCAGGTTTTGACAAGAACTATTGTTTCACAGTTGATTGACCAAATCTTCGCATCTTGGACATCTGCTCCAAATCTCCTCAAATCTGAATAAATGAGTCCTTTCCCCCTCTTTCCTCTCCACTTCAGCTTCCAGATCTATTCTAATCGCAGTGTGGTCTGACCTATACCTCGTCAACTGACTAACTTTGACATGTGTAAATCTGTTAAGGAAGCCGTTATTAGCCAAAACTCTATCCAACCTGCATTAGATATTCTCCCCACCCACTCTCCCATTAGTCCAAGTAAAAAGGTAACCCTCAAAGTCTACGCCAATGAGCCCACAAACCTCCAAAGAATGTCTCCCATGGGACAACTGGCTAGGCGTTCTTGAAATTCCCCCTTTTTTCTCGCTATCCAAAACCACATCATTTAGGTCGCCAAAACCAATCACTCTGTCTCCCCCACTGCTGACCAACTCTTAGATAAGCAACCAAGTATTCTTCTTCTTATGATTTTCAGGGAAACCATATATGCCAAAAAATATCACGGTTGGTTGTCTTGATCATCCACTCCAAATCCCCAATATGATTCAGGGAGTAAGACAAAATATTAACTTGAATCCTCTCTTTCCGCAAAAGAAAAAGCCCCCCTGAACGCTCATGGCCATACCCATTTCAATCAACGGCCAAAAACCCTTCAAAACCAGACTTAAATTTAACCTTCTGAACCTCTTCCTGCTTAAGACGAGACTCCATAACAAACACCATATCAGAATTTTCATTTCGGATGAGCCTCAACAAAGCTTGAACTGCACGGGGATTTCCCAACCCTCTGCAGTTCCAACTTATCATCTTCATTATTGTAGGCGGTGTTGGTCTTCCAACACCACCTCTGGTACAACTTCTGTTCCTTCCACAATACCTGCTTGTCCCTTTAATTTCTTCTCCCCACTACCATCACCCTCCAAGGTCCCATCTAAGATCATCACATCAAACAAATTTCTTTTGCCACATTCTGCTTCAAGTTTCTTCACCCTATTTGGGTTTTCCTTACTAGTTGTTTGTGTCCTGGTCCACTTCCTTCTATTTTCACTAACTCCTGGTTGTTTCCTTTCGCATCTTTTCCTGCATTGAAGATATCCACTGGCCCCAACGATTCCACCATAGCTTCAATTTCCAGCACCGTCTTCCCTGTGGTCAGACCCTTTTGGAGGTTCACATCCATGCCTTGGCCTACCTGATTACCTTCCTCTCTCTAGTCAACTTCACCCTCTTCCCATTCTTTTACTTTACCTTTCGTGTCACATCTGCTCTGACCCGAAGAAATATTAAAAAGACTCTTGCTGCACGAGCTTGAGTTTGAAACCTTCTTCCTTTGGTCTTCTTGGATTCTTGGGAGTGGTGATGCTCTTAGCCACACTCCAAAGGACAAATCTTGTTCTTCTAAATACTCGAAACCCTCTTCACTAAGATCCTCCATGGCTTCACAGTCTTTTTCTCCTTGAATCGCACCACTGTCCCCCTCTTCAAAGGCTGCTTTAGATCAATCCTTACTTTAATCCTCAAGAAACTTCCGTATCTGTGAGCTTCTTTCTAGGAATGCTCAAATTAACCGGTTTGATGGTTTATTCATAACCATATCCGAATCCGATTTTCAAAAACGGATTAATTTTATTTTGGTTTTTCAACCAATCCATTTTTAAAATTTGTTGGACACCCACATCCAATTGAATGGATAACCACAACCAAATAAAAATTCAGAAGAAACCCAATTGCAATTTTCTATTCTGCTCTCTGATCGAAGATATGCTTCTCTCAATCTCATTTCCATTGTGAAACCCTAATTTTAATCTAAACGAGTCTTAGTTCTTCTCTCTCAATCGATGTATTCTTTCTTCTTTTTTCAATCTCATTGGAAAACCTTAACGTAAACGATCATCCTCCTTTTCAACTCAGGTAAATGCATTTACGTTCCTTGTATTTCAATTGTTCCATTTTTTGAATTTTATGTTTGATATGTGTTTCATTTTCGATTTTGCTACTTATATTTCAACCATTCCATTTTCTGATTTTATGTTTGATGGTGTTCCATTTTCAATTCAGTTTTATTTTCAATTCAGTTTTATATATGACTTTAATTTGATTGCATTCTTGAGTTTGATGATGCCTTTTAATGCTTATTGCAGGTTTATTATGGAAATTTCACCTCAACAAACGTTTAGAAAAACCCCAGACAGTTTATTAATCAGGTGCCTTATTTCTACTTTATTTTAGCGATTGATGAAAATTATTCAACTAGTGTATAATTTTATATTAGATAGTAGCAACCAATTTATCAATGGAACCTACTATATTATAATCTGGGCATTAGAATTGGAACTGGAACAGTTGTTCATAACAATTTTTGCTTTTTTCTTTTTAACTATTTAGTACTATTTTATCACTAACACCTATTGACAATGACTTAGTGTGGACATGGGAGATCCTAGATTAACATATTATTCTAGATACACATAGCAGCATGATTATATATTTGAATTGGTTCATGACAGCTTGTTAGGAATGCAGCTGTAATCTGGTGAAAAATTGAATGCTAAGATAGTGGTATTGAATTAGGAATTGTGAAAAGGATGAATGCAGGCTGTTGTATTTGATATTAAGATTTGTGTCACTTAAACTGATAAGAAAAATATCAAATTTCAAAGAGGCTGCTAATGTCTGTCAGTAAAACAGAAAAAACATGTTACTGTCTTAACAGAAACACAATTGAACTAAAATGATAATTAAAACTTCTTTGCAATGAAATAGTGTATATACCTTTCTTTCCTCTTCTTGTTTGTGCTTAAGAACTTCCGAAGGCCACTCAGATATTTACAGCAAACAGCAGGACTGCATGATTCAAACAAATACGATATCTGTTCATCCTATTTGTTTAATGCCAACCTTCTTGAGGTTGGCTGAAATCATGGTTTTCTAGCCGAAGAACTCAACAGGGTTTTGATACAGAAGGCACAGTCTTGGCATTTTTTCTGTTCTGCTTGTTGGAATACTAGTTATTTGATTGCAATTTTCTCATTCTAGCTTTGTTTGGTTATATTTATAAAACATGTTATGTGGAGTTTGAGTTTTATTTTATTCTTGATGTAATAATTAAATTAATAATGTTCTGTGGTTACTGACTAAAATTGAGTCCCCTGATGCTTTGGTGCAGGTGCTGAAGTTGTTGTTCTTTGCATCAGCAAATCCGACGATGTTCTAAACTATCAGACATTTACAGATGCTAAGGGGATATACACATTCAGAACTTTTGTTTACCGACCGCCGGTCGACGTTCCATCTTACTGCTGATATATACAACTACTGTCTTTTGTTGTTTTGAATCTCTATTAGTGTTTCTGCTTGAATGAAAACAAAATAGTTGTATATGGATGTGTCTGCAATGTTAGTACTAGAAGTTTATTGTAAGTTTATTGTTGAACTAGTAAAAGTTACTACTAAACTAATTTTGCATATTTGTAAGGAAATATTTACGTTTTCCTATTTGAATCTCGGTCCATGTAAGATCAAAGGTAAAAATGCTACTTTTTGGTTGAATTTCTAGGACAATGGTAGATGGTGAATTTAGTTATTGCAGTGCTTTGTAATAGTAGATGGTGAATTAAGTCAAAAACTGATTTTAGTTGAAAAACCGATTGTTAAAAAATGAATGTCCAATTTTAAAAACTGGATTTTTATATTCAAATCCGGTTTTAAGTTGAAAACCGAATATGAACTCTAAAACCGGATATAAAATATATAATTGGTTGTAAAATTTGCTTATGGGTATAACCGATGTATAATTGGTTTTATAAAAACAAAACCATATATATGGATGTTATGACAACCAGTTAAAATAAATGGTTTTGTTTTGGATATGGATGAGTTTAGTGAATAAACCATGAGCATCCCTACTTCTTTCGAATCCAAATCCACGAAATCTCCCAGGATGCCCCCTAGTTTCTTAGCCATAACTTCAGATCTGAGTAAAAAGGGGCAGTTCGTAAATGCGAACCTAGAAAACACGGAAATGCATATTCAGGTCAGAATGTTGTTCCTCCCCTGACATACGGCTTAGAATTAGTAAATTTCTATCAAACCTCCACGGCCCATTCTTCAGAACCCCTTCAAGATCTCTCTTCGCAGTGAATCAGAACAGAAAGATATTTTACTCAACTCTTGAACTTCAACGGGGTTCTTCAGCTTCCACGCCCTTATCACTGTGCTTGTAAAGATTCTTGAGTTGAAATTGTTGTCAGTCCATAATTTCCCAGCTAAAGTACGTATAAACACCTCCCCTTTGCATAATACCCTCTTCTTCCTCTTTTGACAGTTGTAGACTCCTCCATTTCTCCATGTTTGTTTGTTTGAAAAGGAAAACCTCCCCAACGTGTAGACCGAAAGACACGACCGACCACAAGAAACCAAAGATGACGATTGGACCACAGACCGTGATAACCTTCTAGGTAGAAGAAACAGATCTAAACAAATGGATGGACACGAGTTAGAAGAAACTGGGACTGGGAATCTCAAACCCTAGAAAGGATAAGATTGGGATTAAACACTATAAATTATAGAGAGAATGTGGAATGTGCATGATATTTAATCACTATTTTACAATGTGGGATTAGATTATTATTTTTGACTAGATAAATTGTATCATTGATAATACAATGACTTAGATTTGTATCCCTAAACTAGAGAGATAATAATATGGTGAGAGTGCATTTTATTGCTCTTGCTACAACCATTGAAAAATCAGTTAAAGTTAAGGGCTGGAATATGAAGGTTTTATGTGGAAAGTATGTTAGGGTTTGTGTTGACTTGAACATAAACAAACTGGTTGTTGGCCACATAAATTTTTTTGGTAGGTGGTTGAAAGTGGAATACAGTGTGACTCAAAATTGTTCCTAGAATGTGCAATAAGCTTTTGTGGCAACATAGGCATTACATCCATCGTCAATAGTTGAACCACATCTGATTGAGAGAGAAAATGGTCAAAATACAATAGGTGTAACAACTTTTAGAGATAATTTATAAGAATACAATAGGTGTAACAACTTTTAGAGATAATTTATAAGCAAAGATGATTCTTCTAGGTATAGGGAATTTGATTAGTTGTTTCTAAAGGAAAAATAAATAAATTCTAGCAACAAATCCTAATATTAAAGAAGAGAAAATATTGAGATTCTTCGACATTATAGAAAATAAAGGTAAATAATTTAATCTTCTTAGTCTTGTTAATGAAGACTTGAGGAAATAAATCTCTTTGACATCTTTTAATCAGACAATTTCTTCTTCTTCTCTCTCTCTCTCTCTCTCTCTCACTCACTCAGTATATTAAACACTTTAAGTGAGAGAAGGAATGAGAGAAAATGAAAAGTAATCGATGAATTGTTATTATTGAAAACTATGTAAAACTGAAATATAATTATGTGTATATATATAACTATGCTACTTGTATGCTAAGTAACTAACATAACAAACCATAACCCTAACTAACTTGGGTTTGGGGTACAACTTGAATTATATCACAACATACCCCTTTATAATCCAAGTTGTCGAACACATATTAGTCATAGTCGATATGAACTATTCATAATTTCTTTCTTAAAGTTAGGAATCTATCAATCTTCAACCCTTTGGTGAAAATGTCAGTCAATTGTGCTTCACTCGAGCAATGTCTCACTTCAAATTCACCGTGGTTTACCTTGTCCCTTTGGAAATGAAACCTAGCCTTAATGTGCTTACTCCTTCCATGCATAACTAGACTCTTTGCAAGATTAATGGCTGACTTGTTGTTGATCTGCATCACCAGAAGTTTCTTTACTTCGACCTCCATCTCTTTCAGTACAAATCTGATCCAAATTGCTTGACATGCAGCATATAATCCTACCATATATTCAGCCTAACATAATGGTAATGTCGCCACAAATTGTTTTCTCGAGCACCATGAGATTGAGGCACCAAATACTTGAAAGAAATAATTATTTGTGCTTCTTCAATCTTTCTTATCTCCACACCAGTAAGCATCTGAATAACAAGTATTCTAAGCTTCTTTGTTTTCAGAGTCTCATGGAAATAAAATTTAATAGTTTGTCGATCCTTTTAAGTATCTTAGAATTCTTCTTGCAGCCATCATGTCTGACACCCTTGATTCACTCATGTTTAAGCCAAAAGACTATTTAAGCCGATCAAAACCTCCAAAATCTATTTTAGTTTTTTAATTTTAAAATTCTTAAATAAAAAATAGTTTTTAAAAGTAGTTTCGTAAAATTAGACTATCAAACATATTTTATAATTAAAAAATAATTTTACAAAACGAAATCAAACAAACATACAATTTTTATTTTCGTCATTTAAATTTCTAATGATTTTATTTTCTGTCTAAAGTGTTCATACTTCACTTTTTTTTTTCAATTTTCTTCTCACAATTTATTTATCATGTTTTATTTCAATCATTTTTTACACTACTTTGTATTTATATTTAAATAGGACTTTCCTTATTTTATTGAAAATATTGGAAAATTTTCTTACATCAAAATTGAGTTTCCTTTAAAAAGATGCATTGGAATTAAGTGTTCTTAGATTTTCTCAAGTTCACACCATCATTTAATTCACAAATTGTTGAATTCCATCCGCATGATCATATTTTTATGCATAAATACTTGTTTATTTTTCAAAGTCATTCACTCTTATATTCAATGTCTATTGCATTTATATTTTAACAGACCGCAAAATTCATTCACATAAATGTTATACATTTGTAAATCAATTCCACTGCATTCTTAAAATACTAAATTAAGCATTACTCTTAGGGAGATTTTTTTCATATAAAAGAAAACTGTTTATTATAAATTGTTTAAAAGGTAAAATAAAATTTCGAGAAAAGAGTAAAGTAGGGACTGGCCAAAGGTGGGGTAAGCGATGTGATGAAGTGGTGTGAAAAGGTTTTGTCATGTAACTGATGCTAGGCCCGTCACATAACAGGCCCATTCAAATAACAGATTTCATTTCAGTTTCAATCTGCGTTGATAACGAACACCTAAACTGAATTTCCCGTCGACGATAAGATGCTGAGAAATCTCCGATCCCGGCGACGCTCTCGTTACGGCGGCCTCCTTTGCGCCGTCATTTCAACACTTCTTCTCTTAATATCACTCTCCTTCCTCCGCATCCATTCTCTCCGTCGCTCCCCAACTCACGAGGTAAACTACGACTCCCTCCTCTCCGATTCATCGAACGAGGACACAACCGGCGGGGAGGACACAATCGACGCACTGGACATAGTGGAAGAACAGGTTCCTGAATCAACAGCCGACGCAGAAGAAGACGACGAGCCAATTGAAGAGAGCAACAAAGCTTCAGGCTATTTTTTCTACCACGTAGAAGGTGTAATAAGAAGATCATTCAGCCAGCGATCGATTATGACGATGAAGGAGGAATCTAACGAAGGATTCAGGATTTTCGAAACGACGGTGGAGGATCGCGGGAAGACCGCGTTTGGTTCTGATGACGTGGCGGTGGACGAGTACGTGAGGATGAAGATGATGGAAGTGAAGGGAATCGAGGACGCGCTTTTGTTGAAAGTTGGTAAGAAACCTTTGAGAGAAGGTTGGAGTAATTGGTTTGATAAAAAAAGTGATTATTTGAAGAAGGATAAGATGTTGAAGTCTAATTTGGAAGCATTGAATCCTTTGCATAATCCTATTTTACAAGATCCTGATAGTTTTGGTCTCACTGGCCTCACCAAGGTTGATAAACTCTTGCAAAAGTCATTGGTAAAGGAGCTAAAAATTCCATTTCCTCCTAGGAAAATCACTAGGGAACCCACATTAGCAGCATAACTTAGTCATAAGTTTTTCAATATTATTTCTTTTTTTTTTTATAGCTAGGTATTTTTTGATTCATTGTAGTATGATTGTTGTAGAATGTTGATATTGATGGGTTGAAACCACATACAATTGAGCCGGCATGATTTTATCCCACCTTGTGCAAAAATGAGAAACTAGAATTACACCTTACTGAAAGAGTTTTATATTGAGTAGAGACAGTAAGAACAAGAGAAAACAATTTCTTGTTTGTTTCCCAGATTGCGTTTATTGATAGCATGAACTTGTCTCACCGCCTCTCATAACCAAATGGGACTTGATGGAATTCAGAAGTGGACTGCAACCTGCAAGTGTATGTAAGTTGTGTTAGATAGTTTGGTAGTGAATTATCTATATATGATGAAAAAACTGAGTTTTTTTACTGCTCTTCATATAGTTAACAGAATTTTCTGATCATTCTGTCTATATCTGGAAGCTGTTTTTGTATTACCCCGAATGCTTGTCATGCAGAACACTCAGAATATAATTTCTTAACTCCAGGATCTACGTCATCATCTAATGTATGGATCTGATTACAATACTTTCCATTCTGAATTGTTTCATTATATAACGATCTATAAAGCACGGACTCCAACATGGACACTGGGACACGACACTAACACAGACACTCCGACACCGATAATGTAAAAATATAGGACACCGACACCGCTACATATATCACAATATTTGAGTTTTATTTTTCCAACTTTCATTTAAAGAGTTAAAAATATTTTAATCAAAATTAACGTCGAATCAAAGAAAATAACTATTTTTCTAGAGGACACATGTTTGACACTTGTTTGACTTTTCCGACACGTGTTGTATGAGTGTCATACAAGTGTCGGACACCGCGACACATCTATTTCTGGAGGTGTCTGTGCTTCATAGATAACGATATAGCAAATTTCGTGAGATGTGCTCTTTGGGTACTTCAGATCTGCATCTGTACACGACATTTTGTATATTATGGAGTCTGTCTGTTCTCTGATTCATTTACAAGTTCAGGGATTACTTGATTCTTTGATACCTAAGACATATTTTTCTGAATTGTTTTTCCCTTCAATCAAGGAGTGGAATATTAATATTATTTGATAAATTTTTAGGTCTCATTTACTTTGTGAAAACATTTTCTGTTTTCATTGTCTAAAATATGCATTCGTTTTAATTTGCTAATTAGAAGATGCGAGTCTTAGATGAATAATTGTGATGGAGAGAATATAAAATGTCAGTTAGAGTGGCGCGTTTATAGAGATAATGAAAACAATCTTTTGACAATTTTGTTGTTTCCAAAAAACATACACAGTTGTTTATTGCAAGAGTCTAGTATCTCCTTGTTAGTAAACTAACCCAGATTTTATGAAATAAAAATAGATAACATTTTCATAGAGGAAACAGGGCCTTAGTTTTCTAAGCAATTTTTTAAAGGGCATCTTTTGCTGTAAAGATCTTGCAATTGCCATGTTGTGAGGGTTGAAATCATTGTGGTATATTGTAGGCTACAATTGACAAGGCGGCCTTACCATGTCTTTGCAGAAGATACTAATTTGACGACCCAAATCTGTAATCGCCTAACCACATTTCAGAGTGGCATGTGTTTTGCCTGTAACTTGTTTTCTTTTCAAGCCAATATTAACGTGTTCCGACTCAATATTTTGTTACATGTTATTGATATCCATCCGACTACAAGCTTGCTGCTATTTCTTGACTATCTTCTTTTGTGATGTATCCTAATTGGATTTTGTAACAGCAGATCTCCTACTAACATACTATTTCTTGCACAGGTGTTAGATCTATGTTGACATTTGTTGGTTGCCTCGGGGTATGGTTATGGCCGTCAACGGTTATCATCTCAGAAATTGTCCAAACCTTCATCTTAGCAGATTTCTGTTACTACTTACTATTATGTCAAAAGGTTAGTAGTATAATTCTAAATTTAGTACTTTTGTTTTTTTTTACTTGTTTCTGCATTCCTATTTTTTATAGCTTTTTTCTTGGCGCAACACATAAATCGCGAACCTAGCTTCAGTCAATGAGACATAAACCACATCACAGTGGGAAATCGGATTCCAATAGAATAATGTAGGAAATCGGATTCCAATAGAATAAAACGTGAAAATAGTGAAACAAATAGTTGGAGTTTTTGAATTCATGTGGTTTTTAAATGCGGTTTTCATCAAATTGATGGGTAAAGACACAAATTGGCATTGTTTAGGGTGACAAAAAGATTGGAAAAAACTAGTCATTTTGTCTTGATTTGTAGGAATATTCAGTGAGTTGAAGCATATTCATTTGTTAGATATTCACGCAGCTACATGATTCCAACACTTATTAGTTAATGCACATAACAATTAACGTCATTGCACTAATAACATTTTGTAGTGAGCACTAGTTAAACACTTAATCCCAAAGGGTTGTTATCCTTATCCTTATCCTTTTTCTTAAGTAGACAAAGACCCATGAGTTCAGCCAACTCCCGAGTAGTGGATGAAAAGGTTTTGATGTCTGTTCAGAGTCGCGAGAGAAATTGTATGGGGCCCAAAAACCCTTCAAGAGGAAAGTTTCTGGCTTCTATTGGAGCACATGAGATTTTCAGCCCGGAGGTAATAATTAATTACAAATTTCAGTTATTATTTTCTGGACAAGATTCTTTCTTGGTTTCATATTTTCAACATTATTAATTTCTTCGTAAATAATACTGTAGTCCCATATAGTAAATTTCCTCAACAATAATAATCTTGAAATTACGATTGTGACACACAGAACTATGCATTGTTAGGATGGGAACTGGTCAAGTTAAGTAGAACAATCTTCAGATTTCAAGCAAGTCACAACAGAAGACCTCATTGTAGAACATTCATCATTAGAATTTTTGTTATATATATTTATATATATCATTCTATTTTAATAATAAAAAGAAAGTCATGCCTAAGAAATATGACTTATGACTTTAGTGTGCTTCTTTAAAAGCTTTGGGTTCGAATAACTTGTGTCAAGTCTATAACACTAACTTCAAAAAAAGTGCCCACAAGTGAAATGTGGTATTGTTTCCCTTAGGTTAATCGGTCCTAATGCCGAATACCAAGCTTTAGAAAAAATAGAGCATTTGGGTTCGATATCTAGTTTAATGAAATAGTTAGATATTGCTTATTTCTTAGCTAAACTCTGAATTATTACGATTTCTTCTCCTAAAATTTAGTGGGTTAAAAAGGAAGAGTTAAATATGAAAATGTTTCTGTGGTCCTCCTAAATATTTCAAATTTTATTTTTAATCTTTCAAAATATTTCTTTTAAAGAATGATCCTTCTAAAATTTTTTATCCACACTTTTGGTCCCTCTTGCAACTTAGCGACGGTTTTTACAACTTAGATACATAATTAGTCACGATTTTAAGGACGGATTATTACTTAGCGACAGTTTTAACGATAATTTTAGTATTATGGATTAAAAGTGTGAATGAAAAATTTTAGAAGGATCAATTTTTGAAGAAAATATTGAGAGACTAAAGAAGAAATTTAAGATATTTGGGTGGATCACAAACATATTTAACCAAAAAACATTGCTATGTATTGACAAGTATGTTAAAAAAATTATTTTTTCCATTACTATTTATATATAAGAAGTATGTTAAAAAATTATTTTTTTCAATGCTATGTGAATCAATTTCACACATAAAATTTTCTCTATTTTCCCCCTTCTATTCAACCAAAATTGTTTAATTTCCTATCACTAACTAGGTATATAAAATAATAACAATCCATTTTTTCTTCATTTATAGACATGGAAAGCAGCTTTAACAGAATTAGTGGCAACTGCCTCACTAATGTTCACCTTGTCTACCACCATTATTGCATGCTTGGACTCACACGAAGTTGATCCTAAGCTTAGTGTCCCCTTTGCAGTCTTCGTCATCGTCTTCTTATTCTTAATTGTCACAGTTCCTCTATCTGGTGGCCACATGAGCCCTGTTTTCACATTAATAGCTACTCTAAAAGGTGTTATCACTCTTTCTCGTGCACTCCTTTATGTCTTAGCACAATGCATTGGCTCAATAATCGGTTTTTATATTCTCAAATGTGTGATGGATCCAAGACTAGTAAAGACATATTCATTGGGAGGTTGTGCTATTGGTGGCAAAGGACTCAATTCTAGTATCAATCAGTGTGAAGCTTTGATATTGGAATTCTCTTGCACATTTTTAGTACTTTTTTTGGGTGTTACATTGGCTTTTGACAAAAAAAGGTCAAAGAATTTGGGCTTGCCGATGGTATGTTTGGTGATAGCTGGGGCCATGGCATTGGCAGTATTTATGTCCATAACTGTAACTGGACGGGCCAGTTATGCTGGTGTTGGGCTTAACCCAGCAAGATGCTTAGGTGCTGCATTGGTTCATGGAGGTTCACTATGGAATGGGCTTTGGGTTTTTTGGGTTGGGCCTATTTTGGCCTGTTTGATCTATTATAGCGTCTCTATCAACCTACCAAAAGACAGTTTGGTTTTGATGGAAGGAGAAAATGATGTCTTAAAGTTGCCTCTTGGTTCTAGTGCGACAATACCTAAGGGTGACATTTCAAAGGAGACTTTTTATTCCACCTCTCATATATCTCAAAACACTTGATTTATTTGGATTATATAATTCCAATGCTTGTGTTGCATAATCCGAACAAATGAAGTGTTTTGAGAAAAGTTGGAGGATAGATTAACTATCTGTTTTAAACTATATCACAATAGAAGAAAGTGAAGCTGATTTTCAAGTTATGTGTGAAAAGGGATGATAAACTTTGTGACTTTGTTGTCATGCTTCTTAACAACTACCACTCACTAATAATAGTTTGGTTAAGGGAAAGGAAACTATTCTCACTTTTTCTCTTGTATTATTAGAAATGACTAGAATATATGGTTCAATTATTACTTAGGACTTATATTATTGTGTTTTGGCTTTTTATTTAAAAAACTATTTAAAAAACTATTTAAAAACTATTATTTTGATTCTTTCAATTTTAAAATAAGAACATAAACGTGAGGAATATAATTTTAAAAATTTTAGCAGTTAAAAAAAACAAGCCAGCCAATAAGAAATTTCTGTTTAATTTTTTATAGAACAAATTTATAAAACATTTCTGAAAAGTTATGATTTTTCTTAAAACTATTTTTAAAAGTCATATACTGATTGTGCAATTTTAAATTGAAGAGCATAAACTTGAGAAAAAAGAATTAAGAAAAAAAATTGTAAACAGTTTCAAAAATTAAGGTAGCCAGACAATTTTTTTATTTAATTTGCTAAAAGACTATTAAACAATTGATATTGTTCTGGGCCAACCGCGCACAATTGCAAAATAAGAAGTTGCCACGAGAAAATATTTTTTTTTTCCTTCACGTCGTAAAGTATTTATCAAGTAAATTCAATCTCCCAAGATCAATTCAATAGTTGGTCGGTTCTCACGTGTATTAGGTTACTAACCATTTTTTTATCTGAAAATAAAAGTGCACCACTTTTTAAAAATTTGAATAATTTTCATTTAAATTTTACTTTTTATTTTCTTATTAATTTGAGTAATTTTTCTTATTAACTATGTACTGATTTTGCATCTAATAGGTGCTGCTTTGAAAGATCGTTTGGCCACTTTGTTAGAGTCTTAGTGGATTTGGATTTGAACTCTGATATTTGTTATAAAGTCTTAGTTGAAAGTTATAAAGTCTTAGTTGAAAGACTAGGTTTTGCGTTCTTTGTTGATCTCGAATATGAAAACCTTTCGGAGTTCTGTAAACACTGCAATAGTATTGGTCACTCTTTGGAAAATTGTAAACATCGTGGAGACGAAGGCGAAACTGGTGCACAGAAACAGAAAGCAGTAGAAGAAGCAGATAATGGTAAGCCACATAATTCTAAGAAACACATCTATGTTCAGGTGCCTATTAATAAGCCAACCATTATTAAGCAGGTAGATCTGTCTCAGATTCATACTGCTGTAGAGAATAGCCATGACAAAGACAAACAGAACCAAGTGAACATTGGTGGATCTATGGGTATTCTGGAAGTCGATAATACAGTGGATGACGTTGTTATGGTTGATGACACAGATAAAACATTGGCTTTGGTCAGTGAGGCGGAAAACAAATTTGCAGATGCAGAATGTATTGGCAATACTCAAAGGAATTCACTTGAAGAAGTCCCTGAAACTAATCCAGAGCTACAACAGGATCTGATGTTCCTCAATGCTTCTTGGAATAACATGGTCCACCAGGAGATGGTAAAGCAAGGCATTGGTGATAATGGTTTGAACTCCTTGGGGGTAGACGACGATGGCTTTGTGAAAGTGAAGTCTAAATCCAAGAAAATGATGCAGAAAAACAATGCTTTGAGAGATAATTACAAGACAAGGTCTAGGCCTGGTAGTGCGTCTAATACTCCATGAATTGTTTATTTTGGAATGGGAGAGACTTAGCCAACTCTCCAACAAAATTGGCGCTAAAAAGGTTAGTTTTGAATTACAAACCTCAGTTCGTTTTTATTGCGAAACCGTGGATGGATAAGGATCACTTCTCTATGTCCTGGCTCCGTAGGTTAAATCTCAAGTTCTTCGCTGTAAATAGTAGGGAATCTTTGCTTCCAAACCTTTGGTGTTTATGTGATTCTAGCATCAATCCAAATGTGATTCACATAGATGACCAACAAGTATCTTTTTCTGCGTTGGTTAATGGCATTTCTATTGGTATCTTGGCCGTTTATGCATCTACCAGCTACATAACTCGCAGAAATCTGTGGAGCTCTCTGCAGAATATTCTTCACACTTATCAAATGCCTTGGAGTTTCATAGGTGATTTCAACACTATACTTGGTGCTCATGAGTATGATGGTTCTTTTAGGCCTGTGAGAGGCCCGATGGAGGAGTTTGCTGACTGGACAGATTATAACCATTTGGTCCATATGCCTATTGTTGGTGTTAAGTTTACTTGGGCTAATGGTAGAGAGGGTAGGCGGCATACTCGTAAACGGCTGGATCGAGTTATTTGCAATCAGGATTAGGTTAGTCTGTATGCTCAATCTTTCTGCTCCACTCTTAACAAATCTCAGTCTGATCATTACCCCATTTTATTACACTTTAACTTTCAAGAGTTCAAGTTCAAATCTCACTTTCGTTTTATGCAAATGTGGACATCGCATCCTGACTGCATTAAAGTGGTGGAAGATGCTTGGAAAACTAATTTTGTTGGTTGTCCGATGTTCGTTCTGGCAGCAAAGTTAAAATTTCTCAAGGAGAAGCTTAAGGTGTGGAACAAAGAGTGTTTTGGAAATGTGCAAGACAATGTCAAGATGGCTGAGTTAGCTCTGGAAAATATTCAGCATCATATTGACACAGACGGCCATACCGATATTAATCAAAGAAAGATGGCTACGGTGGCTTGGAAAGTTTGTTGTCAGGACCGTAAGGATGGAGGGTTGGGTATTCGCTCTCTTCGTGTTCTTAACAAAGCAAATCATTTGGTTCAGTGCTGGTGTATTATGAATGAGATTGACACTTGGGCTTCGGTTGTAAAAGCTAGAGTTTTAAGGAAAGGCTCGGTGCGTAAATCACACGTTTTCTCGTCTGTTTGGACAGGTTGTGCTGAATTTTTGGAAGACTTACTGCAGAATTCTATGTGGATGATTGGAAAGGGCAATAAAATTAATTTATGGTGTGACAACTGGTGCGGCAGTCCCTTGAGTTCATCGCTTCATCTTTCGGAAGCTCAGATGGTGCTGCTGAAGGCTGATCTGAGCTCCATTTTAAGCGGCAATTCGTTTAACTTGCCGCCAGGGCTGATCAGTTTTTGTCCTGAGCTGCCACGGATGGTGGAAAATATTTATGTCAATTGTTTGAAGGAAGATTGGCTCGCTTGGTCCAGGTCTGACAGCGGCGATATCACTGTCAAGGATGCGTATTCTTACTGCAAGCATAGTGGAAATGCTTGTGTTTGGGGCAATTCCATTTGGCACTCAAACATCCCTCCTTCTCATTCTATTTTATTTTGGAGAGTTATAAATAATCGTGTTCCTACGGATGACGTGCTCCGGCATTGCGGTATGGCAGGCCCTTCTATTTGTAACCTCTGTTTACATACAGAAGAAAATATCAATCACCTATTCTTTCAATGTGACTATTCTCGAAGGATCTGGAATTGGTTGCGCGATATGCTTAATGTTAATGTTAGCTTTTCAGATATGCAAGATTGTTTCATTGCAATGCATAAAACTGGTGTTGCGCAATGTATGGTGGTGTACCGTGCTTCAATTATTGCTGTGGTTAATAACATTTGGCGGGCTCGAAATCAAGCTCAGTTTCAAAACAGGTTTATTCCTTGGAGAACTACATGTTCATCTATTTATGCTACTTCCCAGCTGGCTGGAAATTCTTTCAAAGGAGCATCTTCTATGGACATTGGGGATTTTCAAGTTCTGAAAAAGTTTTCTATTTCCATTAATCCGGTTAATCCCAAGATGTGTGTCGAAGTCATTTGGAATCCTCCCCCAAATGGTTGGATTAAAGTCAACATTGATGGAGCATCCGGCGGTGATCCAATAAACGCGGCTTGTGGGGGAATCTTTAGAGATCACTTCGGGAATCACATTGAAAGTTTTGCTTGTAATTTAGGCCCTGTTAATTCTCTGTTTGCTGAGCTGATGGGAGCTATTTTGGCTATTGAGCATGCTTTAGTTCGTGGTTGGTCAAATATTTGGCTAGAATCGGATTCAACTCTTGTTGTGATGGCGTTCAGTAAACCTTCTGTTGTACCCTGGAAGATCAGGAATAGATGGGACAACTGTACGGCTACCCTTGGTAATTGTAACTTTTTGGCTTCTCATATTTTCAGGGAAGGTAACCATTGTGCCGATAAATTGGCTAACATAGGTTTAAATATCTCTAACTTTACTTGGTGGAATGATGTACATCGGGATATAGAATCAGACTTTTGTAGAAACCGATTAGGTTTATCTAATTTTAGAATCAGATAGGTTTGAGGTTTAGGCTTTATGTCCCCCTCATTTTTGTACCTATTTTTCTTTTTCATTTAATATATCTTTGGGTTTTGACCCAATTTATATATAAAAAAAGTATTAAATTTGTAGGTTAATCTTCTCTCCACTGTATTAGAGACATTGAACCACCACAACAAATTACAAATTCATTATCTTTAATTATTATACAATTTCAGAGGAGTGAATTAGTTACTTTGTGAAAATTGACTTTTGATTCATACAATTTCGACAGTCCTATTGTATTATTATGTGTAGGATTATTCTTTATACATTAAATTAAAAATTTTAAAATATTTACTTGATTAAGTTGTGAATCTATCCTTGTTTATATCTTATCTATGAAGTGTAACTCTATAGTATGAATTAATTAATTTAATAAAAAATTTGATCGGAGGTTTAAATAGATCAAATTAATTGAACCTTAAATTAGAGGTCTTGCCAGTTTGATCTTAGGTTTGATTTTTTAAAACATTAACTCCAATAGAAGAAACCTTTGAAATAAATATTATTTTTTAAATAATAAATATTAATAAAAGTTTATTTGTTTTAGAGAATTAACAAGTGCTCGAGATTTTAGTTGTATATTTATATTATTTTGTGGTTAAGAGGTTAAAGAGGACAGAAGAAAAAGAAAAAAAAAGTATAATTTAAAAAAGTCTAATAATTCTTTTGTTAAAAATCGCTCCCTAGAATGGTTTAGGAGCAAGCTAGTAATGAGTCCTTGGATAAGTATTTGTACTCCAACTTGGTGAATATCGAGAATATTAATTTAGAAAGGAATCAAGTATATACATGTGTTGAATATCAAGACTCCCTACTTATATCAATGAGTGTTGCTTGTAATTGGAATGATAATCCATTCACTAAGGTAGGTCGCACCATAAATCCGACCTTGATGGAAAGGTTTAGTAGGAAGTCTAGAGTTCATAAACCTAGGCACGAAGAGTGTTCGTAGGTAGAGGGATGTTCTGTGAGGCTAGTTGTTTCCTCAAGTATACATGGTTCAAATTGAGAAAGTGCATTTATATTCACACGCTGTACGAGACATGTTAGGTCTCGATCCCTTTTTTTAATATTTTATTTGCAAGCGAGTGCTAAACCCTAGTAATACTAGAATAACATTAGAAATCCTTGACCAAAAGGACTTATGGTTTAGTAGGACCTTATTGAGATAATAATATCTCATCCTATGATGTTGATATAGTTTTTAAATGAGCGGGTTTCCTTAAAGGAAAAGGCAAGATGGTGTGAGGAGATTGAAGACTCTCTTTATATTATTTTGTTTTAATGTGTATTTTGATCTTAGTAGTTATTTCATACATGTTATATTATGTACGCACTTGTTGTAGATTGCATGTTTAACATATACTTATGTCATCTATGAAGTATTGCATGTATTTTAATACCGATATTAATATCATGAATGTGGTAATTTAATGACACTCGGTCATTACGTAATATTTGTGATAAATTTCAAACATTGGTGGAATTATGAGCAAAAACCAAACTAAAATGTGGAAGAAGTGAGCAAAAATAAACAAAAGGAAGAAAGTTCGTACTTAGAGAAAATTTGAAGAAAAAGGAAGAAAAGAAGTGATTTTGCCTCTATTTTTCTCACGACCACGATGCTCTCATCGTGAGCACGATAAATTCACGCCGCGATTACAATATATACCAATACGGTCCCTATTAAGTACTTCATCTGATAGGTGTCAGCTGCTATATTAAGGGATTTTTGCTACTTTTTTTTAGGATTCTGAATCCTAGAGAGAAAGCGAGGGCCAATGAACTTTTGTGGGCAACTTTGGAGAGCTTTGGAGCCATTGGGGAGCATATTTCCATTGATTTTGATGTATATCAATTCATGGTAATCGTCAATTTCACTATGAGTAGCTAAGTTATTCTAGATTAGGTCTTTTGAGATGAACCTAATTGTACTCTTTTGGATTATGTGATTGTTTGAGATCATTTGAATATTTTTATGTTATAACCATTATTTAATTATTCTTATGTTCATTTCTTTTTATGTATTGACGAGCATGCAAATTGATATTAGATGACTAGGGATTATTGATCGTAAGTCTACCAATCTGAACTTGGATAATTGTTCAACTTAGTAATTAACTAGAAATAGGTAATTATAAGTTGTGCCTTTTGAATTAACGAACTTAGAACACATGATTTAGCTCTGAACTGGCCTAAGAAATTAGGGGATTATTGTGTAAATTTGTGAGTAGTACACTAAAGAATTGGGTACAATGGGTTTGTTAATTCACTGTGATATTATAACGTAATTATTATTCATCTGATACACAATCATCAGCAAGTATAATTAGGGGATTCAATAAAAAAATCTAATTACTTTTTCGTATCGAACTTTACTCCGAATGTTTTTCTCATCTTTGTTTACATGCCAAATCATAATTGAAACCTCCTTGTTATTCATATTAAACTGCATTATTATTACATTATTTTAATTCGCAATGCCCGTGGAGACGAATTATTTTATTACCCCGACAAGACTAGTACACTTGCTATAATAGTCCATCATAATTCTAGAAAATATTATATTGAGGTTGACCAACTTGATACCTATTTATGTGATCAGAAGGATTTTGATTTATCCACAACGAGGACACGTAAGTTCGAGGGTAAAACACACTTATCACATATCAACTGACTAAGGTGTGGGAAGTGATAAGGTTAGTTAGGCACGAGAACAACATCATTTGAAAATGTTGCGACAACAATAATTTATGATGCGAATGGCTCAATAGATGCAAGGTAATCAATCACCATAACCTCGACCTCCGCAAAAAGGGATGATTGGTAAAAAAATCCGAGATTTATTCAACACGAACCGGTTTGAAATTGCAGGGAGAGATAATCCCTAGAGGGAGCAAGATTGTCTCACAAGGATGAAATAGAGCTTTCAGGAGATCCCTCATGGAATGGAGAAAAGTTTAGGTTATAGAGGGAGCAAGCAAAGTAGCAACGAATGGGCTTTGGTAGATTCAACCAAAATATGAAATCAAGAGTTTCCCCAGTAAGAGAAAAACAAAATCTAAATGCAAGGCTCGTTTTTCCGCTACAATGTAATACTTGTAAGAGACCTCACTTTGGAAGATGATATAAGGGAGTGTTGAAAAGTTATCATTGTCATGAATTAGGTTAGGTGATAAGAGATTGTCCTAAGTGGAAGAATCAAAGGAGACAACAAAGAAGATCTGGTAAAGCGGGTGGAGTTTACTCGATGAATGCAAGGAAAACTAATGGAAGCATAGATCTTATAATCGTTATGTGTCACACGTTTGATCAACTACTCTTAGTTCCATATGATGGTAGAACATCACACTTTCATATATCAACTAAGTGTGTAAGAGGTCTGTTTTGGAAAGAATTGTACTATTTCCCCAATGGTACTAATTGTGGATCTACGTGCTTATAGTTATAACGTTGATAATCCCGTAAAAGATACTCTCTAAAGTTTTAATGACGACAACATTTATTGATGTTTGAAGTCGAAGGAATAACTTTCAACTCGCTGATGATTGTGACTAAACTAGAAAAACATCTCAAGCCTCGTCAAGAAAATATACTCAAGATTAAAGTGCTTATATGATTGATTTACTTAGCAAAAGAATCTTGCAGCCTTAAAATAGTGAAAGAGAGGAAGTGTGAATGTCCGCCAATATGTGTGTATGAGTGACCAAAATTTTATAACAGTAAGGAAGTATCTCCACACACACACACACACAAACATATAAACAAACACACACACAAACACAAGCGCGCAAGTACATACACACACACACACGGGAACATGCACATGCGCACACAAACAAACACATGCGCGCACACACACACACACAAGCACAAGCGCGCAAGTACATACATACACACACACACACACACACACGGGAACATGCATGCACGCACACACACAGACAAATACACACACACACATGAGCACATATACACACATGCGCATGCGTGCACACACACACACACACACGCACAAACGCATGCACATGCATACATCCCCACATACACACACACAGACACAAACACACACACACGATTGCGCATACGCACACACACATACACTTGCATGTACACGCACACACATACAAACACACAAGAGATCGCATGTGTGCATACGCACACTCACCCACCCACACCCACACACATATGCACACACATTTACACACAAATGCACGCACATTTACACACACATACGTACACAAATGCACACACTCGTATGCATACGTGCACGTGTGACACACACACACACACATCCACACCCACCCCCTCAAACACACCCCCGCACACGCGTGTACATACACACACAAGAGGTGAACTTGCACACACACACATATACACACACACATACACACAAACACAATTGCACACGCGCGCACACACCCACACACATACACACATGCAAACAGAATACACACACACACATGCAAACAGAATACACACACACACACACACAGGCACACCACATGTCCATGCACAACATGCACACACACCCATAATCACACGCGCACACACACGTGTCCACACATAACACACATACACACTCACTCACACACACACACACACACGTGCACACACATATACATACTCACACTCACATGCGCACGCACACACACACACACACACGCTCCCCCTCCCTTTCCACACCCACACACCCATCCACAACTACAAACACATACACACACACACACACACACACACACACACACACACACTGACACAATACACACACATACATGCGCATACACACATACACGCACATACACACATACATAAACATGCACGAACGCATGTACACACACTCAAACACACACGTGCACGCGTGCTCAAATAAACACACAAACACACACACGCCCGCACACACACACACGCACACGCACACATAAATACACACACACATGCATGTACACACGCACACGCTGACACACACACATGCATGTACACACGCATACGTGGACACACACCCACACACACATGAACACCCATAAAGATACACACACACACACGAACACCCACAAAGATACACACACACACTCATAAAAATCACGCACACACATTCGCACATGCACACACACACACACACGCGCGCGCACATGCACATAGACTCACATGTGCGCACGCGCGCACACTCACGCATACACACATATACACAGACATGTGCATGCGTTCGTGCATACACATGAGCTCGTTCACATGCTTACACACACTCACTCACACACATGCACGCGCGCGCACACACTCGCACACACACACACACACACACACAAGCGCGCGCGAGCACACACATATACATATATTTCCTTTTCTAACATTTTTATATCATAAAAATGTTATCAAGAACGAGCCAAGTCATTAAGAAACCGCCCACTATCTTTTTAGAATTTTTTTTAAACTACCTAACCGATCAGGGACCTTTTCCTATCAATTGGAAAAAAAAATTTAATTAGCCATTTGGTGGAAAATTCTTGGAAGCGTACTAGTATCATTGGAGTAAAAGATAAAATTCGTGTCCATAGGGATTGCGAATTTTAACAAGGTAATTATCGTGTGAATTAAAGTAAATAACATAGGGGGGTTTCTAGGTTGACTTGGTTCACAAATAAAATGAGAAAATACTTAGAATAATGGGCTAGCCACACCATGATGATTTTTTTGAATAAATATTCTCTAGGTGGAGTCTTTGTATTTCCCTAGTGACATGTGCATCCCCTAGGCCAACACTTCACAATCTCCAATCTTAAAAACATATTTTTTGGTTTTAGACAAGGTTCATAGGTCATATACCTTATTCAAAATTTCAACATGATAATGGGCTAGTCATGCCATAATGAAAATTCCAAATAGATCTACTCTAGGCGGAGTCTTCGTATTGTCCTAGTGAGGTGTGCACCCTCAGGCCAATATTATGCAATCTCCAACTCTAATAACATATTTTGTTTTACTATAGACAAAGTTCATAGAGTCATGGACCTTACTCGAAATTTTAACATAATAATGGGCTAGACACACCATGATGAAAATTCCAAATAGGCCGAGTATAGGTGGAGTCTTCGTATTGTCCTAGTGAGGTGTGCACCCCCATGGCAATACTATGCAATCTCTAATCTTATGCTTAAGGTTTTTTCTCAAAGCTCGGGAATAGAGCTTCACTCAAACAACATTTTCCAAATCCTATTGATTTATATATATAGAAATAAAAAGTTTCATGATCATGCGAGATAAAAACATAAAAAACACAAGAATAAATATAAACATAGCTAACATGCATCACAAGGCTAACTAGGCTTGACTTTCTAAAGTCCCCATCACTCATTTATTCGAGAAACAAGTGGATGTGCATCCAACCATTCCATTTTCATTCAAGTTTTTAAATACAATTTTTTTGCGGAAGACAAATATTCGAAGCAGAGAGACATGTGTCTTCCACTTGTTTATTCAAGGACCATGAGGATGTGCATCCACCCATTCCATTTTAATCCAAGTATTAATGTGTTTTATTTGGAAGACGAATATTCCATCAATATGGTGTACACCAACCACCCGTTTATTTGAGAAGCAAAAGGATGTGCATCCCCCCATTCCCTTTTCATCCGATTTTTTTATATGGAAAATATTTGATTCAATTATGAAAAATAATTTGATTTTTTAATTTAAAATGGAATAATTATTGTCATAATATATATTTTTAATGATTAAATGATTAAATAATTAATTAATTAATTAGCAATAATAAACTAATTAATCAAATAAAAGGGAAACCCCAAGGTGGAGGGTGCAACAAATCACATGGAGGTACTTAAGAAAAACTAAAATATATTGGCCTAATGCGTAAAGAATTATAAGGAAAATAAGGAAGCGGGTGCGCTGCAGCACCCTAGGCCCAAAAGGCCCAACCTCTTCAACCAAGCACATCAGCAGAGGGTGTGGTGGAGAAGAGGAGGCACTAAAAGAGTAGGTATTAGGCCTAAGGCCCTGCCTAACATTCAAACAAGGTATGGATGTGAAACTGAATAAGGGGCGCGCACAAATAGGAGTTCGACCTAAGGGCCTAAGGCTTATACTTATACACACCCTATCAAAGCATGTACCATTGGATGTATCGCGTGGCTCTGGTTTACTGCCTGTTAGTGGTCATTAGGAATCAATAATCTTATCTCTTTCTGCATAACACGTGGCTGGTATCCACTCTCATTTATCCACGTTTCTATTTTTTGTTTTCTAGCTCTATCAAAATAGTTTGTTAAGATTTGCAATCACGAATCATGTGTGACTAAGATATTATATATAGTGGCATCTGCCTCTTTTGTAATGATCAATGATTGGAGAATAATAAACAGATTTCATCTGATATTTTGTTACTCAATATGGTATCATTCGCTTTTCCGATCTAGGTCTTCTCCTTCATTGTTCATCATGCCGCCACGCCTAGCTCCACCTCTTCCCCCTGATCCAGTTCTAGATCCAACCAGTCCTTTTTTTGTTCATTCTAGCGATGAACCCTACTCTGTTTCCATCACTTCTGTTCTGACTGGTTCGAATTATCATTCCTGGGCTAGATCTATGCGTCGGGCTCTTGGTGCCAAGCTGAAATTCGAGTTTCTCGATGGTTTCATTCCGATGCCGGCTGATTCTTTTGACCCACTACATTATGCTTGGAATCGATGCAATATGCTCATCCATTCCTGGATAATGAATTCGGTGGATCCCTCCATAGCTCAATCTATTGTCTTCATGGAGAATGCTGCAGATGTTTGGCTTGATTTGAAGGAACGTTTCTCACAAGGGGACCTTGTTCGTGTTTCAGAACTCCAACAAGAAATTTACTCTCTCAAGCAAGAATCACGCACGGTAACCGAATTTTTCTCTGAACTTAAAATTCTTTAGGAAGAACTTGAGATTTATATGCCTGTACCTACTTGCACTTGTCGTGTCAAATGCGCGTGCGAGGCCATGCGTACTGCTCGTAGGAACCACCAGTTGTTGCATTCCATGCGTTTTCTCACCGGTCTCAATGACAACTTTGGAGTTGTGAAATCTCAGATTCTTATTTTGGATCCTTTGCCATCCATCAACAAGATATTCTCCATGATTCTACAGCATGAACGTCAACTTATCCCCAATATTTCTGATGATTCCAAGGTCCTCATTAATGCTTCTGAGACTAAGAAGTTTCATCAGAAAGCTGGGAAATCCTATGCGAAGTTCAAACCTCGCGTTTGTACTTACTGCAACAGATATGGTCATACTATCAAAACATGCTACAAGAAACATGGCTTGCCCCCTCATCTGCAGCGACCTACCTCTTCAGCCCCTCATGGCACTACAGGTGAAGCAAATGCTCTTGCAGTTTCAGATGCAGCACAGAACAACAAAGGTATCTCCCCTTCCTTGACACATGAGCAATATGAGAAACTTATACATCTAATTCAAAGTTCTAGCCTCAATCAACAACTTGGAAACGTTGCTTCTAATTAGGTTCGCTCCATCTCTTCATCTGGTCATACACCAGTTGATCATACAGGAACTCTCTATGTTCATACTGTCTCATGTTTTAATTCTTCATGTCATACCACAAATCTCGGCTCTTGGATCATTGATTCAGGAGCCAGTCACCACATATGTTCATCACTGCATTAGTTTCACTCTTATAGTGAAATTACTCCAATGATTATCAAATTGCCTAATGGTCAACATACTGTCACAAAATTCATGGGCACTGTTACATTTTCACCTGGTTTCACCATTTTGAATGTCCTATATGTGCCTGAATTTAATGTCAATCTGATTTCTGTCTCTGAATTATGTCATAATTCAAATTGTTTAGTGTCTTTTGCTGGTTTGAAGTGTCTTATTCAGGAACAGAAATCCCTGAGGATGATTGGTTCGGCTGAGAGACTTGATGGATTATACTACCTTATCATGACAAACAAGGCGACCACCTCAAGCATAAACAATCTCCATATACCAGAAAGTGCTTTGTGGCACTTTAGACTAGGGCATCTTTCCCACTCTAGACTGTTAACCCTAAAAGACCAATTTCCTTTTATTGTTAGTGATCAAAAGGCAGTATGTGATATCTGCCATTTTGCTAAACATAGAAAATCTCCTTTTCCTCATAGTACAAACAAAACTTTAAAGCCTTATGATCTTATCCATTTTGACATTTGGGGGCCTATTTCAACTACATCTGTTTGTAATCATAGTTACTTTCTAACTGCTGTAGATGATAATACTAGATACACATGGATAATTTTGATGAAACATAAAAGTGAAACAAGACAACATGTCATAAATTTCATCAAACAAATTGAAACCCAACATAACCACTCTGTCAAAATTGTAAGAACTGATAACGGACCAGAATTTCTTATGCCTGTTTTTTACACATCTAAAGGAATCATTCATCATACTAGTTGCGTTGAAACTCCCCAACAAAATGGGAGAGTTGAACGAAAACATCAACATATCCTGAATGTAGGAAAGGCCATTCTCTTTCAATCCAAACTACCCAAACAATTTTGGAGTTTCGTTGTGTCTCATGCTGTTTTCATAATTAATAGAGTCCCTAGCCAACTCCTCCAAAAACAAGTCCCCATATTTCCTGCTACACAACCAACACCCTGACATTCACTCCTTAAAGGTTTTTGGATCTTTAGTGTATGCCTCAACATTAATTTCTGGTAAAACCAAGCTGGACCATATAGCCAGGAAATGTGTGTTTTTGGGATACAAATTTGGAGTAAAGGGGGCTGTCCTCTATGATCTACATAACAAAAACATTTTTGTATCTAGAAATACTACATTCCATGAGCATATTCTGCCTTATCAGTCCACTCAAATAAAAAATCCGTGGACATACCACCCATCTGACCCCTTACCCAATTCTGACCATGATTACTCTACCACTGATCAATCTGTTATATCTGATCCCTTAACTAATTTTGAACCTGACTCATCTACACCTGACACTGTCATACCTGGTTCAAATCATTCTACCACTGATCAACCTGCTATATCCGATCCCTTAACCAATTCTGAACCTGATACATCTTCACCTGACATTGTCATACCTGGTCCAACTGTTCCTTTTAAATCTGTCATCATCCCTGAATTTTCTGGAAAGGCTCTAAATCACCCAACATCACTTCCTAGCACCAGCCACAAACTTGTGAGGCAGAGAAAAGCTCCTCCTTATTTGTTAGATTTGTGATACTCCATCAAGTTCCTCAGCTGCTCTAATCACTTCAGGTAGTATTTATCCTATATCTTCTTTTCACTCACTGACACATCTCTCTTCTTCACATAAGGCATTCAACATGTCTATCACACACACCACTGAGCCACAATCTTATTTAGAGGCAAAGAATTCACCTTGCTGGTTAGAAGCTATGAATATTGAATTAGATGCTCTTCACAAAAATGGGACTTGGATTCTTATTGATCTTCCTCATGGAGTGAAAACCTATTGGCAATAAATGGGTATACAAGATCAAATATAAATCAGATGGTTCCAATTGAGAGGCATAAGGCGAGGCTAGTTGCGAAAGGCTATAATCAAGTGGAAGGTCTCGATTTCTTCGACACTTTCTCACCTGTTGCAAAGTTGACCACAGTCAGAACCTTGCTTGCAATTGCATCTATTCATAATTAGCATCTTCACCAATTAGATGTGAATAACGCTTTCCTCCATGGGGACCTTCAAGAGGATGTTTATATGACTGTTTCTTGAAGGAGTGCAGGGGACAAAACCCAATCAGGTATTGCAAGTTGTTAAAGAGTTTGTATGGACTCAAACAAGCAAGTCGCAAATGGTATGAAAGTTTGACTTACTTGTTGCTTAAGGAAGGCTATACTCAATCTACTTCTGACTATTCTCTCTTTACTTTGAACAAAGATAAATCTTTCACTGCTCTTTTGGGTATATGTAGATGATGTGATTCTTGCAGGGGATTCTCTAAATGAATTTGAAAGAATTAAAGTTATCCTTGATAATGCCTTCAAAATAAAAGACCTTGGACAATTGAAGTATTTTCTTGGATTAGAAGTAGCTCATTCCAAAGCTGGAATCACAATCTCTCAAAGGAAGTACTGCCTTGATCTCCCTTAATGATTCTGGTTTGCTTGGCTCTAAACCGGGGCTCCTACCTCCTCTCGACACCTCGATCAAGTTGCATAATGATGGTTCATCGCCCCTAGAAGATTTTGCTTCCTACAGAAGGTTAGTTGGCAAGCTACTGTACTTAAACACAACAAGGCCTGGCATCACCTTTGCTTCCCAACAACTAAGTCAGTTCATGCACTCACCTACTGTAGCTCATTATAAAGCAGCATGTAGAGTGGTTAGGTATCTCAAGCAAAATCCTGGTTGTGGTATTTTCTTTGATAGAACTTCTGACTTGCAAATCCTTGACTACTCAGATGCAGACTGGGCTGGATGTTTGGACACACGACGGGTCTATTTCTGGACATTGTTTTTTTTCTAGGAAAATCTCTGATATCCTGGCGTGCAAAGAAGCAGCCCACTGTATCAAAGTCCTCGTCTGAGGCAGAATATCGTGCTTTATCATCCGCTGCGTGTGAAGTACAGTGGCTGTTTATATTTGTTTAAGGACTTAAATGTATCGTGCACCAAGATCCCCGTGATGTACTGCGACAATCAAAATGCAATTCACATAGCGTCAAATCCGGTTTTTCATGAGAGAACGAAACATTTGGACATAGACTGCCATCTAGTGCGTGAAAAGGTGCAGAAGGGAATTCTCAAACTTCTTCCTATTCCATCTTCAGAGCAGCTTGCAGATTTCCTTACAAAAGCATTGCCTCCACCTAAGTTTCACTACTTCATCTCCAAACTTAACATGATAAACATTTATCATGCTGCAGTTTGAGGAAGGCTATCAAAGCATGTACCATTGGATGTGTCGCGTGGCTCTGGTTTACTGCCTGTTAGTGGTCATTAGGAATCAATAATCTTATCTCTTTCTGCATAACACGTGGCTGGTATCCACTCTCATTTATCCACGTTTCTATTTTTTGTTTTCTAGCTCTATCAAAATAGTTTGTTAAGATTTGCAATCACGAATCATGTGTGACTAAGATATTATATATAGTGACATCTGCCTCTTTTGTAATGATCAATGATTGGAGAATAATAAACAGATTTCATCTGATATTTTGTTACTCAATACACCCTAAACGGAATGAAGGGGCGCCATTTCATACAAAATTCCTCATTCAATTTTTTTACTCTCTCTCTCTCTCTCTCTCTCTCTCTCTCTCTCTCTCTCTCTCTCTCTCTCTCTCTCTCTCTCTCTCTCTCTCTCTCTCTCTCTCTCTCTCTCTCTCTCTCTCTCTCTCTCTCTCTCTCTCTCTCTCTCTCTCTCTCTCTCTCTCTCTCTCTCTCTCTCTCTCTCTCTCTCTCTCTCTCTCTCTCTCTCTCTCTCTCTCTCTCTCTCTCTCTCTCTCTCTCTCTCTCTCTCTCTCTCTCTCTCTCTCTCTCTCTCTCCTGCCGTGCTCATCATATGTTCATGAATATGATGAACACCCAAGCCCATAAATCAAACCAAATAAACGAAATCATACCAAATTGCCTCTTTATATCTCTCTCTAACACTTTAAAACATAAATAAAACCAAACTTTCCAGAACTTTGAACAAAATCAAAACAAGAAAACATAGGTTCACGAATTGGTTATGTTTGTGCAAATCGAAGAAAATTAAGGCATACAATCATGGGGAAATTGCAAGAAACAAACGCAAAAGCATGAATCAACCAAGAAAATGCAAAAAAAAAATGAAGAATGATTACCAAATCAGAGTTCTAGGTTTTTTCCAGAATCTGGTGTGTTCTATGGCAGAGACGGGTTTTCTAGCCGGTGAGTATGTGTTTTCTGGCGACCTAGGCAATTTTCCAGCGAGCTCCACTTAATCAGGTAAATGTGATTTTTCACTATTTTCTAATTGATTCTACTTCTTCAGTCCTCTTCTACTCTTTATGAATTACTTATTCTCTTAAATTTTCACTCTCAAATTGGTTCTATTTGGTTAATGTCTTGAGGGGAAGTGATATGAACACACTGAATACCTCACAGTAGTTGGAGGGGGAGAAAGACGCATGACAAGGGTGAAGGTGGAGGCTCGATGCAACTCTTAATTTGCTCCATGTTTTCCTCAATGTGAAGAAGAACTTAGTCTTTTGATTCTAAATATGGTAAAATCGTGGTTGTTGGGTAGTGAAATGTAGCTTAGCATTTATAGGATGAATTATGTTAAATGTGAGTGTGTGTAGTGTGTGAATTGAGAGAAATTCGTTAGATTTGTGTGAATGATTAGTGTGAATTGGAGGTGAGGGAAGTGTGAGTGCAATTGTGTGAAATGAGCTGGCAATTCGTGCGAGAGAGTGAGGTGAGCAGAATGAGTGAAAAAGTCTGTGAATTCTGTTGGGATTTGATTTTGTTTATGTATGCATGAGTGTGGATTATGATTAGCATGGATGTGTAGTTGTTAAGAGTTTGTTAGCAGTTTTGGTGAGTTCACGTGGGATTCGAATTGCTGTAAAATTTCATGTGATGTATATGGATGTGTGGGTCATGGAATGTAAATGGATGATGATGAAAATATAATAAAAGTTCTATTCTGTCCCTTTTTAATTTGTCTTATATGCACCTTTTTTAGTAACTTCTTTACCAAATTTCTTTAAAATAATAATGGGAAATATATGATGTTATGATAAAAGGTGATTTGTGTAACAAGGTACATGTGGATCATAAATGAAATGGATACGATGACTATGAGTATTTTTAGATTTTATTGAAACTTTGCCATCCTTTATTCAATTTATGTTAACTTTTTGTAATTGATTTTTAATGATGTTGTGAATAGGATATCGTTAAATAAAGTATACACGGTTTTTTAATGATCAAGAAACTCACAAGGGTTAGGGTTAACAAAGAAAACAAGTAAAACAACAACGAACAACAAGGGTTGGTTATTAAACTGATATTCTTTCCTTTCTCTTAAAACAAGATTACAAGTATACAAGAATAACAAAATAACCTCTCTCCCTTGAAATTAGGATTTTATCATCCTATTTTTCCTTATTTTCAAGATTGAGAAACTGACATCCTATTTATAATAAAATAGCACACTAACCTAATGGGCTTTTTAACAATTATCCATTACAAGCTAACTTAGGGTACAAGCTAACTTAAACAATTGGGCTTACAAGCAAGACCCAATTCAACATGCTAACAACCGTAGCAATATTTACTAATGCAGGTTAGGAGGTGACAAAGTCGAAAAGTTAGAATTTTGTGAATCTTGTGTATTTGGTAAATCCTGTAGGGCGAAGTTTAACAAAGGCAAGCAAAGAACACATGGATCCCTGGATTACATTCATGCTGATCTTTGGGGGCCTGCAAGGAATCCTTCACACTCAGGTGAAAGGTATTTTCTATCCATCGTTGATGACTATTCCAGAAAACTATGGGTATTCATTCAGAAGACGAAGGATGAAACTTTTGAGAATTTCAAAAGTTGGAAGATTCTAGTTGAAACTCAGACTGGCAGAAAGGTTAAGAGGTTGAGAACCGACAATGACCTTGAATTCTGCAACGAAGCTTTCGACAGTTACTGTGTTGGGTCTGGGATTGCAAGGCATAAGACTGTAGCAGGTACTCCTTAACAAAATGGCTTAACTGAGAGATTCAATCGAACAATCCTTGAAAGGGTTAGATGCATGTTGGTTAGTGCTGGATTGAAGAAGGTGTTTTGGGCGGAAGCTGTTTTGGCAACAGCTTACCTGATAAATAGATGTCCCTCGACTGCCTTGGAAATGAAGACACCTGAAGAAGTTTGGTCGGGACATCCACCTAGTCTCGACAAACTGAGAGTATTTGGCTGTGTGGCCTATGCTCATATTAGGCAAGACAAGGTCGAACCTAGAGCTCTGAAGTTCATGTTCATGGGATACCCTGAAGGAGTCAAAGCTTATAGACTATGGTGCATAGAGTCAGGTCACAGAAGGTGTATCACCAGTCGAGATGTAGTTTTCAATGAAGCAGAGATGGCTTTCAAGAAAACTGATTATGCTGACGAAGAGCTGGAACAAGGAGAGATTCCTGTTGAGGTGGAGCATGTTGATGCTGAATTGCTTAACCCAGATGAAGTCGAAAAAGACGCAGAAGATGCTGTCGAAGATGAGGAGATTGATAATGACTACCTGCTAGCAAGAGACAGGTCGAGGAGAGTCATCAAGACACCTCGGAGACTTGGGTATGCAGATCTTATAGCTTATGCCTTAATCTCTGCTAGTGAGGTTCTAGATGAAGAACCTAGAGACTATAAGGAAGTTATGAGGAGTCGAAAGAAGACTGAATGGCTGAAGGCCATGGATGATGAGATGAAATCTCTTCATGATAACAACACCTGGGAACTAATCAAGAAACCTGCTGGAGTCAGGTTAGTCAACTGTAAATGGATTTTCAAAGTTAAGGAAGGAATCGAAGGAGTGACGTCGAAGAGATACAAGGCAAGATTGGTTGCTAGGGGGTTCACTCAGAAAGAAGGTATTGACTTTAATGATGTGTTCTCTCCTGTTGTGAAGCACAGATCCATTCGAATGTTGCTTGCCATGGTGGCCCAGTTCGACCTTGAACTGGAACAGATGGATGTGAAGACTGCGTTCTTGTATGGTAATCTAGATGAAACAATCCTGATGAGGCAACCTGAAGGGTATGTCAAAAGGGGGAAGGAAGATTATGTGTGCAAACTGAATAGATCTTTATATGGACTGAAACAATCTCCTCGACAGTGGAATAGGAGATTCGACAAGTTCATGGCACACATAAGTTTCATCAGAAGCCAGTTCGACCACTGTGTTTACTTCAGATTTCGACCGGGTAATTCATTTGTTATTTTGTTGCTCTATGTGGATGATATTCTAATAGTAAGCAACAATGTCGAAGAGGTAATGAGGGTGAAGGCTGAACTCAATAAAGAGTTCGAAATGAAGGATCTGGGAGCTGCGTCCAGGATTCTTGGGATTGACATCTGGAGAGATAGAAATCATTCGAAATTATGCTTATCTCAAGAGGCATACCTACAGAAGGTTCTCGAAAAGTTTGGTATGTCGAATTCAAAGCCTGTTGTGACTCCGACAAACCCTCAATTCAAGCTGAGTATAGATCAGTGTCCCAGCAATGATGTTGAAAGAACTTATATGAATAACATTCCATATGCTAACATAGTAGGTTCTTTGATGTATGCCATGGTCTGTACTAGACCCGACATAACATATGCAGTAAGTCTTGTAAGCAGGTACATGGCGAATCCTGGAAAGGCTCACTGGCAAGCATTGAAGTGGATTTTAAGGTACATAAATGGGTCTCTAAATAGAGTCCTAATTTATGGTGGAGCCTTGGGTGAAGATAGTAAAGCAACAATCGATGGATATGTCGACTCTGATTATGCAGGTTGTATGGATTCCAGAAAATCTATCTCTGGATATGTGTTCACTATGTTTGGGACAACAATCAGTTGGAAAGCAACACTTCAGAAGGTCGTTGCCCTATCAACCACTGAAGCGGAGTATATTGCCCTAACTGAAGCTGTGAAGGAAGCATTGTGGCTTGAAGGTTTTGCAAAGGAGCTAAAACTTCAAGGTCGAGTTATCACTGTTAAATGTGATAATCAAAGTGCAATACACCTGTCGAAGAATTCAGCCTATCATGAGCGAACCAAGCACATTGATGTGAGGCTGCATTTCATCAGAGGGGTAATCGAGCATGGAGAAGTCCAAGTGCTGAAAGTTTCGACAGATCATAATGCTGCTGATATGATCACCAAGACATTGCCCAGTTGCAAGTTTTTCCACTGTATGTAGTTAATAAAGCTGCATGAAGAAAGCTAGTTTCTTGATGTTATAGAGTTAGATCCAAGGTGGAGATTTTTGAGATGTTGGATCGAACTCTAGTATAATCGAAGTCTGTTCGCGAGTAATGTGTGTTGTAGTCGAAGTTTGTTCTAACATGCATTAGTCAATATTGCTAGGGTTGTTAGCATGTTGAATTGGGTCTTGCTTGTAAGCCCAATTGTTTAAGTTAGCTTGTACCCTAAGTTGGCTTGTAATGGGTAATTGTTAAAAAGCCCATTAGGTTAGTGTGCTATTTTATTATAAATAGGATGCTAGTTTCTCAATCTTGAAAATAAGGAAAAATAGGAAGATAAAATCCTAATTTCAAGGGAGAGAGGTTATTTTGTTATTCTTGTATACTTGTAATCTTGTTTTAAGAGAAAGGAAAGAATATCAGTTTAATAACCAATCCTTGTTGTTCCTTGTTGTTTTACCTTGTTTTCTTTGTTAACACTAACCCTTGTGAGTTTCTTGATCATTAAGAAATCGTGTATACTTTGTTTAACGGTATCCTATTTACAACAGATGTAATAATGCACATGGTGAATGCAATAAATGAAATGGATTTTGAAATAGAATTGCATATGAATGAATGGTATTAGAAAATTTTGAATTTTGAAAAGAAATCAAGGTTGACTTTTATTTTACTTTCAATAAAAATTATTTGTGATTTTTTGATGTAAAAATAAATCTAAAATGGATAATGTAATAACCTTTTGAATTAATACAAATAATGCAAAGACGCGGGGATGATAGCATGATTCAACACTCACTCAAATGTCAATGAAATGGAAATTCCCTAAAAACATTAGGGTGCGATATTCATGATAAACCAAGTCCTCACATAACCTTTATGATTTGATACATATATAATATTTCACAAAAGGTTTTTGAGGATAAATAAGACCGCTATAGGATGATTCAGTTGAAGGCACCATTTAAAACAAATTTTCTATATATGTAAAAGCGTTGTTGAGAATATGACCCAAAATGAGTATCATGCAATATATGATATTAGCATTAGAAGAGGTAGTTAATCATTTGACACTTAGAATGCATTATTAGAAAGTCACAAACAAATAATGGTGCAATTGGATGCTCTTATGTGTGGTTATTATGGTGGCGATCATGAAAGTTTCCAATGCAACTCAGAAGGATAACATGAAGAATAGGCTAAATTTATGGAAAATTTTCAAAAAAATAATCCTTTCTCAAGAACTTATACACCTCCATACAGAAACCACCAGAAATTTCGATATAGTGACATCATAGTCAAGGATCAAACTAAGGGCAACAATTTCAACCTCAATATCAAAATTAGAGATAATAGCGTCAAGAGTATCTAAGTCAACAACAACGGTATCCAAGTCCACATCAATATTCACAATCAACCATCTCAACAAAGACCAAAACAATAATATCAGAACAATAATCAATGACAACACCAATAAGAATATAAAATGACAGTCCTATATCTAGAGTGACACTATTAAAGAATAAATAATTGTAGTAGCACTTAAGAAGTCAAAAGACATTATTTTGAGCCGTTGGTTTTCAGAGAGGCATTCCATAAAGCTATAGCACAATGATTGCTCCGACCATAAGTTTCCATGTCGAACACAAAATAGTAGCACGCCTTAGGTCAACAATGGTGCACTTTTTCGAATCAGTTTTACCTTTGTGAAATATTTTGGTCATATACGGAGTTTCATAATTCTTATTGAGGTGCCAAAGTTATACCACAATAAAAGCAAGTGGGAACAAAGTTATTTTTATATCTAGGAACATAAGATTTCTTTTTAACATATTTTTTCCTTTTAGGATAAGGATGAACAACTTTGCCTTTGTTTACTTTCTCTTGTTAAGTATTAACAAATGTGAATAGTGTGGATAATAGTTCTATAATAGATAGAAATGTGGTGACTTGAATATTTATAAGTGAGAGAATCCATACACCTATCACCTTAAGGTTTTGGGTGAGTATGTGGTGTGCCTCTCACAAAGGTGTCGCTCTAGAAAGGAAAAGTCCCACAATGTTTAATACTCCCTAGTGAAAATCTCCCCCCTCCCAACAGTGGTATCAGAGCCTGGTTCAAGTGAGGGACCGAATTACTTGTATCGAAAGTATTCCCACATGTCCTGGGTTGAGTATCTCGTTGAAGAGTGTCAATGGCGGTACAAGGGTGCAATTGCATAGTTAAAGCTTCCACTTAAGAGGGAGCATTGTAGAAGTATTGTGGATAGACTCGCACTTGAAGGGGAGTGTTAAATATTAACAAGTATGAGTAGTGTGGATAATAGTCCCACATTGGATAGGAATGTGGTGACTTGAACATTTATAAGTGAGAGAACCCATACACCTATCACCTTAAGGTTTTGGGCGAGTATGTGGTGTGTCTCTCACAAAGGTGTTTCTCTAGAAAGGAAAAGTACCACAATGTTCAATGCTCCCTAGTAAAAATCTCTCCCTAACATCTCTTTGGTGGATTGAACACTAACCTTAACAAATATAGTTTTGCTAGAACTTGGTTTACTAAATTTTGAATAACCAAGACCACTTTTATCATTGGAGTATCTTTGTTGACTAAGAGCACCCTTCAATCTAAATTACCTTTTTTCATATCTTTCAATAACTCTTTTTAATTAGACAATTTGGAAAGAAAACGATTCACATTCTTTGCATTCAACATTCTGTTTTTGTTCACTAACAAACTTTTGTTTTCCAACTTCAAAATATTTTTCCATCTTCTCAATTTTTTCTTCTAAAGATGAAATCTGTTTATTTTGTTTTGACACAGTTTTGTATAAAATTTTGCATTCATTAAGAAGTTCATCTATAACACCCTGTGCATCATTATCATAAATGGAAAATTCATTAATAGCCTCTTCATCTTCATCATCGAAATGGTGTAAAGCCATCAATGCTAAATTTGCACTTTTATTGCTATCCGAATCGAATGAAGAACTTATATCATTATCTTCCCATGCAATTTAGGCTCTTTTATTCTTCTTATCATCCTTTTTATTTTTGAAGCCACCTTTCTTGTAGAGTTTCGGACAATCCATCTTTATATGGCCTTGCTTACCACATTTATAATATGTGACATCTGGTGTTGAAATGGAAGTCTCATTTTTCCTGAAAGATTTCTTTATTTTTGCATAATTAAAGGATCTATCATTTTTACCAAGAATCTTACCAAGTGTTTTTATAAGAAGCATAAAGTTCTCATCTTCTTCCGGAGCATCATCATCTTGTTCTTCTTTTTACTTGACTTTTAAAACGATTCCTTTCGATTTATTTTCTTGATTCTCATGCTTTTCAAGTCTTTCAAGTTCTAGTTCATGTTCTTGGAGTTTTCCGAACAATGATGTGGACGTCATAGTAGAAAAACTTTTCTTTTTCGATATTGCCGTCACTTTAGGTTGTCATTTCTTAGTTAAAGATCTAAGCACTTTAAGATTAAGATCATCATTATTAAAATTCTTACCAAGAGTAATAAAATGATTTGTCAAGTGTACAAATCTCTTTTTCAACGCGACGATAGATTCTCCGGGATGCATTCTAAACATTTCCTACTCTTGACTCAAAGCATTCAATAAATATTTTTACTTCGGAGGTTCCTTCATGAGTTTCTACCAATGTATCCCAAATTTCCTTTGCCAATTTACATTGAGAGATACAGAAGAATTCATCCATGCTAATTGTATTTTGAAGTATGTTGATTGCTTTCTTTTTATTAAGGACTTTCTTCTTATTATCTTTATTAAGTATCGACACCATTAACAACACTAGTTGGTTTATGAGGACCATTTTTTACGATTTCCCATATTCCTTCTCCTTGTGCTTCTAAGTGAGCCTTCATGTGAATTTTCCAGAAATTAAACTATTCACTAGAAAATAGTGGGGGTTTGTTACTGCTACAACCATCTTTGAAAACTGGATTTGTACTTGCATAAAAGCATCTTTAATGGGAGCAACTAAATTGGATGAACTAAGTTATTTTACGTGGGTCCAAATTGAAATGAAGGATTTAAGCAATCCAAAATTGAATTAAGAAGTTTTTACTTCAATGGTGATTGTTTATAAGGAATTCAAACTTGATATTAAATGGTTAATAAAAATCTATTATTTATGTTAAATAATGAGTTAGAGTACGTTGCTTGTGTAGAGCACGTAAACTAGTTGTAGAGCATCCCATATGCCATGTCAGCCCTACTATAATGCAAATTCCTTATTACTAACGTAAGCTATACAAAGTTTTGGTTTAACAACTATGCATTAAAGTTGCTCTAAGCCATACTAAATTTATAGGAACAAGTTACCTATAACCTACTCTAATGTCAATTGTAAGTAGAGTTTGCACCTAAGAGGAAGGGGGGGGGGGGAGTTAGGTACTTTGAAATTTTTTCCAATTTTAGACTTAAGTGTTATAATTTTTTTCCAATTTTAGACTTAAGTGTTATAATTTTTTCGTTTAGTTACTAAGTGATGAAAGCGATAAAGTGCGTAAAGATAAAAGACACAATAATATATCCTGGTTCCCTTCACAACCCGAGAGTATAATCCCCTTATGCAGTAAGAGATTTTACTATCTTATTTGGACTTTGTACAAGTTATCCTAACTACTATACACAAAATCTTATACAAATCAATAAGGAAATTCCTCTTATGATTAACACTAAGTGAAATAAGAGAACAATCATCCCTTAATAACTCTCTTGTTTCCAATAATTCTGGACAATAAGGAATTCAACAATATTTAGAATTTTTACAAGAGTTTTTGAAGTAGTATACAATGTATCAATCACTTGGGTTGATCTTCTCTTTCAAGTAAACAATTCCCTTTATTTAAAAAAAAATGCTCAAGTATGTATGTGGATGAAACTATATGAATTTCCAATGAAAATTATGTGCAGAAGTTCCACCAAAAAATTATATTCAAGAACACTTGAAAATTAAAAGATGAGAGAAAAATGATTTTGAATTGTAGATGAAAGAGGAGTCTTTGAAAATCTAAAAGTTAAGGTATATATAGAGCCTTAAAACCTCTCTAAACGAGTAAAAATGAATGAATAGATGCCATGTTTTAAAAACCATTTTAAAATTTTATTTCCACTAAAAAATGTCTGAACCACTGTCACCCTTTCAGTGGTAATTGATCATCATATATGGTGTAACAGGTTGCACCCGAAGGAACGTTAATTTTTTTTGAAAAAAGAACAAATGTAATCGGTTACATGATTTAAGGTAAACGATTATACCTTTTGAAAATGGCCACAAAAGACAATGTTCAGGTGTGACAACCGGTTATAAGTATATGGGTAACCAGTTATATGAGTAGGCAGAGGCAAAAATACTTAGAAAAAATGCATTTTGGCCAATGTTTTATGCACTAAATTTTTTAATGAATTATGACATGATTGAGAATGAATATTTTGAACACTTGACATTATCATAGAGAGGTTGAATACTTGTACCTTGTTATTCCATGATCAATCCAATAAGAGCATTCCAAGACTTAAACTTTATCATTTGAAATTTAGACTTTATTGCGCCTGCTCTTGATATGAGTCTTAAACCATGCTTTTTTACATAAACATTTTCTTGTAGATTTGTCTTTATTAAAACAATTACTTGAGAAGCATATCTTCACAGAATCATCCCTAATTGTTATAATTTTAATCCTTTGCTCTTTATTGCAAAAGCCATGAACCCTATAATAATGAATGATCATTTCCCTTAAATTAGGCCCCCTTAGATGAATTTTCCCCCAATAATGTAAATTACATGATCTAGTTAATTTTATTCTTTGTAAATGAACCTCTTCTTGTCATTATTCAATTTTGTTTACATGTAATGCTTTTCTTTTGTCTACATAATTAGTATAATCAATCTAGATAACAATGAGAACTAGTTGTAATTTTTCATATTGAAACCAAATAATATCGTGAGTTTGTTTATGATTTCTAGATATAGGAATATTAGTCATACAATTAAATGTTATATGCGCGATAAACCTTATTGTGAATTCTTCAGAGTCAATAGGGAAATGACAATAATGAAAACATTTAAAGCGAAGATGAAAACATTTGTAACTATTTTGTAAAATATTTGTGATTTAACTAGAATCATTATAGGTTCAAATATGGATTTACCAGAAAAAAGAGAAAATGGTTTAAAAGGGGACTTAATAATTTCCCTCATATAGTATTCCAAATATAGTTTAGTTAGTTAACCATTATACGATCAACTCAATCATGCTCTACACACACCCCATTTTATAATTGTGTCTTTCAATTTTTTTTATAACAAATATACTTTTTTAGTCTATTCAAATTTAAAAAATTCCTATGAATACAATTTAAATTTACTCACACTATGTGATTTTTGTTGCTATGAATAATAATACAATTTACAACCAACAAGATTCACTTTTACTCGTTTTAACATTATGTTATGTTCAATTTAAAAAACTACCTAAACTAATATTAACTACTAAATATTTGATGGGGATGAATTACATCTTTGTATAACTCACACCTAAAGTAGAGCTTACAATAACAAGAACCAAGCCTTATTCCACTAAATGAGATTGGCTACATAAATCAACTTTCGCCATAATGTTCTACCCAAGACCATGCTTGTATCCAAATTGTTAATTTCAAGATCTTTCTTAATAACCTATCTTATAATCTTTATAGGTCTTCCTCTTCCTCTAGTTGTTTGACTTCTCTCTATATAATATACTCTCCTTACCACAAAATCTACAATCTTATCTCTACATGCCTAAACTACCTAAGTCTATTTTCTACCATCTTCTCTACTATAGGCGCTACACCAACACTCTCTCTAATATTTTAATTTCTAATCATATATTTCGTAGTCTTAATACACATCCAACACAATACCCTCATCTCTTATATACTTATTTTATTCTCATGTAGATTCTTAACTTCCCAACATTATGTACCGTACAACAGCGTAGGTCTCACCGCTGTCCGGTAAAAATTTCCCTTCAGCTTGAGTTGTACCTTTGTATCACATAAAACACCTAAATCACTTTTTCATTTCATCCACCCAACTTGAGTTTGATGGTTCACACCCTCTTTTATTTCTCTATCATTTTAAATTACGACCTGAGATATTTAAACTGCGTGACTTGAGGGATGACACAATCTCTAACTTTACCCTTTATGTTAGAAACACCTCTTCTTTTGTCAAACTTACATTTAATATACATTGTCTTACTTCTTCTTAGGCATAAACCACATGTTTCTAAAGCTACTCTTTAAGTCTCCAACCTCTCATTTAAATCCTCCTCCGACTCTCAAAGTAGAACTATATTATCTGCAAAAAGCATGCATCTCAGTGCTAGCTCTTGGATATGATCATGAGTACATCCAAAGTTAAATTAAAAAGATAGGTGATTAGGATTAAAAATTGATGTAAACCTATTGTAACGGGGAAATTGTCTGTCTCTCCACCTTGTGTTTGCACAATAGTCAATACCTCTTCACACATATATTAGATAACTCGAATATATGAAATCCTAACCCGTTTCTTCTTTAGGGATTTCAATAAAATCTATCTAGGCACTCTATCATATGCCTTCTTTAAGTCAATGAAAACTAAGTTAACATCTTGTTGGTTTATTTGATATTGCTTCATCACACGTTGTAGTAGATATAACGCTTCCATGGTCGACCTAAGAATGAAACCAAATTGATTCTTAGTGACTTAAGTCCCTTTTTCTTATTCTTTGTTAAATCACTCTTTCTCATAACTGAAATTCTGGCATGCAAATATCAGATATCGAGACACGTGTCATAACACTAGGATCAAAACAACTTGATCACACAAACAAATATGCAGAAACTTAAATGACAAAAAAGTAAAATAACACCATTAGTTGCTAACCCAGTTTGGTGCAACTCACCTATATCTAGGGGCTACCAAGCCAGGAAGGAAATTCACTATGATAGTATTAGTTCAAAGCTAAACTCCCCCATTTACAACTTCTCACCTAATAACTACCTTGTGAAACTTCTACCTAGACACCCTCTAGATATGAGATCCCCTTATCACTTCCTAATCAGTCACAAACCAATGACAATTCAACAATTACCCAAAATAGAAGTACCAACCCTTCCAAGTACAATACTTGGTTTTGCTTAAAAGTTTCAACCAAGAATAATACACTCTTGCTTAAAAGCTTTAGAGTGGACAATTAATAATGACCGATCAGTCTACCTCAGTGCATCAGAAGATACATGAGTGACATACAAACAAAAACATGATAAACACTAAAGAGACTCCAAGACACAACTAATCTTAATTTCCTGCAAAATCCACGTTTTCTTTAGGTTTAGAGACTCCTTTAATAATTATCACAGCTGCATGGGCTTGGGCTCTTAAAACAAAATTTAAAACGTCAGGAAATAAGCTTTCAATCATTAAATACTTTCATGCATAAAAATAGGAACAAAATACAAAGTTTCCTAAAAAGGCTCAAGGATACTTTTTACGAAAACCAAGATAATTTTTCAAAATAGAAGTTCCCACAATATCCCTCCTTGGATAATGCAAACGTGTGAATTAAAACACACTAAATATACCAAATAGTCATGCCCTAACTTTCTGGTATAACATATCCTGGAACATGTCACAACATCAACTGAACATGATGTCTGACTGACATGACAAAACATCTGGCTTAACATCTTGTTGGCATCATGTTTTACCAAAATATTGGCAATCCAAAAACCATAGAACTTACATTCTCCCCCTTTGAATTTTTTTGGCTAAAACAACCTTAGCACACATCAGAGACATACACAGCAGAATCAAAACAGAACCACTAGACAACAAGAACCACAAATCCAAAAACTGTCAAGGCATTAGAGCACACCTGACATCATAATGTCAAGACATCTAGTGTGACATCACAGATCAAACATAACAACACAAGCTACATGAGAACATGTAAGCTTTGTATAAACTACAACTTTGCAGCTATAAATCAGACAGGTACAAGGCTCTCCCTATCATACATAACCAGTACTTTCCTTGAAAGGGAAACCCAAATTCACAAGAAAAAATACACATGAACTCTTTCAAGTTCACACATCTCTCTCAAGGGGAAAACCTAAATCACAAAAAAGAGCACAAACACATCAACCAACACCAAACAACAACAACAACTAAACACAATGTCAAGACATTTAGTCAAACATCACAAAAACAAACAGAAGTAGCACAAACCCAGTAGCAGAACTCCCCCTCAAGACCACAACCCACTGCAGAGAAAATAAATTCTCCCAAACACAACACAAGTCACAGCACACCTTATCACAAGCATATCAGACACTCATGCTCCCCCTAAATAGTTGTATACAACAAACAACAACAAGGTACACTAAAACATGACATGATGTCATGATATCTAATCCAACATCAGAAACAGAAATCATACTAACACTGTACTCCTCCTTTTTAGCTAAAAATTGACAAAAATAGAGTAAATGTAAACAAACATAAATGGAAGCACAAAATTACAGTGGAAACACACAATTAAATCATCTTCAGGTAATATTACACATCTTACCCCTGTCAAAGATCCTTCTGCATTCCTTGTTGTTGCCATATGTTTCATAAGGGGTGCTAATTGATCTCCTAGCCATTGTTTTCTTGACACCAGTATTTTCACCTTGCACAATAACTTGCTTAGGCCTACCAAGCATCAGAACATAGAGGAAGGATGCAGTATCTATTGCATTCCTCCATATCTGTAATTTCTATAATTCCTCAGTAGTGCCAGTTCTTACTCCACAACTTATATTCTCAAGAACATTTTGTAAGAGCAAGAATTGTCTCGGCATGTTATCTCTATGTTTTGATGATAACAATTAAGTATTTGTGAAAGAACCATTTTATGTTCTAATGTTTGTTGTATGCAGATCGTTAAATAAAGATATCAAATCAACAAACAACATCAAAAAGTGCATTGAATTCAATATGGAGTTACTTTGTGTGACGTGACATAAAGCGCTTATTAAAGAAGCAAGTTTGCCTCGGTATCTGTTCATGATCAAAAAGTTCTAAGGATGTTGTATATTGCAGTTGCAATGCTCCTGCGGATTCTGCTCTGAGAAGTGCATTTGATCTGAAAGCAATCAAAGCGTATTGAAGAAGCAAGTATGGCTCTGTATCTGATCATAACCAGAAAGATTCAAAGATGTTGTATATTGCAGTTGTAATGCTCTTGTGGATTATGCTCTGAGTAGTGTATCTGATCTGGGAGCTATCAACGCATCTGAGATATAGTCCTCTGATGAACCAAGTTCTGAAGACTCTAATGACTTGAAGCTCTGAAGGCTGTAGGCTCTGAAGACCAAGTGCAGAAAGACTCTGAAGACTTAAGGATTCTGAAGATCAAGACTCTGAAGATATAATCCTCTAAAGATCTACGTGTTGAAGACTCTGATGACTTGAAGCTCTGAAGGCTGAAGGCTTTGAAGACCAAGTGCAGAAAGACTCTGAAGACTAGATTCTGAAGTTGGAGATTATGTAGCTTCACCCAAATGAAGACGTGTTAATCAGATAAGCTGTTACTATCGACTCTGATAAACAAGGTGCTGAAGTTAAACAACTCTAATGTTATTATGCTATCATACCAATGTAGTTTCTGAACTACTCATCTGAGACATCATTAGAAGAACCAAAGCTAGAAGCTAATCGGTCCTAGCTGATAAATGAAGATCACATCATTGGTAGATAAGAGCTGTCTTCCACAATGATATATTAACGTTGCAAGAAAAGGAAAAGAATGTGATGTCAGTACTATACAACACGTGAGTATTCTATCCATTGGAAATAACCGTTGGAATATTTGAATGGACATCTCTGCCCTCACAATGTCTCTCTTTTGAATTCACTATAAAAGAAGAACATTTGGTTCATTCAAATGTTAGCTTATTACAAAGCAAGCCAGCTAGTTACAATGAAATGATGCTGACGAGTGAAGTTAGCAACATAGTTGATTAACAAGAAAAGCTTTATGCTAAGAAGCCACAATGCTCACATAAAAAAGCTTTTAAGCAATATGGAAACTACTGTTCTAATAATCTCATAGAGATTTATCTTTAGATTAGTTTCTGTATTAGGAAGCAAGAAGCTGTTGCTCAATACTTTCCATGTAGTTAATTAGGAGTAATCAGCTTGATAAGAAGCACTCATGTAATATACGGCAACACAAATTCAATTTTTGGTTCCTCAAGTGATCTTGTGAAGATCAGAATACTTGAGATGACAAGTGACAGTTGTCATTTGTGGTATCCTAATAGGAGATCTTTTGTGATTGGATTCTGTTAGGTGTCAATGAACATTATATTCTAAGGGATCCCTGAACGCGTCATTGTCCATTTGTTAGTCACCTACAGTTAGCTTGTGCAACTATAATCAGTTTAGTTATAGTGGATTAATTCCTTGCTTGAGTGAGGCGAAATCACCTTGGAAGGGTGGACTGGATTAGCTTGAGAGTTTCTCAAGTGAACCTGGATATATCATGTGTTCTTTACTTGTGTTATGCTTTATTATATATGCTTCCGCAATGAATCTTATAGAACTCTATAGAAAGCAACAAGTGAAAGACACCCAAATTTTTTTTAATAGAGTAAATACCAAATTCAAACCCCCCCTTTCTTGTGTATTTCTCACACCTTCAGTTGGTATCAGAGCTTCGGTTATGTTATTGATGGATATCAAACACCTAACAGTGTCAGAAAAAGATACTAAAGCTGTGTGAATAAATACTCTTGGCGGTTTTTCACTTTTCTTACAATTTCAGTCAAATATCAGTTTTTGATGAAGATGAGTACTAAAATTATAATCAAACGGGTTATCTTGAGCAAGTTAGTGATTAGTTGAAGTTTGAAGTTTTTGAAATTTTCAACAACAAAATCTTCTCCACTAGAGCTTGGAAGAAGATTGAAGAATCAGCTGACAAGAGAGATTCATCAGATAAGAAGTTTTCTGTTGAATGCTTATCTTGTAATACATTTGGATATACAACGTATTTGCTCAAAAAGATCAAATCATCAGAAAACAAGAAATCTTGTTTGCTGAAGATTATTTCTATGTGAGTATGAGATGTTTTCAAGAAACAGATTAGTCCACTCTTGACTTTCTCATGAAAAGCTCATTGGGGATTATCTTTAGTAAGTAAATAAATATTGTTGGCTAATGAATTTGATTCATAGGAACTTCAGAATAAAGTCTGCAGAAAAGGGCTGGAACAGAGATAGTTCAAATTTTGAACCAATGATCCTCCTGATTCAAGGCATCAGAATGCTGTTGTCCTTGAGAAGCTTCAAAGAAATCTGTAGATGTTTCGTGTAAAGAAGTTCACTAATTCATCATGGATATGATGTAAGATGAACTCTGAGATTTTATTAGGAGTAGCATGGACAATTAAGTTCTGTTAACTTGAGATTTTATCTCAGTTGAACAAACTGTAATTGGTCAGATGTTATCAGAAATTCTTTCTCAGAAGTTCATAATGATTGGATCCTGAAGTCAAGCTGTTCAGAAAGATACAATGACAAAAGTCATTCAATCTGTTTTAAAAAGGGATTTAAGTCACTGGTGTTGTTCATAATGAATAAGTCAGTTGACATTCTTTTCAGAAGCAAATGTACTGTCAACTCTGGTTGAAATAACTCTGTACGAGTTAGCTCAACATTGTAAGAACAAAATCATCATTTAGACTGTGTCATTTGATGCATCTAAGTTTGATGATAATTGTATCAAGACTGGATCTTCATTTGTGTCATGCTAACAAAATCAGAAGATAAAGCCTGATGGAAGTTAGATGATATAAATCATGAAGATCAGAATATCTGTGCTCTGAAGATGTCTCTCAGAAATCAGATGGATGATGCGTTGATGAAGATACTACAGAACGCAACCAAAGGATATGAGATCAGCTCAGAAGAGAAATTCAGAAGATCCTACTTCAGATGTTGTTACTGGCTCCTCTCACAAGAACAAGATCCTTCCTCATATCTTCAAGGCTAGTCAGCAACAAGGTCTTTGACTACACAGAGACATATGCTTCTGTGGCAAGGTTAGAATCCATACTCTTGTTAATTTCCTTTGTTGCTCAGAATAACATCAATCTAAATCAGATGAATATTAAAAATACTTTTTAAATGGTTTAATTGAAGAAGAATTATGTGTTCATCAACCTCCTGGTTTTGAAAATGAAAGATTTCCAGAACACGTTCTATAAATTAAAGAAATCATTCTATAGCCTAAAACAAGCTCTCAGAGCTTGGTGTGAAAGGCTGAGTAGTTTTCTTCTGGAAAATAATTTTATCAGAGGAAAGATTGATAACACTCTTCTTCATAAATCAATTAAGAAAGATATTTTAATTTGTCAGATTTATGTAGATGATATTATTTTTTGGAACAACAAATATTACACTTGGAAAGGAGTTTGTTAAGTGTATGCAGGGAGAAGCTGAAATAAGCATGATGGGAAAGCTAAGATACTTTCTGAGCATTCAAGTCAGTCAGACTCCAGAAGGCATCTACATATATCAGATGAAGTATGTGAAGGAGCTTTTGAAGAATTTTAATTTGACTGAAAGAAAGTTAGCTAAAGACTCCCATGCATCCATCTAGCACTCAAAAGAAGAGAAGACTAAAAAAAGCTAAGCTACAGAGGACTCTGAGGAAGCAAAGCTACAGAAGACTTTGAGAAAGCAACTCTACAGAAGACTCTGAGCAGTTGGTTGAAAGCAACGTTTCAGAAAACTCTGAGTGAAGACTATAAAGCAATGTTTCAGAAGACTCTGAGTGAACTTATCTTAAAGGCTGCAACTGCAGAGGCTCTGAGAATCAGATTATGCATGGCTCTAAAACATCAGTAACAAAGCTTACATCTGGATAACAAGGACATCTGAAGAACGAAGATCTGCTCTGATCTGAAGTGTTCCTCTGGATGAACAGTTTACTGAAACATTCGCTAGAGCTAAGCTGCATAGATCTGAAGCTTACTCTGGAACTTCATCAGAAGATCTGAAGCTTACTCTGATAAGAAGAAGACGGAACTTTATCAGAGGATCTGATGCAAGGAAACATTTCCATATTTGTTCACTCAATAGATGCTGATCAAGATAAGTAGAATTGCAACTTCACAGTCTGAAGAATCTATTCTGGAAATCAATGAAATCTAGTATCTAAACCATATCAATATCAAATCCTCTGAAGAAACACTTATGGGCTTGATGTCATTGATTGAGCTATCATCTGTTGATGAAGATCTTCTGGGCAAAGACTGAATGTCAATGACAAGAAGGACTAACTAACATAACTCTAATAGTTATGGTTAGAAAGTCTGGTACAAAGAATCTCTCTTGAAGATAAAGCGAAACTTTGATAGTTTCTGAAGAAATATCATAAAGGAAATTTGTTCAGTAAAGCTGTTGATACATGAATATATTTGTTGATGTTCACCTTCTTCTGAACTCTTGGGATTGAGTAGAAGTATGAACTTAAGATTGAATTTGATAATAAGCGTGGAATCAGAAACCAAAGATGGGTTAGCAGAAGAAGTCACCATCAGATGATCTGATGCTGATTGATAAAGAGCAAGATTGTCATTCAAATAGATGCTAGAAATACATCTTGGTTTGATGACAGTTTGTGATGATCAACTACGTCTATTCAAAGGATAAGTTCTTATGATAAAATAAGTTGTCTGGAAGAAGATAAAGAGGAATAATCATTGGTATAAGAAGATGGATGATCAGAAGATGAAGACCCAAGGAAGAATTTGGAATTCATAACTATTGTTCAAGATGATACAAACATCAGAGGAAATATGTTTCTATTCAAAAGAAAGGAAGCTGAAGAAGTCATTATGACTCAAAAGAATAATGTAGCAGAAAGAAGATTAATCTGTCAAAGAGTAGCCATCTAAGACTCTCATACATTCAACATAAAATCTGGGAAAAGAAGAGAAAATCAGTTGAATATAATTTAGTAAGTTTCTGTGATGCTGATTCTGCTGAAGACATAATTGAACGCAAGAGCACATCTAGAAGCTGTCAGACAATCTGATCCTTGTTACAACAAGAAGCAACTCAAAATAGCACTCTCTACTGCAGAAGCAGAATATGTCGCTGCTGCTTATTGAAGTATCAGATGCTCTGGATGAAGAATCAGTTGGAGAACTATCATATGCATAAGACTGAAGAATCAGAATGCATTTTTCGCACATTACCTTCTATTGGTGTCAAAGATGCTCTTCTAAAGATATGAGCAAATATGAAGTCGTAGATCATCTAAAGTTTTGGATTATCTGGAGATCTAGATAAAAGATTTAATTAGAAGAAGTTCTGTCAAATCAAACTCTGATACTTCTGAAGTATAGTGTTTTGATGTTGAAGAAACAAGATGAATAAAGATAAAAGTCAGAATGGAAAGCACTCAGAGAAAGAATAACTCTGAAGATCTCAGAATCTCAAAGATATATGAGCTTTCTGAAAAGTGAAAGTCTTGATTCTGAAAGCTCCTCTCCATCTGCATCTGCACCGTTAAAAGAGAATATGGTTTCAACAATTCCTACACCTCCTTCAATTAGTATTCCTCAGTAAACCAATTCTTCTGAAGTTCCCTCTTTAAAGCAACCAGATGATGCAAATTCCAATGAACCTTTTCCTCTGTCCTTTCAACACATCACCTATGAGCACTATTCATTTCTATGAGTATGTTCATGTCAATAAACCTTCATCCTCTGGAGTTTGAGACTTTCTGGAACGTCTTTCAGAAGTGGTTGAACTTTGAATCTGGACGCTTTTCAAGTCACTAGAAGCTGAAGTTCAACTGGTTAAGGAAATAGAAGACAAGCTAGAAAGGATAAGAAACTTCAAACTTCTTTCTTAAAAGCAAAAAGAAGCTGAAGAAAGAGCTGCTGAAGAAGCGAGAATTTTAGCATAGGAAGATTCCAGAAAAGAAACTGTCAGATTGACACAAGAAGTTGTAGATACTGAGAAGGCTAAGCAAGTTGCTGTAGTTGGTTCTTCTTCTACAACTACTCTTGTACGTTGAGAACGTGACATTAGTGGGATTCAAGAAGATCAACAAGCTATGAAGAAAGAACAACAAGTTTTCAGAGAAATTTTTGCTAAACAGAAACTTGTCAACAACTCTCTTCTGTGCATGCTTCAACAAATTCTGGAAAAGATGTCAACCTATAAGAATTAGGCACTCAGGTTTTATTTCTTGACTCTATTATTTCATTTTTTTAATTCTGATATAAAAGAGGGAGAAATAAGATATATTTTAAATCTTGTTTTTAATGAAAACACACATTTTTGATGATGTCAAAAAGGGGGAGAAATAGAATATGATTTTGATATAATCTGAAGAAATAGAATATAATCTGAAATAACCTAAAGAGAATGCAAAACATCAACTCTGATATAAACTGCGTTTATTACTAACTGTATGTTTGATGTTTTACCGAGGAACTCTGAACAAGTTCACTAGGCACTCTAAAGACAGGTCAAATGAATGAACTCTGAGTTCAAATGAACTAGTTGTTCATATAATCGAAGTTATACACTTCGTGAATATATGTTCAGAATCAGATGGACCCAATACTGTTCAAGAGAAAGTTAAAGTCATCTTAATTTTGGTATCATAATGTTCAGAAGATGTAAATTGTCTGTGAATATGATAATCAGAGCATAAGAATCAGAAATCTTCATAAAAGCAAAAATTGGTCTCAGAATCAAGAACTAGTATCAGATTCAGGGGGAGTTCTGAAGATCTAAATATCTGACCTATTGTAGCCAGGGGGAGTTCACCCAGAAAGGTTCACAAGTCATAATATTTGATTTTCACCCAGTCTGAAACTTAGGGGGAACTTCTCATTAATAAGAAAAGCTAAAGTTATTAAAGAAAAATTGTTTTATATCTGAGCTACAGATGTGCAAGTGCTATAGAAGACTCAGAAGATATACGGCTCTGATACGATGTTTAGAGAAAACAAGTTCTAAAGATCTAAAGATGGAAGTTCTGCTGAACTAGTCCAGATGCTAAAGACTTATGCTCTCTTATATCGTAGTGAAGTATTCCTTATCTTCTATTTGTTTCTTGTTTTTTAATATTTCTATTTTATGAGTCTTGGGATCATAGAAAGTCTCTGAACAAGCATAAAAAGATTTTTTTAAGGGTAACACATTTAGGGAGAGCTGTTGCTTGAAACTCTGAATATGTTAATGCTTGGTGATTACCATGTATAAAATGTTCTATCAAAATACATGTTTTTGTCATCATCAAAAAGGGGGAGATTGTAAGAGCAAGAATTGTCTCTGCATGTTATCTCTATGTTTTGATGATAACAATTAAGTATTTGTGAAAAAATCATTTTATGTTCTAATGTTTGTTGTGTGCAGATCGTTAAATAAAGATATCAAATCAACAAACAACATCAAGAAGTACATTAAATTCAATATGGAGTTACTTTGTGTGACGTGACATAAAGCGCTTATTAAAGAAGCAAGTTTACCTCTGTATCTGTTCATGATCAGAAAGTTCCAAGGATGCTGTATATTGCAGTTGCAATGCTCCTACGGATTCTGCTCTGAGAAGTGCATTTGATCTGAAAGCAATCAAAGCGTATTGAAGAAGCAAGTATGGCTTTGTATATGATCACAATCAGAAAGATCCAAAGATGCTGTATATTGAAGTTGCAATGCTCTTGTGGATTCTACTCTGAGTAGTGTATCTGATCTGGAAGCTATCAACGCATCTGAGATATAGTCCTCTGATGAACCAAGTTCTGAAGACTTTAATGACTTGAAGCTCTAAAGGCTGTAGGCTCTGAAGACCAAGTGCAGAAAGACTCTAAAGACTTAAGGGTTCTGAAGATCAAGACTCTGAAGATATAATCCTCTGAAGATCTACGTGCTGAAGACTATGATGACTTGAAGCTCTGAAGGCTGAAGGCTCTAAAGACCAAGTGCAGAAAGACTCTGAAGACTAGATTCTGAAGTTGAAGATTATGTAGCTTCACCCAGATGAAGACGTGTTAATCAGATAAGGTGTTACTATCGACTCTGATAAACAAGGTGTTGAAGTTAAACAACTTTGATGTTATTATGCTATCATACCAATTAAGTTTCTGAACTACTCATCTGAGACATCATTAGAAGAACCAAAGCCATAAGCTAATCTGTCCTAGCTGATAAATGAAGATCACATCATTGGTGGATAAGAGCTGTCTTCCACAATGATATATTAACGTTGCAAGAAAAGGAAAAGAAAGTGATGTCAGCACTATACAACACGTGAGTATTCTATCCATTGGAAATGACCGTTGGAATATTTGAATGGACATCTCTGCCCTCACAACGTCTCCCTTTTGAATGCACTATAAAAGAAGAACATTTAATTCATTCAAATGTTAGCTCATTACAAAGCAAGCTAGCTAGTTACAATGCAATGATGCTGACGAGTGAAGTTAGCAACATAGTTGATTAACAAGAAAAGCTTTATGCTAAGAAGCCGCAGTGCTCACATAAGAAAGCTTTTAAGCAATATGGAAACTACTGTTCTAATAATCTCATAGAGATGTATCTTTAGATTAGTTTCTGTATTAGGAAGCAAGGAGCTGTTGCTTAATACTTGCCATGTACTTAATTAGGAGTAATCAGCTTGATAAGAAGCACTCATGTAATCTCCGACAACACAAATTCAATTTTTGAATCCTCAAGTGATCTTGTGAAGATCAGAATACTTGAGATGACAAGTGACAGTTGTCATTTGTGGTATCCTAATAGGAGATCTTTTGTGATTGGATTCTATTAGGTGTCAATGAACGTTATATCCTAAGGGATCCTTGAACGTGTCATTGTCCATTTGTTAGTCACTTGCAGTTAGCTTGTGTAACTGTAATCAGTTTGGTTATAGTGAATTAAGTCCTTGCTTGAGTGAGGCGAAATCACCTTGGAAGGGTGGACTGGATTAGCTTGAGAGTTGCTTAAGTGAACCAGGATATATCATGTGTTCTTTACTTGTGTTATGCTTTATTATATATGCTTCCGCAATGCATCTTATAGAACTCTATAGAAAGCAACAAGTGAAAGAAACCCAGAAAAAGTTTTAATAGAGTAAATACCCAATTCAAACCCCCCTTTTCTTGTGTATTTCTCAGACCTTTTCACATTTGCATATAAGGCTTTAGTGAGCATATCAGTCAGATGATCCTTAGTATCCACATGCTCCAAAATAATAACCTTTCCTTCATCAAGATTACAGATTAGTTGATTATACCTGTCAAGGTTATTGTTCTAGCCACGATGAATGAAATTTCTGATAACATTCAGACCTTTACACTGTTATGTCAGAACATCAGCATTGTCATTATGTTTCTTCAACATCTATCTTGTTCACACTATTTGAAGGAAATGTCCTTTGGTTCCTTCTCCTTCAGCTACAATAGTCCACCAAGAAGCCCATAATTGCTTATTATTGATGCAGGCAATTTGACTATTTGTTGGAGATAAATAACCATACATATCACTAACCAATTCTACCTTGCATAGTTCTTTCAACATATTATTTGTGCTGTAAGAGTAATGCATACCATAATCCCCAGTTCCAATGGTGCAATTCAAAATCTTCTTCTCTTGAATAATAAGATCCATCCTTGATATAGGTTCGAAGACAAAACATGATTTTGATATCACCTTTGTAGATTCAGTGCTATCTCATTCATTAGGGTGTTTTCTAATTATTTCCTTGGATGGTTTTGCATAAACTCTAACAGAGAGACCTGTAATAACTTGAGATTTATCTGACACAATTCCATCAAAATTACAGCTTGCCTTAGAGAATGTTCCAAATATTTTCTCAACATCCATCCTTTGTTTTGTAACTGAATCATTAATTACCACACTGATAGATTCCATTGTCATCCCAGTTATGGAGTTAAAGATTCTATAAGCTCTCCTGCTTGAAGAGTAACCCAGAATATCCCTTCATCTCTTCTGGGATCCATCTTACCCTTTTGGTCTTTGTTAGTTAGGACATAACATTTGCTTCCAAAAATATGGAAGTATTTTACTATAGGCTTCCTTCCTTTCCATAGCTCATAGAGAGTGAATGAAGTTCCCTCTCGCAAAGTGACTCTATTATGAATATAACATGCAGTATTCATAGCTTCATCCCAAAAGTGACTCGGTACTTGCTAATCAAGAAGCATGACTCTAGCTGGTTCTTGTATATCTCAAGTCTTTTGCTTAAAAAGTCCTTCTAACTGAGAAGAAAAATTATAACTGATGTCTTCAAACTCACAAAATTCAGTAAATTGGGAATTATCAAACTCCTTGTCATGATAGCTTATAATCTTGACAATCCTACTCTTTTGCTTATTTTGAGCACTTTGACATACATCTTTAAAAGCTTCAAAGATGTCTGGTTTTCCTTTAAGAAAATTTACCCATGTAAACTTTGAGAAATCATCTATAACCATATAGACATACTTCTTTCCACCCAGGCTTTCTGTTTGAATAGGTCCCATAACCCCGATATGGAGAAGTTCCAGTACTCTGAAAGTAGTCTGATGGTGCAACATTAGGTATGACATCATGGTTTGCTTTCTAATTTCACACTCACCACATACTTTCCCTTCTTCAACCTTTAGTTATGGCATTCCTTTAATGGCTTCTTCAAATATGATTTCCTTCATTCTTTTGGGATGAATATGTCCAAGTTTCTAGTGCCATAGCTTTATTTCGTCCTCTTAGGTTTTTAAACATGTGGAAGAGTAAGCAGTTATCCGAGGTTCCCAAAGTTAGTAGTTGTCTTTAGACCTTATACCCTTCACCAGAACAACATTTTTCTCATCTTTGACAAAACATTCTGACTTGGAGAAAATGACTAACAAACCTTGATTACACAGCTGACTAATGCTGATGAGATTAATAGTTAGTTATTTTACAATAAGAACATCTTATAAACTATGTGATCCAACACCCATCAATTTACCAACTCCTTTGATTTCCCTTTAACACCGCCACCAAATCTGACAGCACCTGTGGGTAGAGACCTAATATCCATGAACAACTTCTAAACCCTTTTCATATGTCTAGAACATCCGTTGATAAAGTGCCAATCTTCTCTAGTTGAGGCTCTCAAGGACGTGTGAGCTATACGGTTAACACCTTTATCTTTAACACTTCTTTTTTTGCTAACTTTCTTATCCTTGGAATGAACTGAGGATATTTGATTTCCATACAATTTATAACAGAAAGGTTTTATATGACCATACTATCTATAGTAATGACATCTCCAATAAGATTGGTAATTATTTGGAGGTTCATTATGTCTGCCAAAATGTTGTAACTTGCGGTTAGGCATTGTGACCATCTTCTTCCTTTCAGAAGGATAAAACTTTTCTTCAGACACTCTTCTTTGTTTATTATCAGGGTGATAGTGAACATCTGCATCTCCAGTATATTTTATTAGATCAACCCTATTTTTCATCCTTCTTAATGAATCTGTCATGTTATTGAGCTTGGAATTTAAGAGGGTTATCTGAATTTGAAGATGAGAGACAACACCTAAGAGTTACTTCTTCTCATTTTCCAATTCATCTATGGCCTTTTTCTAATTTTCCTCTGTCTTTTGGCATTCTTCACACCTATTGCAGGTTTCTTTATAGAACACATCGAGATCTTCATAGAGATCATTTTCATCATAAGCTTCTATTTCATCGGCCCATCTTCCAGAGAGAGCAGTAACAGGTTCAACAGTCTCTATGTTGGATTCATATTTTGACTCATCATCATCAGACCAAGAAACAATCAACCCCTTTTTCTACTTCATGAGATAGTTTGGACATTCTAGCATAATGTGACGAAAACCTTCACACTCATAACACTGAATCCCTTTACTTTGATCAGACTTCTATTTAGTTCTGGTATTCTTTTGAGAATCATCATTATTCATGATGTCAAATGTGATGTCTTTGACACATGGTCTTCCTTTTCTATCCATTCTCTTAAGAATTCTATTGAATTGATTCTCAAGTAAAACAATGGTATTTGACAGTCCTTCATCAGTATCCAAGTTTACTTGACCCTCTTTATCTTCAACGTTGGATACAAAAGCAATGCTTTTGTTCTTCTTTTCAATTCTATTATTCATGGTCAACTCAAAAGTTTGAAGTGACCCCACTAGTTCATCAACTCTCATACTGCTAATGTTTTGGGCTTCTTCAATTGTTGTGACCTTCATGTCAAATTTAGGAAGAGACCTAAGAATCTTCCTCACTAACTTTATCTTCAAATGTCTTTTCTCCCAAGGAACTAAAGACATTAGCTATTTCAAGAACATTCATGTGAAAGTTATGAGTACTCTCATCTTCCCTCATCTTTAGATTTTCAAATTTGGTAGTGAGCAGTTGAAGTCTAGACATATTTACCTTAGATGTGCCTTCATGAGTTGTCTTGAGAATTTCCCAAGCATCTTTAGCCATAGTACAGGTGTTGATCAACCTAAACATGTTCTTGTCAACTCTATTGAATAAAGCATTCAAGGCATTGGAGTTTCCAAGAGCAGTCTCATCTACTTCCTTGGTCCACTCCTTGTTTCTGATAATCCGTCAAAAGTCTGGGTCCTTGCTTCACTCCCTACCTTCTTAGTCTCATTCTTAGTTTTCTTGTACTTTCCCCAAATTTCAACATTTTTGCATTTAGATCATTCTTTAAAACAATCTTTTTTACTCTAAATTTACTCTTAACACTTTCATTCCACCATCATGATTTTCTACCTTTAGGTTCAAAACCTCTTTATTCACCTAACATCTTTGTAGTGATATATTTGTAAAGGGCCTGTAAAGGTGACATGATCGTAGCCCTCAGAGGGGGCGAGAACCATATGTCTCCCTCCAATAGACATCGCTCCACCCTAAGTTCTTATCAGTCTTCCCGTTAGGGGAAACATGAGAAAAGACATTTTTTTTGTTACAGGGACTTCATAGTCAATAATTGATCCATGTTCTCTTAGGAAGTATGGATTCAATGGTCCACCACTAACTGAGTGGGTGATTATCATTTCGGAAGGAAACTCTAGGCTCAATACCTCTCGCCGACACAAGCAGACATAACCTTATAAAACAACTAAGGCCTCTTAATATCCCCTACCAATGTAGGGATACCATACACACATGTACTTTTTGACAAGTTGTTGTACCTCGAAAAATACGATTCTCGTAATGCGTAAAACTAGGGTTTGCACGATCACTGATGGACTTGTGAGAGTCGTCACTAAAATTTATTTATTCCACAAAGGGAAAGGGAAAATATCGAGAAAACCCATGGGGAAAAGGATAAGGTATGGGCATCACAACCATGTTGGGTTCGGAAGTCGGTTATATAAGGAGAAGGTGCTAGCACTCCCCACATCCATCGTACTCGATGGGAACCGTCTAAGTTGTCTAGGCATGAAAGGTATTTGATATTTTAAAGATTGCTAAGGGAAAATGGTTGGTTTTTTTATTAGAGTGCTCGCCAAGGATTAGGACCTTTGTGCGTACATAAAGGGTCGAGTGTTTAGGTCGCATTCAAACTGCTAAACATTGGCTTGTATGCTTACTAGGGGAGGTTGAATCACTAGTTTATATGCACGGAAGAAGGGAATACAAAATGTTATTTTGAAAAAGTTGTTTGAGTTGTGGATTGCACGGGGGCGATGGCTTAGTATCTTAATAAGTTTCAATCGCACACAGGTGAAAAGACAAGTTTGATGTGTTGAAGTGTTTTTTAGGTTTTGAGAATATTTGTTTGTGATTTGGATCACGCTAAAGACTATGGTTAGAGGTGATTATTCCAATCAACCAAGTCAAACTCCTTGTGTTGAAATAATAAGTGGGAGTGTATGGAAATCCATTCTCACCCTTCTCAACGACTTAAGACCGTGGCACGCAATCCTAATCGCATTTTATTGTGTTTTTTGAAGTTTATTCAAGAAAATGAAAATTGATATTGGATCAAGGGTTTTAACGAGGATGAGTTTGAAAAAGGTTTGAAAAGGAAAAGGAAAAAGTTGATGGTGACGCATAAAATGGTAAACTTACAAAAATAGGATATGGCGTGATATATGGATCAATAATTCTTGTATTGATTGATTAATTGGTGCCGATCAATTTTTTTAAAAATGGAACTTGGTGTTGACCAAATTCTTTGATGTTTTAAAATATTGATTTTATATTTTTTTTTCGTTTTTATTAATTATCTATCTAAAAAAATAAAGGCGACAAAAAAAATAACAATTACACACGAGGGTGAGGGATACATTTTGTCAATGAGAAGTAAGAGAATGACTAAAATACTAAATAGTCAAACAAGTAAATGCGAGACCAAAACCAATCGAAATCAAAGAGCAACTTAATTTAGCTCTGTAGCTAACTTAGAGTGAATTCATGTAGGAATCACTCTATGAGAACCCAAACAAATAAATATATACACTCAAGCGGTTCTCGAAAGTTAAATTATATTTTAACTTCGAAATTAAAATGTAATAATAAACCAAACAACACTCAAAGACATTATTATTATTACGGTAGTGTCACAAATTTTTACACCAACTCAAATGAATTTGAAAAATAGAAAGCTAAACACAATATGCACATGATTTCCACAAAGAAAGCATATTGCTACGAAAGTGACATAAAAATAAAAATAAAATATAATCGTCATAAAGTTAAAAATAAAATAAAATGTGAACATAATATTAACACACTACAAAAATAAATAAATAAATGCCGTAATTTATAAAAATGATTATGTCATAACTAAAAGTACACAATATAATTCAAAGTACATACCGTAATTTATAAAAATCATTATGTCATAACTAAACAAATATAAATATATGTTATAATTAGTAAAAGAGAGATATATATATTAATTTAAAAAAGTACATATATATTATAACTAAACTAAGAAAAAGTATAATTATATGATAAAAATTAGAAAAAAATATTAAAGTTAATATATATATATATATATATATATATATATATATATATATATATATATATATATATATATATATATATATATATATATATATATATATATATATATATATATATATATATATATATATATATATATATATATATATATATATATATATATATTAAACTTAAAATAAGGGTAAATATATCTAAAAAATAAACAGTGATCATATTTATATACATAGGAAACATAAATAAATATATATTATACGTACTATGTAATTCCGGCATATGTATAAATATATAAGAATCACAAACAGAATATGAAACTATACGTAAAAAAAACAAATAAGAAACACAAACAATAAAGTGATAATATGAAACTATACGTAAAAAAACCAAATAAGAAAAAACAGTATATGATACACATAACATACATGAAGAATGAAGAACAATAGTAGATCTGGGGAAAAAATACCGATGCTCCTATGTTTCGGTTCTCTCTTTTCTCTCACATGCTGCTAGTGTTGGTCCCTTTTTTCTCCTTGATTGTTGGTCTCTTACCCTCTTTTATAGACATTTTGAATCTTGATATTGAGATGTTGATTTCGAAGAAATTCGAATTTGTCTGAAACATGATTGGAACATGTTTTATGATTTTGAAAACTTTCTTCTTTCAATCAAACATGTTTGGATTATGTTTAAGACTTGTTTTGGAGCAAATCTTGAATTGGTATTGAGATTTTTTATTTTTTTATTTTTGGGTTTTATTTATTTATTTAATGTATAAAATAAATATTTAAAAATAAAAAATTAATTTTTAAAATACTTCTAAATAAAAAACAAAAATAATAACTAAATAATGAAAAAAATGATTTTTTTACCCTTTTTTAATAAAAACACACAAAAAGGAAAATAAATACAAAAAATAATGCAATGAGACTTGAACCCGCAACCTTATAATTAAACCTCTTACACATACTTTCTTACCAACTGTGCTATTTCATTTATTCAAAATAAAAACTACTCAAAAACATATGAAGGATGGACAAAATTGAGGTATGACAGATGCCCCTATTTAATTAACTTGAACCAGAAGGTATGAATGACAATGGTCTTCGTACATTCCCGGTGGAAGATAATTAAATATAGAAAAACCCCAAGTTTTGTCCTAAAAGGTGGACATGAAATGCAGTGATAAAATGTAGAAAGAGAAAGTAGTGTAAATGTAATGAAATAAAGGAAGAACAAGTTTATTGGCAAAGCTTTGCAGTGGAAAAGCTCATAGGAGACTTTGTAGGGTAACTTCTGCTTGGGGAGCAACAAAAGCGAAAATGCTGAGGATTATCATTATCAACTGCATGGTTGAAGAATGAATAGCTAGGGGATAGAAATCCCATGAGCAGGTGCAAGATATTAATTTTTTTCAAAGTAATACAGTCGACTTTGAAGGAGGACAGACCGAGATGTTTTGCTGATTGATTATGGGTCCTGTCATGACCTGTCGTTCCACTTTGGGTGAAAATGTTCTACATTTCATGATGCATGAATCTACTTATGAGGATGCAAATGTTGGGGATTCGAAGCGTGTATGAATACAAATGATTTTGTTATATCGACGAGTGCAATGACTGTGTTTGATGACAATCTTGTTTTAGGCAGAAATACTATGCATGTCATGCATGTGACAATGCAAATGATGGAGTATGTTTTGAATAGGTCTCTCTTTGAAGGTGAGACCCTTTGGTATCAATGAGGATTGGATTTAGGAATTGGCAAGTGAAATTGGACTTTAGGTTTTATGAAGGTGCCAACAAGGGTGGACTTTTGAGTAGTTGCCAATAAAAATTGGACTTTTGGATTATGAAAGTGCCAACAAGGGTGAACTTTTGAGTAGTTGCCAATAAAAAATTGGACTTTTAATTGCTAGACATGAACTTGGAACTTTAATTACTAGACGAGGACTTGGACTTTTAATTGTCAGATGGGGACATGGACTTTTAATTGTCAGGCGGGGACTTGGAATTTTAATTGCCAGATTGGGACTTGGACTTTTAATTTCCAGACGAAGACTTGGAATTTTAATTACCAAAAGGGGACTTGCACTTTTAATTTCCAGACAGGGACTTGGACTTTTAATTTTCAGATGGGGACTTGAACTTTTAATTTCCAGACGGGGACTTGGACTCTTAATTTCCAAACGGGAACTTGGACTTTGGTGTCAAATCTTGTGTTATAAGGCTTTTGAGATGTCAAATTCATGTTGTAGAGTTAAGCCCAATGAATGATATAATATGCATGAATTTATGCTTGAAGGAAGCGACATGATCAATGCATGCGAATGATCTATGCAATGATACGAAAGTTTCTAAAAATGCCCCAGCAGAGGGTAATGGATAAAAGATTTCTTTTGTAGCAAGGTTTCTTTTAAGAAGGAAAAAGTTGTTTGGTGGGGTGATAACATGATTCCTGACACTCAACTTGAACTTAAAGGTTGTCGACAAAGTATGCTTGAATTGCTTGAAAACATAGAGAGTTTTTTCCCCTCCGCGGCTCATCCTGCCCTAGTTTGGGTCATTAAAGAACTTTTTTCTTGAACGAAAATTAGAAGCAACTTACCATAAGATGATCTCGAGATGGCTTGCCACATAATTCTAAGTCATGAAAGAATTTTTCCTTGAAATAAGCTGGAAACAGTTGTACCATGAGATGAACTCGATATGATTTGCCCCAGAATTACAGATCATGAAAGGATTCTTCCTTAAAAGGAAGTTGGAAATAGTTATAACATGAGATGAAATCAGTATGGTTTGTTCCCAAATCTTCAAGTCATGAAATGATTATTCATTGAAAGGAAATTAAGAAGTAATGGATTGGTCGACATAGTGAAACCTGATGGGGGATCAAGATTCTTCACCTCAGCATGTTGAAAATTATTTTCTGACATGGCTACAACAAATTCCAACTTGGTTTATCTAACTGGCCTTTCAAGTTGTCAATTTTGCTTTTGTCTCTGTCTGAACTTGATTCAAATTCCTCACAATTTCAGTATGAATGTCATGAAATCAGCTGACATATATGAATAGAGGATGGGATGAGTTTCTGCTGGGAGAATGATATTCAATGCAAGTGATATGTAAATGAAATGATATGCATATGAATGAAATGTATATTAGGTTATTCCTAGATACAGGATCCAAGGTACGAATGAAGGATAAAGGCTGATTGCTTGAACACAGGGTTCTTACCGTTTAGGATCTAGAGTTTAATGGAACCCCAAAGTCACGGATTCATATGACTGTTCATAAGTCATGCCGTGAACATGACGGTTAATGACTCCATCATATGAATCTCTTTTCGGTGAGGTCTTCGTATCGAACTACACAAGGAGTGCACCTCGGTGTCCCATACTACGTGACCATCAACATTGGGTTGTAAATAGGGATTTCAGAGTCATAAAATTCCTTGACCGTTCATTACGTATGTCAATGATCTCAAGGAAAATGGATCCATCAAGAAAGTCTCTTCTGATTGAGATCTTCGTACCAAACTACGTGAGTAGTAAACATCGGTGTCCCATACTACATGATCATTGGTCCTAGTTTTTATCCAAATGGTTCAAGGTTATAAAAAGGTCCTTAGAGTTAAGGATCCTAATGAAAATGTTGGCCGTCCATGCCAAAAGTTTGATGGTATCCAACCTTCTCATTAGAATCTACTTTAAGTGAGGTTCTCGTATTGAACTACACGGGGAGAAATTTCCTAGTGCCTCATACTACTCAACCTCTTCTATCTTATGTGTATACTCTAGACTCGGGTATAGAGCCTTTCCCTCAAGGTTAGCAACTAAAGTTTCCATAGTATCAGGAACCACATATAATAATATTAAAAACAATTAAAAGCAAAAGAAATATAAACAAGCAAGAAATATAAAAAAACACTCAAACTTGCGAAGAAAAACTAGACTAGGCTTGACTTGCATAAGGGATAACCCATTCCCCAGCAGAGTCGCCATTTGTTGTACCTCGAAAAATACGATTCTTGTGATATGCAAAACTAGGGTTTGCACGATCACCGATGGACTTATGAGAGCCGCCACCGAAATTTATTTATTCCACGAAGAAAAAGGGAAAGTATAGAGAAAACTCACAGGGAAAAGGATAAGTTAAGATCATCGTAACCATGTTGGGTTCGGAAGCCGGTTATGTAAATAAAAGGTGCTAGCACTCCCTACATCCATCGTACTCGATGGGAACCGTCTAAGTTGTCTAGGCATGAAAGGTATTTGATATTTTAAATCTTGCTAAGGGAAATTGAATGATTTTTTATTAGAATGCTCGCCAAGGATTAGGACCCATGTGCCTACGTATTTCCTCGTGCAATTGGAAAGTTAGAGCAATCGTAGTTCAACACAAAAATGGTCGAGTGTTTAGGTCGTATTCTAACTGCTAAACATTGGCTTGTCTGCTTACTAGGGGAGGTTGAAGCACTAGTTTATATGCACGGAAGAAGGGACTAAACAATATTCTTTTGAAAAAATTGTTTGAGTTGTGGATCGCACTGGGGAAATGTGAAGGTGAGAAAAACACTTAGAAGGGGAGGGGGGTTGAATAAGGGTTTTTAAAACAATTTGGATGATAGAAAAATAACACAGTATTTTTATCCTGGTTCGTTTGAACTCAAACTAATCCAGTCCACCCTACCAAGGTGATTTGCCTTTCTCAACAAGGACTTAATCCACTATATCAAACTTGATTACAGTGTAAACCACTAAGACAACTGTCTTAGTCTTCTCAAGAAATTCTGACCACAACTTGGTATTCTTAAGGAAATCTTTTTATAAAAGATAAACTAATAAATTTGTGTTTAAGAAGTGCTTCTAAAAAGCTATATCACAACAATGATTTTTTTACACAAGTTATAGAACAAAAATGAAAACTATTCTAGCTTGAAGAATATTTGAATGAACGCTTGAATAATTTGTCAATAGTTCCGTCAAACTTTGAAGTGATGCTAATGATTGCTTTTATAGTACTTTGAAATCCTTTCTCAAAGACTGTGCAATCTGTGCATTCTGTTCTTTTTGTCTTCTATTGACTTTTCCTTTCTCAGAAGAGGAATGTTCTGACAAATCCTTTTTGTTTGAAATCCTGTGTCAAGCATGAATGAGGAAAGATCCGTTTAGGATAAAACAAGGAATATACCAACGAATATTTATTTGAACAACATCTTCTTCAACAACTTTGGAACGCCTTGCATCAGAACTTCTGATGATGTTCTTAGTTGTTCAGGTCAGAGTTAACTCAATCAGAGTTTCTCTATCAGAGTTTGCAGCAAAGTGCTTTAAGCATGAAATCCTTATCATATCATACTTGCTTATCAGAACTTCTGTACTTGCAGTGTTGAGTACTTCCAGAGTCTTCTGAAGCTTTACGTATGTTCTTTGCTCAAGTTCTTCTTAGCTTCGCTCAGAGTCATTGTAGCAGATCCGAGTCTTCTGATGTGTTGCTTCTGACGCTCAGAACTTTTTCTTTCTGCGGTGTTCAAAGGCGTTCTTGCTTCCAGAATAATATTAATTTTGATATCTGAAACAAATAAACACTTGAACAAAAATTAGTGTATATAAATTCTCTATACAAAATTTCATTAATGTTATCATCAAAACAATGAGATATATTGAACATCAATCTGTGTTCTAACAATCTCCCCCTTTTTGATGATGACAAAAAACTATGGGAAATCTTGTTTAAATAGAAAAGAGATATTACTCCCCCTGAGAATATTAATCTCCCCCTGTAATAAATACTTCTAAAAAGATAAAATACTTCCCTTTCAGCTTCTGTATTCTTTTCAGCTTTAGAGGAAACTTGCAGATTCTTAGACTTTTAGTTCAGAGTTAATTCTTAGAATTTTGTCAGATGCAAATTATTTGCTCTGAAACACTCAACGATATGATTAGATAAAAATTATCATGTATGAGTTGCCTTTGGTAACTGTTTATGTGCATTATCAAAATTACCATTTTCTCCCCCTTTTTGTCATATCAAAAAGAAAATCTTCTAAGAAAAAACTTTAAGACAGAAAAACATAACAGAGGAAAAACAATAAGGCATAAGATAAATTCATTCAAAAAACATAACATCCAGATGCATTAATCAAGAAAATCCAGAAACAGAGACAATCAGATAACACAAAAGTGCACAAGACAACAAAGAAAACTAAGAAGGACGAGAAGCCAACATCCTCAGAAGATTCGTTATCTCAGATGTGGATTCGTCTTGTTTTGCCACCCATGTCTTGATTTCTTCAGTTGTCTGTTGTTGATTAACCATCCAAGATTTCATCTCAGTGTTGCTAGCCTTGAGTTCAACAATCTGAGCATGCAGATCTTCATCTTCGTTCTTCACGTCAGATGACTCTGGAGCAGAAGCAGAGGCATCATGAACAACCAAGGATGCAGAAGCATTCTGAACGATCATGTCAGCAGGTTGAGTAGAGTCAAGAGTCTCAGAAGCAGGAGCAGAAACTTCTGGAGCTACTACTTCAGAGCTAACTACTTCAGCAGTCTCAGAAGCAACCAAGACTTCAGAAGAAATACACACGTCCTTTGCAGGTGTGTTTTCCAGAAGCAATGTTGGGTTTCTGCTGACTCTTAGAAGAGTTTGTCTAACAGCCTCAGCAAATCTGACCTTGGCATCGTCAGTGCAAATCTCTTGAAGATTGGAAGCTACAGAGTTAAATCTGGATCTGAATCTTTTCTAGATAGCCTCAGAATCATCAGGATTCAAACTGGACATGCATTCCTTCTTGACAGTAGATAGCCACATGTTTAATTCTTTTTCAAACCCAGCAAATAAAGTACCAACATCCAGCCTAGATTTAGGTTTCAGATAGGTTTCTAAAGAAGGTGTTTTGGTGGTTTCAGAAGTTGAGAGGATGGGAAAAGAAGGGATATAGATAACAGGTGGGTATGAAGAAGATGAAGTGAGGACATATGATGTTTTAGAAAACGGAGGTTTAGAAGAGGTTGGTTCAGATGATAAAGTTTCATTGTCAGGGTCAGAAGGGATGGAAACAAAAGGTTTGAGAATAGATGAAATGAAATCTGATCTATCAGAATCAGTGGAATCAGATGAATCTGAAGAATCTGAAGATTCAGATGATCCAGAGGGAACTGGATAGACAGTCATAAGAGGTTGAAGAACAAGAACCATTGGTTCAGGATCAAATGGAATGGTTTCTGGTTGTTGTTGTTCAGAGGTTTGTGTTTCAAGTGGGGGAATTTCAAAAGTTTGGTTTGCAGAGAGTGTTGGTTCAGAAGTTTGAGGAGCAGAAGTTAGGGTTTTATCAGGAGTGGTTTTCTGATGTATGTTGAAAGAAGGTGTGGATGGTACAGATGATTGTGGTTCAAATGGTTAGGGTTGTTGGTGTTCAGAAGTTTTATGTGGTTTAGGTGTAGAAGGAAGTGGTTGAGATTGTTCTGGTTCAGAAGGAATGGGTTCAGAGTCGTGAGGAGGAGAGGGTGAGGGAATAGGCTCATAAGGAGGAGGTTCAAATGCTAGTACTTCTTTGACTGTTTCTAAAATAGAATCTAAACTAGCAGAAGCAGGGTTACCTTTTTGTTTCTTGACACGCTTTGGCTTTGTAGCAGATGCTTCGCCAGAAGCTTTTTTCTTTGGCTTAGAAGATCCTTCTTCTGATACTTTCCTTTTCTTCCTCCGTCTCTCCCCATGAAAATCAAATCCAGGTTCATCTGCTCTTTGAATCAGATGTTCTGGAATAGGAGTTCCATCTGCTAAACATTCTCCTATGTAATCCAGAATAATATATTTGGGTTCATTAGCGTAGAAGAGAGGGAAGTCATCTACATGAATCCTTCTCTTGCTGACTTCTTCAGAGTTGACCTGATCTGGTGCAGAAGTAAGTTCTTCTACAATCCTCATCCTCTACAGACTTTTTCCATTCAGAGGTTTTTCAACAACTGAAGCTACTTCTTCTGTCATGCCAGCTTCTGTCAGATGACCAACCAAGCCATTCTCAGCCAAAATATCTGAAATAAGTCTTCCCATGGGTATCTAGTTTCTCATCTTTTGGTGCTTAGTTCTGATTTCTTCTCTAGATTGCTTCACATGAGTCCACAAATGGGTGAAGAGAAAGTAAGACAGATCCACCTTAATACCTTTTCCCAGACAATACATGAAGTACATCTGATCAGAGTTGATGTAGCCAGGTGAATTTGTTGATTTTCTGTGATGGATGCAACCTAAGAAGATCTTAGCCCAGATCTTGTACTGAACTTTCAGATCCTTTATCTTGCTGGAGGCTTCTCCAGAAGTAAACACTTCACTGTATACCTCATCTATATCCACATGATTTGCTGACAGATGAGTGACACCATCTGATTCCTGATATCCTATCAGCTTGCGAATCAGATCTTTAGTGATAATGATTTCCTTGCCCAAAACAGAAGACATGATGAATTTGGGGAAAACTCTTGCATGAATCATGAATTCTTTGACCAAGCAAGGGTAAACTGGACCAACCAGTCTGTCAAAATACTTAGTCCATCCTTGTGATGACACAGTTGGACGTAAATCAAATCCATTTTTAGCAATGCTTTCAAAATTAATTAAGAACTCACAGAGAACTTCCAGTTGATCAACGGGAGTGAGGAGAGTTCTTTCAGGTGCTATGAACGGAGTATGACCCATTTCAGAAGAAGAAACAACATCCATTGTTGATTTAAATTGTTGAGAGGTTGAAGATGATGTTTCCATTGTTGAAGAAGTGAGATAACGAAAGCTTCTTTGGGTTTTGGGTTTGGAAGAGATGAAGAAACAATGGAGTAAACAGAAATGCATAAACGTGAGAGAGAGAGTGAAAAGTGTGAAATGTGTTATGTTGTGGAATTTATAGGGCAACAATTAGGGTACACTTACACACGTTCAGCATTTAATAAATTAAAAAGAAAACAAAAGGTCACATCAAAAAGAATAATAATTAAAAGCAATTAATGATTCTGACAAGCGTGGGGAAGAAAACGAGAAATTGAGAATACAAACAGTACCTCAGAACAGCGTCTCATTGAGTACACTCCACCTTTTCAGATATCATGTGACACGTGTTTGATGTTGATGTGCCTCTGAATCTCTTACGAATAAGAAACGTTAACCAACGCTCAGATCTTCTGAGACTTGTTAGATCAGAGTTTCACAAAAAAAAATAATGTACCAAAAGAAATAATCAGAAGAATTACTTCAGAACATAGACATCATTCGTATTTCATCAGAATAAATTTTGTTCTGAATAATAGTTTTATTCTGGACAAAAATCCATATTAATATTCTTCAGAATAAATTTAAACCTATCTTCAATAAGGGGTTTTGTGAAGATATCAGCCCATTGATGGTCTGTATCAACAAAGTTCAAACTAATAATTCCCTTCTGAACATAGTCTCTGATAAAATGATGCTTAATTTCTATGTGTTTTGCCTTAGAATGTAAAATAGGATTCTTAGAAAGGCAAATAGCAGAAGTATTATCACAGAAAATAGAAATATTACTCTCATGAATCTGATAGTCTTCTAGTTGACTCTTCATCCAGAGCATCTGTGTGCTACAACCAGCAGCAGCAATGTATTCTGCTTCTATTGTTGATAGCGCTATTGTGGGTTGCTTCTTGCTGAACCAAGAGATCATATGACTTCCCAGAAACTGACAGCTTCCAGAAGTACTCTTATGCTTTATTCTGTCTCCAGCATAGTCAACATCACAGAATCCAACTAATCTGTATTCATCAGATCTTCTGTAACACAAACCCACGTTAGTAGTACCTTTCAGATACCTCAGAATCCTCTTAACAGCTATTAAGTGAGATTCTCTATGATCTGATTGGAATCTAGCACATAGACACACACTAAAGAGGATATCAGGTCTAGAACCAGTCAAGTACAGAAGATAACCAATCATACCTCTGTAGAGCTTCTGATCTACCTTTTTACTTACCTCTTCTTTACCTAGTGTGCTTGTAGGATGCATTGGAGTCTTTGCTACCTTGCTTTCTGACATGTTGAATTTCTTCAGAAGTTCCTTTACATACTTTGTCTGATGTATGTAGGTACCTTCTGGAGTCTGATTCACTTGAATTCCCAGAAAGAATCTGAGTTCTCCCATCATGCCCATCTCGAATTCTGCCTGCATAGATTGAGCAAACTCCTTTCCAAGCGTAATATTGGTAGTTCCAAAAATAATATCATCAACATAAATCTGACAGACTAAAATGTCTTTCTTAATTGATTTATGGAAGAGAGTAGTGTCAACTTTTCCTCTGACAAAGTTGTTTTCCAAAAGGAAATTACTCAGCCTCTCATACCAAGCTCTGGGAGCTTGTTTTAAGCCATAGAGTGATTTATTAAGTTTGAAAACATGTTATGGAAATTTTTCATTTTCAAAACCTGGAGGTTGATGAACATACACTTCCTTTTCTATGAAACCATTTAAGAAGGAACTTTTAACATCCATTTGATACAGAGTGATGTTATTCTGTGCAGCAAAGGAAATAAGCAAGCGAATAGATTCTAACCTTGCCACAGGAGCATAAGTCTCTGTGTAATCTATACCTTCTTGCTGACTGTATCCTTGAGCAACCATCCTAGCCTTGTTTCTGATAACTTCTCCTTGCTCGTTCAACTTGTCTCTGAAGACCCATTTTGTTCTAATGATGTTGAAACCATTTGGTCTTGGAACCAGATCCCAGACGTCATTTCTGGTGAATTGGTTAAGCTCTTCTTGCATAGCAAGTATCCAATCATTATCGTTTAGAGTCTCATCCATGGAAGTAGGTTCAATGATAGACACCAAACCAAATAGTGACATTCCAAAAGATCTGAGAAATGACCTTGTTCTGATAGGGTCATCCTTCTTTCCTATTATCATTTCCTCTGGATGAGAGGCTTTGATTCTGGATGATCCTTTAATGTTTGGTTCTTCAGAAATTGTCAAGCTATCCATCTGAGCAGTCAAGGGAGTAGCATCTGACGTTGCTTTTGGTACTTTTGCTTGAGCTTTGTCTCCCTCTGGTTCTTCAGAGTCTGTGAGAAGGACTTCTCTATCTGCAGAAATTTCAAGCTGCTTTGGCTTTTGATTGCCAAGCTTATCATCAAATCTAACATGAATTGATTCCTCTAAAATCTGTGTCTCAGTATTGTATACTCTGTAGCCTTTAGAGCGTTCAGAATATCCAAGCATGAAACACTTCTGAGCTTTAGAATCAAACTTGTTCAGATTTTCCTTAGTGTTCAACATAAAACATACACATCCAAAAGGATGGAAATAAGAAATGTTGGGCTTTCTATTCCTCCATAGTTCATAAGGAGTCTTCTCTAGAAGAGGTCTTACAGACACTCTATTCTGAATATAATAAGCTGTATTCATTACTTCTGCCCAAAAATGTTTTGCCATGTCAGTCTCGTTGGTCATGGTTTTGGCCATTTCTTGCAATGTTCTATTTTTCCTTTCTACAACTCCATTTTGTTAAGGAGTTCTAGGACAAGAAAAATCATGTGCAATGTCATTTTCTTAAAAAAAATTTCAAAGTATTTATTTTCAAACTCTCCACCATGATCACTTCTGACTTTAACAATTTTAAATTCTTTTTCATTTTGGACTTGTTTGTAGAAGTCAATGAATTCAAAGTGAGACTCATCCTTGTGTTTCAGGAATTTTACCCATGTCCATCTGCTATAGTCATCAACAATGACTAATCCATACTTCTTGCCTCTGATGGATGCAATTTTCACTGGTCCAAACAGATCAATATGAAGCAGCTCTAATGGTCTAGAGGTTGAAACAACATTTTTTGTTCTGAAAGAAGATTTTAAAAATTTTCCTTTCTGACATGCTTCACAAAAAGCATCTGAGTTGAACTTCAACTGAGGAAGTCCTCTGACCAGATTGAGCTTATTAATTTGAGATATACGTCTCATACTAATATGACCCAATCTTCTGTGCCAGACCCATTGCTTATCATTAACAGACAGAAGGCATTTTACATTCTGAACTTTAAGTTCTGAAAGATTGATTTTGTAAATGTTGTTCTTCCTTTTTCCATTAAAGAGGATTGAACCATCTTTTTGACTGACAAATTTACAACATTTTTTATTGAAGATTATGTCATAACCATTGTCACTTAATTGACTTATGGACAATAGATTATGTGTTAATCCTTCAACAAGTAAGACATTAGATATGGAAGGGAAGTTACCATTACCAATAGTTCTAGAGCCTATTATTTTGCCCTTCTGGTTCCCTCCAAACTTCACGTCACCTCCAGATCTAAGTTCCAGGCTTTGGAACATATACCTTCTTCCCGTCATGTGTCGCGAGCAGCCAGAGTTCAGGTACCAAGATTGGAGTCTCAACTTTGCTGCTAAGGACATCTGCAACAAAAATAATTTTGTCCTTAGGTACCCATATTTTCTTGGGTCCTCTGGGGTTAGTAGGTTTGAAATTCTTTCTGAATTTCTTTCCCTTAAGAGCATCCTTGTTCTGATGGGATTTTGGTTTATTAAACACAGGTTTGTTCAGATCAGAACGTGTGTGCTTAATATCATTTAAATGACCATATTTGAAATGAGTATATAAAGGAGAATACTTAATGATCAGTTTATCAACAAATTTTGGATTTAAATCCTTCCCAGAGGGTGATTCATATCCAATTCCCTTTCTGTTGTTTCTGCTTACGCCATAGATCATTGAATCCATCTTGCTTCTATCTAGGCCTCTGGCCAGAAACTTCTGAAAGCTATAATCATACTCTTCTAAAATGTTTTTAGAGCATGATATAGGATCTGAGTCAGATTTCTGAGCTTTTTCTAAATCATTTTTCATTTTAAGATTGTTTGCTTTAAGCTCAGCAACTTCTGATCTCAGCTGATCATTCTCAGATGCAAGACATCTTTGAAGCTTCTTGTATTTGATTTTGATTTTGCTGTAGCTTTCAAGAATTTCAGATAAACTCTCAACAAGTTGAGCTCTAGAAAGTTCAGAAAATACCTCCTCAGAATCTGATTTTAATCCAGATTTAGCAGTTTCTTCGTGGTCCTCCACGTCAGCCATCAATGCTACATTAGCACATTCATCTTTTGATTCTGATGAAGATTCAGAAGCATCTGAATCATCCCATGTGGCCATTATAACCTTCTTCTTCTTTTCAAACTTCCTTCTGGGTTTCTCCTTCAGAAGTTTGGGACATTCATTTTTATAGTGGCAAGGCTCCTTGCACTCGTAGCACACTACATCTTTCTTTCTAGATTTCTTATGTCCAGAAGATTCGCCACGCTGATCAGATCTCTTGAAGTTTCTGAACTTCTTTTGTTTGTGCTTCCAGAGTTGGTTTATCCATCTGGACAGCAAAGACAGTTCATCTTCTTCAGAGGAAGATTCTTCAGAGCTTTCTTCAATAACCTGCAAAGCTTTAGCAGATTTGTTAGATTTTAGTGCAACAGACTTACCTTTCTTCTGAGGTTCGTCTTCTTCTAGCTCAATCTCGTGACTCCTTAAGGAACTGATCAATTCCTCCAGAGTGATCTTATTCAGATCCTTTGCAAGCTTCAGCGCTGTCACCATTGGTCCCCACCTTGTTGGCAAGCTTCTGATGATCTTCTTGACGTGATTAGCAGTAGAGTAACCTTTGTCCAGAACCTTCAGACCAGCAGTTAGAATCTGAAACCTTGAGAACATGGCTTCTACAGATTCAGATTCCTCCATCTTGAAGGCCTCGTATTTCTGAATGAGCGCCAAGGCTTTTGTATCCTTTACTTCGGAGTTTCCTTCATGCATCATTTTTAGAGATTCAAACATATCAAATGCAGTATCTCTATTTGTTATTTTCTCATACTCAGTATGAGATATTGCATTTAATATAATGGTTCTTGCCTTGTGATGGTTTCTAAACTCCTTCTTCTGTTGATCAGACATAGACTTTCTGTCAACCTTTTTGCCTTCATCATTTGTAGGATGAATATAACCATCGGTAACCAAATCCCATAAGTCAGCGTCATAGCCTAGAAAGAAACTTTCTATTCTATCTTTCTAGTAATCAAACTTCTCACCATCAAACATGGGAGGTTTGGTACTTATTCTGTCTCTATCATCGTATTTGTTGTTGTATGAAGTTGAAGTTGAAGCTTCAGCAGCCATGATGAATAAAGAACAAGAGATTAAGAGTTTTTCCTAACAGGATCTTTTTCTGTCACGGTTAAGTGAGAGCACTTACAGAACCGGAGCTCTGATGCCAACTGAAGGTGAGAAAAACACTTAGAAGGGGGGGGGGGTTGAATAAGAGTTTTTAAAACAATTTGGATGATAGAAAAATAACACAATATTTTTATCCTGGTTCGTTTGAAATCAAACTAATCCAGTCCACCCTACCAAGGTGATTTGCCTTTCTCAACAAGGACTTAATCCACTATATCAAACTTGATTACAATGTAAACCACTAAGACAACTGTCTTAGTCTTCTCAAGAAATTATGACCATAACTTGGTCTTCTTAAGGAAATCTTTTTATAAAAGATAAACTAACAAATTTGTGTTTAAGAAGTGCTTCTAAAAAGCTATATCACAACAGTGATTTTTACCACAAGTTATAGAACGAAAATGAAAACTATTCTAGCTTGAAGAATATTTGAATGAGCGCTTGAATAATTTGTCAATAGTTCCGTCAAACTTTGAAGTGATGCTAATGCTTGCTTTTATAGTACTTTGAAATCCTTTCTCAAAGACTGTGCATTTTGTTCTTTTTGTCTTCTATTGACTTTTTCTTTCTCAGAAGAGGAATGTTCTGAAAAATCTTTTTTGTCTGAAATCCTGTGTCAAGCATGAATGAGGAAAGTACCGTTTAGGATAAGACAAGGAATATACCAACAGATATTTATTTGAACAACATCTTCTTCAACAACTTTGGAACGCCTTGCATCAGAACTTCTGATGATGTTCTTAGTTGTTCAGGTCAGAGTTAACTCAATCAGAGTTTCTCTATCAGAGTTTGCAGCAAAGTGCTTTAAGCATGAAATCCTTATCAGATCATACTTGCTTATCAAAACTTCTGTACTTGCAGCGTTGAGTACTTCCAGAGTCTTCTGAAGCTTTACGTATGTTCTTTGCTCAAGTTCTTCTTAGCTTCGCTCAGAGTCATTGTAGCAGATCCGAGTCTTCTGATGTGTTGCTTCTGACGCTCAGAGCTTTTTATTTCTGTGGTGTTCAGAGGCGTTCTTTCTTCCAGAATAATATTAATTTTGATATCTGAAACAAATAAACACTTGAACAAAAATTAGTGTATATAAATTCTCTATACAAAATTTCATTAATGTTATCATCAAAACAATGAGATATATTGAACATCAATCTGTGTTCTAACACAATGACTTAGTGTCTTGAGAAATTTCAATCGCACAAGGGCAAGAAAAGACAAGTTTGATGTGTTGAAGTTTTTTTTAGGTTTTGAGAAGATTTGTTTTTTATTTGAATTGCGCTAAAGACTATGGGTAGAGGTGATTATTTCAATTAACCAAGTCGAACGCCTTGTGTTGAAATAATCAGAGTGGGTGTATGAAAATCCATTCTCACCCCTTCTCCACCATTTAAGGCTCGTGGAATGCAATCCTATTCGCCTTTTATTGTGGTTTTTGAAGTTTATTCAAGAAAATGGAAATTGATGTTGGATCAAATGTTTTAACGCGAGATGAGTTTGAAAAAGGTTTGAAAAGGAAAAGGGAAAGGTTGATGGTGATGCATAAAGCAGCCGACTTACAAAAATGGGGTATGGCTTGATATATGGGTCAAGAATGCTTGAGTTGATCGATTAATTGGTGTCAACCAATGTTTTTGAAAATGGAATTTGGTGTTGACCAAATTGTTTAATTTTTTGAAATATTGATTTTATATTTTGTTTTTGTTTTTATTAACTATCTATCTAAAGAAATAAGGAGGAAAAAATAAATAACCATTACACACGAGGGTGACGGATACATTTTGTCAATGGGAAGTAAGAAAATGACTAAAATACTAAACAATCAAACAAGTAAACATGGGACCGAAACCAATCGAAATCGAAGAGCAACTGAATTTTGCTCTGAAGCTAACTTAGAGTTGATTCATGTAGAAATCACTCTATGAAAAGTCGAGCAAATGAATATATATGCACTCAAACTGTTCTCGAGAGTTAAATTAGATTTTAACTCCGAAATCGAAATGCAATAATAAATCAAACAACACTCAAATACATTATTATTATTACAGTAGTGTCATAAATTTTTACATAAACTCAAATTAATTTGAAAAAGAGAAGGCTAAACACAATATCCACATGCTATCCACAAAGAACGTATATTGTTACGAAAGTGACATGAAAATAAAAAATAATCGTCATAAAGTTAAAAATGAAATAAAATGTAAAAATAATATTAACACACTACAAAACTAAACACACACACACACACACACACACACACACACACACACACACACACACACACACACACACACACACACACACACACACACACACACACACACACACACACACACACACACACACACACACACACACACACACACACACACACACACACACACACACACACACACACACACACACACACACACACACACACACACACACACACACACACACACACACACACACACACACACACACACACACACACACACACACACACACACACACACACACACACACACACACACACACACACACACACACACACACACACACACACACACACACACACACACACACACACACACACACACACACACACACACACACACACACACACACACACACACACACACACACACACACACACACACACACACACACACACACACACACACACACACACACACACACACACACACACACACACACACACACACACACACACACACACACACACACACACACACACACACACACACACACACACACACACACACACACACACACACACACACACACACACACACACACACACACACACACACACACACACACACACACACACACACACACACACACACACACACACACACACACACACACACACACACACACACACACACACACACACACACACACACAAATATATATATATATATATCACTCAAAGTACATACCATAATTTATAAAAATGATTATGTCATAACTAAACAAATATAAATATATGTTATAATTAGTAAAAGAGAGATATATATTAATTTAAAAAAGAAATACATATATATTATAACTAAATTAAGAAAAAGTATAATTATATGTTAAAAACTAGAGAGAAAAAAACGTTAAAGTTAAAAAAAAGTATATATATATATATATATATATATATATATATATATATATATATATATATATATATATATATATATATATATATATATATATATATATATATATATATATATATATATATATATATATATATATATATATATATATATATATATATATATATATATATATATATATATATATATATATATATATATATATATATATATATATATATATATATATATATATATATATATATATATATATATATATATATATATATATCCTACACTTAAAACAAGGGTAAATATATCTATAAAAAATTAAACAATAATCATATTTATATACATATGAACATAAATAAATATGGGTAATGTTAACTTGTGCCATTGGGGCACAAGTTAAAAACTAAATTAATAAATATTGTCTTGGAAATTGTTTACAAACTTTAATTAAAGTATAAAATTATTTTTTAAATTATTTTTTTCAATACAAATTTACTATAAGTGAGTATCTTAACTTGTGCCCTTGGGACACAAGTTAGCAGTATCCAACAAATATATATTGTACGTACTATGTAATTCCGACATATGCATAAATATATAAGAATCACAGACAAATATATAGAGTATAAACTGAACATGTATATAAGAAACACAAACGATAAAGTGACTAGATGAAACTATACGTAAGAAAACCAAACAAGAAGAAATAGTATAATGATACACATAACGTACATGAAGAATGAAAAACAACAGTTGATCCAAAAAAAATACCGATGCTCCTATATTTTAGTTCTCTATTTTCTCTCATATGCTGCTAGTGCGGGTCCCTTTCTCCTCCTGGAGTGTTGGTCTCATGTCCTCTTTTATAGACATTTTGAATCTTGACATTGAGATGTTGATTTGAAAGGAATCCAAATTTGTCTGAAACCTGTTTTGTGATTTTGTAAACTTTCTTCTTTCAATCAAACATGTTTGGATTATGTTTAAGACTTGTTTTAGAATGAATCTTGAATTGGTCTTGAGATTTTTTTTTTTAGTTTTATTTATTTATTTAAAATAAATAATTAAAAATAAAAAAAAATTAATTTTTAAAATTCTCCTAAATAAAAAAACGAAAATAATAGTTAAGTAATGGAAAAAATGATCGTTTTACCCTTTTTTTTTTAATGAAAACACACAAAAAGGAAAATAAATACAAAAAGGCAATTGGGCTTGACCCGCAACCTTATAATTAAACCGCTTACACATACCTTCTTGCCAACTATGCTATCTCATTTATTTGAAATAAAAAACCACTCGAAAGCATATGAAGGATGAGCAAAATTGGAGTATGACACAAGTATTGTCTCTTTAGCCATTTTTCTAATCTCTTGGGTCATCTTATTCTTCATATCATTTGCACTTACTTGTAGTTGTCCAAATCCTCCCTCCAAGAACTTGTGTTAAAAAATTCCTTATTTTCACTATTGAAATGCTACCACTTGATTTTTGGCGCTCCTATGTGGCTTATTCTCTTTCCTTTTCACTTGATCCAATACTATAAATAATACATTTTATGAAAAACCAATTAAAAACCAAGATCAAGTGCCATGGAACACGACCTTTTAATATATATATATTTTTAAAATTAAATCTTACCCCTCGATTATTTAGTAAAACAGGCAGAAAATAAAGCTTAGAGTTTGAGCTTTGATTCCTAACTTCTGCAATTTTATGTTTTATTTAGAACCAAAATGGAGACCTTATTTTCTTTAATTTTTTAAAATTACAATATAAATCATCTATTCTCTTGGTTATTTGTAAAACTGAAAGGAAATGTAGCTTAAGATTTGATCTTTCATCCCTAACTTTTTCAGTTTCATTTTTTATTTAATACCATAATTACACCCTTATTTTAGCTAATTTTTTAATAACAATATAAATACTTTATTCCCTCAGTTGTTTAATCACCTGAGGTATAATCTTCAAACAATATTTCATTCCAACATTAGAATGTTAACTCTAATTCACTTTTGCGTCCACTACAAGAAAATTGACAAATTGCGACGGTTCATTTTGACATATTACGACGGTTTTAACCGTCGCAATTTGTAAGTTACGACGGTTTCAACCTCGTCGCAGAAACGTGCGTCGCGAGGCCGTATTGCGACGGTTGTGAAAACTGTCGTACAAATCGTTTTTATTTTCACGACGGGTAGCTAACTGTCGTAATCTCCATATTGTGATGGTTTTCAACCGTCGTAATTATATTTACTAATTCTAAATATTATTTATTTTCACGACGGGTAGCTAACTGTCGTAATCTCCATATTGTGACGGTTTTCAACCGTCGTAATTATATTTACTAATTCTAAATATTATTTATGCTAATTGCGACGGTTTAAACCGTCGTAATTTTATCTATAGAATTTTTTTTATAATATTCTATTTTTATTTAAATTACTTTCATCTCATTTTTTTTATAATAGTTTTTTTAATTTAAACTATTATTATTTTTTGGTAATATATCAAATATATAAAGACTCACTTATATCAAATATATAAAGACTCACATATAACAAATATATAAATTTATATAACTTAAAAAACAATTGATATTTCATTATATCACTTTTCTAAATAACTTGTTATATTTTCTACTAAATATATACTTATGAATATCTAAATGATCAAATGTCATAATCTATAATTTGATATATACAATATAATCAATATAATTGTACAACCTATGATGATCCAAGATATTCTGCTCAATTTTCCACGCCAAGTGATGATCCAAGATTTTCTACCGATGGCTGAAGAATTTTTTGGTATGATTTTGCCTTAGAGGATAGACATGAACATCTACAAAAGCTTAAAAATTACTTCCAGTTAGCACCAATAAAGAAAATCACTTGTGGTCTTCTAGTATCATCATGAGCCCTTCATAATCAGTTTTGTAGTCTTCTAGTTGCTGCTAATCTTTTGGCTTCACCAACACGCTCTTCCAAAAGCAAAACTTCCTCAGGTTGTGTATGGTATTCTAGTAGTTTTTTGTCTGAAAAACACTTGTATTTGTTAAGAATAAGAATAAGACTGTTATACAAAATAATGCACGAACATGATAAACTAACTGATCAACATAATGAATGACCTCATAAAGCTGTTCTCTGATGGCAAAGGCAACAACTGGCTGCAAAACAGTAGTGTCACTACTACAAAAAATGATCCAGCTTAATGGTGTCATTTGCCCTGATTACAGGGTCTGGGTAGCGAATAGTGCAACCATCATAGGTGTTGAGGTATGGGATACCTTTCTGCCCAAACTGTATTGAACGGACCTTGCAGAGCTTGAACTGCATTATCACATTCAAGGAAACAATGTAAAACTAAAATGATGCAAACAAAATATATATTTACAAGAAAAAAACATATAATTATAAGGCTAATACACCAAAAAAAATTAAGTTACATGGACAAGGATAGATATGATTATAACAACACTATCATCAACACCTGATATTTAAAATAATACATTTGTGAATCTGGTAGATAATAAAAGGCATTCATAGTATGCTATTGAATAAAAGATAATTGAACAAAGAGGATAGACAGATGCAAAATAATCAGTAAGCAAATAAAAATACCTTTGACTCGTCATCTCTGACAGAATGGAGACGGAATCTACCTTTGGTGTCATAAAGCAGGCGAAAGTTTTCATTTGTTTTGGGGATGGACACAACATCTGTCAACGCAAATTGAAGTGAAAAAATCAATCACGGCAATAACCAAATAAAATGAAATATAAAACCTTTGCACTTGGATAATCATGCAAGTTATTTAACTACACAAACTTCAGCTCACACTTTTGTACCAGGATTTTAAACAAGTAAGCTATGAATATAGTTCCAAATACTAGATTTGTCTACAAACAAATACAGATTCCAATACACAACTATGTTATATCATAAGTCATCAAGCTCAAATAAACAATAATAATAAATTATAGCATATAAAAAACTTTAACCAAAGCACACATTGTTGACTGCAAAAAAAATATTGAGCAGTTATTCTTAAAAATGACTAGCATCATACATATCCATTAATCCAGCAGGATAAGTCTTGTCAGTCCTAACTTTGCCGTCAACAAGGACATGCCTTTGCATCAGAATAGCAATGACTTCACGGTATGTCAAAGCATACTTCAGTCTGTTACGCAAAATGAGAATAAGTGGTAGGCATTCTCTGGACTTGTGTGGTCCAGATGAGGGTTCATTAGACATATTAGAAAGCTAAACTTGAGTTTTTTCCCAATCATATTAGAAACCAGAAAAGTTATAAAGGAGAGAAAAATCTATAAACAAGTAGCCACACAATCACAAACACACACATCAAAACCCCAGAATTCTAGAATCAGTTTTTTTACAATTAAGATTATAGAATAAACTATGTTCAACATATTTGACTATTTGTTTCATTTAATTTAAACCATTTTTCAATTACTCGACATAGATATTTCTCACTAGTTTGTAGTTTATTTTGATCTAGTATTTATTACCCATTTTCCTGCGGACTCTTGTTTTATTCCTTTAATAGTTTAACAGTAGAGAACCTTTCAAATAAAAATAGAAACTGGACAATAGATTACTATCTAGCAATGAAGAGTGGAAAACTAACTCTTCACATTTGTCTTCATCTCCAAAACACTGAATTATCTCACCTACAGTCATTCTCTAAAACTATCTGGCATATATTTTGGATCTATGTGAGTGAAACTATTTTGTCATGTTTCACTCATTGATGAGAGACTCATGTGAAAAGGAAGGCTTAGTACCAAAACTAACTCTTCACATTTGTCTTCATCTCCGGAACACTGAATTATCTCACCTACAGTCATTCTGTAAAAATATCTGGCATATATTTTTTATCTATGTGAGAATGAAACTATTCTGGCATGTTTCACTCGTTGTTGGGAGACTCGTGTGAAAAGGAAGGCTCAGTACCACATCAGTCAGCAAAACGAAATTAGAAAGCTGATCCGCCAAACCATGATATATGAAACCTTACTAGTCCAAAATATTTTGCATCACATGCCAGTGTCATATAAGTTTGAAGACAGACAGGCAGAATATACCAAGTAGATGCTTTCACAGCATGATGAAGAAAAAGATGTTGCAAGAACTTTACCTTGACACAAGGTTATTTGTTGACCCTTCAATCAACTTGACAGCCTCAGATCTTCTATTGGGATTTAAAATGTACACCATTTCACCAACAACAGCTCTATGCATCAGAGAACCTGCAAACAAGATGGGAAAAACACAACAAACCTTCAAAATCAAAATCAAAACATGAATCACAGATTCACAGACAAACGTTCATGGCATATCGAGTATAAACCTTCATGTTTTTCAAGGAAAAGATTATTTGCCTCAAGCAAAGATTTTCCGTCCAGCTGACTGCTTACAATGAATTAAGGAGAAAGTTAGAATTGTTGAAGTTATGTCTGGAATTAAATCATGAATTAATCTAAAAGAGCTGTAAATATGATTGATCACACTTAAAGACAATACAAGAGAAATGTAAACAATAGCAGTACAGAACCTTATAGTTTGGCGCTCAGCTTCTAAAACACTCCAAACGAGTTTCTCACCATCAGTCACGGGAGTATTCATGGAACCCACTTTATGGAAGAATTTAATCTATAACGCATAGACTTAGAAATAAATGACAACAGAAAGATAATCCATTTCCTTGGTGGAGAAAAGAACAAAATCACAATAGAGGATCATAAGAGAGAACAATTTATTCAATTTACTTAGCAACCATCACTACCCCAGTTCTTGTTGTTCGGGATCCTTAACATTGTTAAGTTTCATATATTCTGCAACTGAGAATAAGAGATCTGAATTACCGAGCCGGAAAGTGAGGTGGCATGCTTGCACACGAGGGCTTCCGTAACCTGCTCCTCAGTCTCAAACTGAACCAGACCTTGTTTCTTACCATTCATCTCAAAGACTTTGCTATTGACAATGGTTCCATGCTCCTCTAGAAGTTTAATTCTCACGATGTTCCCGTAAAGGGAGAACAAATTGAACAGTTTGTCCTCGTCGATTCTCTGACATAAACAAATTTCAAGCTGAATAGGCTGAGATAAGGCGGGGTTAGACAGAAGACAGAGAAAGCACTTACCTCAGGATTAAGATTTGAGAGAAGAAGAGTCCATCTTTCGTTTGTCCCGGTTATTCCTGGAGGCAAACCTCTCCCAAAGGCAGCTGCAATGGCAGAAGCATTGGGCATCTACAGTTTAAAAAACAATAATTAGACGATTTAACCTTCACAAGGAGCGGTCAACCATCACTCATTTTTAACAGTGCTTCTCATAAGCTACAAAATTATAATAACTTAAAACATTCAACCATGCCAGTATAACATCAAATCGGGGGCTTAAACTTGATCTGAAAAATACGCACCATAGAAACTACAGCATAGAAAACTTCGGACTTATGAAAGATTTAGAGGTTGCTTACTGAATTTGCCTTTGTGGTTGATAGGTTCTCCGATAACATTCATGATGCGTCCAAGGGTGTCCCTGCCAACGGGAATCTAAACAGAAAACAAGAATAAAGTAAAGGTTAGTGACAAATAATTACACTTCTTCAATCTCTGAAATAGCAATAAATAGAAGCAAGTGATTGGGAATTTACACTGATGGAAGAGCCGGTATTGAGCACACGCCATCCTCTAACAACTCCTTCAGTAGCCTCCATAGCAATAGTTCTAACAACACCCTGACCTAAACGTTGAGCAACCTACAACATAATCCGTTGTGAGCCTTCAAGAACCTCAAGCGCGGTAAGGATCGGAGGCACTCCATCTTCGAATCTCACATCCACTACAACACCAATGATTGCACAAATATGTCCAATGACACCTTTCCCTGTATGTTCATCAGTAATCTTTCCATCACCGCCGCTAACTTTCCTACTAGAGGAGGAGCGGGAGATGCAGCGGCAGCCGCGGTGGCGCATTCCTTTACACGGTTGAGAAAGTAAGGGGAAGGGGACGGAGAAGAACGTGATTGAGAAGAGAGTTTGAAATGTTTATATATATATATATATATATATATATATATATATATATATATATATATATATATATATATATATATATATATATATATATATATATATATATATATATATATATATATATATATATATATATGTATATATATATATATATATATATATATATATATATATATATATATATATATATATTAACATTATTATCAAAATTAATTTTAATAAAAAATACTATTTATATAATATAACAGAAAATATTTTACTATTATTTTAGACAAAAATATTAAGCTACATTATAATAAAAGTTATAATAATTTATTAAATTAATTAATAAAATTGAAAAGGTTAGAAAATAAAAATGAAAGAAAAAAGTGGAAAATTAAAGGAATAAAAAAAATAATGATTATGATTGGCTATAGTAATTGCGACAGTTCGTCTTAACTGTCGCGAGGGTGGAAAGATGACAGTTCTTTGATTACTGTCGCATTATTGTATACAACATGTTTAAAAAATTTGCGACGGTTGCCTCAAACTGTCGTAGTCCAGGAATAAGGACGGTTTTTTGATAACTGTCGCAAAAAATCTACGACAGTTGACCCTAACTGTCGTGACAACCGTCGCAATCCAAGAATAAGGACGGTTTTGTGATAACTGTCGCAACTCAAGTGTCATAAATCTCCTTTTTTCTTGTAGTGGTCTTAGCAAATGAACGAAACACCATTCTTCATCTTTTCAACCTAATGAATGAAATGCCATTATTCATCTTCTCCAAGTTGAACGAAGTAAATAAAGGAGGAAGGAAGCTCGAATAAGAAAAATCAAACCTTAAACTATTAACCAACATATTTTTTAGTCTCTCATCACATTTTCGGTATGTAAAACTTTGTCCATGACTGTACCGATAGTTTTGTTGTTGTTGTTGTTGTTAAGACTTAGGGTATAATATTGTGTTATTTTTTTGTAGTATTTGTAGTTGTTATGTTGACATTGAATGTTTAGTGTTATTGTTGTTTTATTGAAACAGAATGTTCACTGTTGTTTGTTGTGTACGATTTTCATTTTATTTTCAGAAGTTGTATGTGATTATAGATTGTAGTTTAATGAAAGCTAATAGGATAAATAAAGAGTATGAGAATGGAGTGATTCAATTTCTTGAATTCTCAGAAAAAACCTTCCCGACAATAATGAGATTTTTTATTGTCCTTGTAATATATGTCAAAATACGCAATAAAACATCCAAAGAAAGATATATTCAATCATTTAGGTTGTGATGAAATTATTCAAAATTAAACGAAATGGGTATTAACATGGTGAAATGACAACAAAAAAACCAGCACCACATAGAGTTAAAGCTGATGAACATATGAATGATAACCTTGAAGATATGATTTGTGATATTGGAGTAGTTCTTTTAAGAAATCCCATTTGGATGATGCTTTACTAAGGGACATGGAAGAGTCATTATTTCTAGGATGCAAAATTTGTACAAGATTGTCAACTGTGTTACAACTAGGCCAGAAGTTAAGCACATGTTATCTGCATCCACATTAAAGAAATCGGTACCCTTAACGACTTTGAGTCTTTTGTCTATGATTTGAAACTGTTCACAGACAACTCTAGGCTCAACAAAATCTTCACGGTCTTCAACTTGAGCACTGGTAGCATTGTAATCAAAGACAAGAAGCTTGAACAGTCTGGGCTACAATGTGAACCACAGGTCTGGGCTTGGCGAAAACTGAAGCTTGAAAAACTGGTCTAGCAGTCTGACCAATCATGGCAGTAGATGCAAGAGGTGGAGAGTAGTTATGAGGTAAACCAAACTCTGGCCAAGTAGAAGGTGGCATCTGAACAAGTGGAGGATCAACGCTTGAAACTTTCTGAATAACAGTCCTTTGAGGTTTCTCTCCTTTGACAATTAAGACTTGGAGCATCTCGGTGAGCGTAGTCATGCTTGATTTAAGATCGTCGATTTCCATCTTGATCTCTGCATTATGTACCTCTTGCTTTGACATTCTGCGTCTGTAGTTAGCTCTAGTCCTATATCGGTGTCGAGGAATCAGCGTGAGGACTGACAGGTGACACTAGAAGATAAAGACAACTAGAAATGAGTCTCTGGATAAACAGATTATATGCAATGGATCATGCAAAGATGCCAATGATATGCAATGCGATGCAAGACAAGATGAAAAACATACATAGCAGGATCAAAGGTTCAAGATTACGGCAAGGAGTCGGGGTAAAAAACCAACCAAAGGGTGTGTACTAGGGGTAAAACACCTGCACAAAGGGTTCTAACAAGGTTCTCAGAGTCATTGATAAATCTTTCGGATATTATCAACTTACACGATTACTCAAGTGATTCAAAAATATTCTCAAGATAAACTCATTTGAGTGTAGTATCGTGTATCAACCATTCGGGACTACTCCCTTATAGTTATCGCACTACATCCTAAAAGGCCAAGTGGAGTAAGTGGGTAACTAAAAGGTCTCTCAGTGTCACGGACTCCCAGGTCGGGAAAAGTAATGAACATATAACTACTCATACGCCATCAGTAATCCCAAAGGGGCCTCGACTGGGCGCAATTACATCATATGTCAAACATGTTAGGATTACTCCCAACTGTCAACTATTGATCATACCACAATCCTATCATAAGTGCACTCAAGTCCGGGTTAGGAGTTATCTCACCACTCAAAAGTCACAACCCTGCATACAGCAAAAACTCAGGCACAAACAAATACATGTACATATATATACAAATATACAAGTATAACAACAAACAAAAATAGCAACACAAATATAACAAGTTAGGCTCAACCCACTGAACACTCCCCAGTGAAGTCGTCATTTCTATTACGGTGAGAATCAGATATCAAGCTATTGTATTAACTTGAATCATAAATCATAAAAATATCACCACCTATCTTTAATTTATCCGAGAGAAGGGGAAAAGAAAGAATAACCCATAAATAAAATTCAAGGCAAAAATCAAGGCCTAAAGCTAAGCAAAAGAGAGATCAATGGTACGGGGGTTGGTTATACTAAGGGAAGATACTATCACCCTAAGCATCTATAGTACTCTACAGGAACCTCTTGAAATATTTGTGTTTTGCTAAAATTGGTTGCTAAAGGTAAGGATGGGAGAAGAAAAGAGAAAAGATGGAAAAAGAAAAAGGTAGAAAAAAATAAAAGGTAGAAAAAAGAAAAGGTAGCTCGCTAGGATCTCGCAATCCTATGCCTACGTATCCTTAATAAGAAGTCAGAGAAATCGTAGTTCGGAAACTACTGGTGGAAAAAAGAAAAGGTTGCTCGCCAAGGATTGAGACCATGTGCCTACGTATTCTAAAAAATATCTTTTGAGAAATCAGAGCATACGTAGTTTGTGGAACTACGAGTTGTCGGGTTCTAAGAACCAAGAACAACAAAGACAAGTAAAGAATAAACAGGGGACACACACAATGACAATAAGTCAACATATAGTCCCTCCCCTTGGATTAGGTCAACAAGAAACAGAAAGCAACAAATACATGGAAAAACATCATGTAAATGGCAAGCAAGAATACACAGACACAATACACGGAAAAACGTCATGTATGGTCAGACAAATAAGATAACACAGAATACGCATCGGGAAAAAATCACGGTAATCAGGCAGTGAAAAGTCAATAGAAATACACGGAAAAGCATCATGTAATTAATAAACAAAGATACGCGATAAAACATCGCGAGAAACAGAGAGAAAATACACGGCAAAACATCGTGAGAAATCATCAACACATAAAATTGATAGACATTCACGACAAAGCATCGTGAGAAAACATCATCAATTTTTCAAGAAAGAGCATCAAGAATTAATCGAGGAACACACCTAAGACAAGGAAGCAGACAAGTAGCAAAAGATAGAATCAGGCAACAAATGAATTATTAATCTAATTAAATATTAATATTTAATATGATTAACTAATAATTTAATTAATCAATATTAAATAAAAATATTTAAAATAATTAATAATTAAAACACATATTTTTTATATTTTTAAATATTATAAAACTTAATGAAAAAAATGATTAAAAATATATTTTTGGTACTTTTCTAAATTAATCAAATTAATAGTTAAACTAAAAGAGAAAAATAAAAACGTTTAAATGATTAAAATGTTCTTATTATTTTTAATATTAACCAAATAAAAAAAAACTAAGTTAAAATCTAAAATGCATATTTGGTGTGACAGCCTTTAGATTCAATGAGTTAGAAGTAAAAGTGCTTCTAGTTGGTCACTACCCATGAAATAAGTATATGATTTCTACATATTCTACTAAGATGCTTTACACTTATTTGAAAATAATAATAAAACCCATGCACATATTAAATAGAATCAACCGGCGGAAAAAAAGATGGATTTAAAAACAAGCAAACACAACACACACGGAGAAAATATAAAGAGAGCGAATGCCATCTTTGAAGTGAGAGAAAGAGTTTTGTTTTTGTTTTTAATACAAATTGAGAGAATAATAACAATGATATGAACAAATAATTTGACCATTAAAAAGAATAAATTATATATATATATATATATATATATATATATATATATATATATATATATATATATATATATATATATATATATATATATATATATATATATATATATATATATATATATATATATATATATATATATATATATATATATATATATATATATATATATATATATATATATATATATATATATATATATATATATATATATATATATATATATATATATATATATATATATATATATATATATATATATATATATATATATATATATATATATATATATATATATATATATATATATAAAGAAACTCTAATCTAAAAAATAAAACAAAATAATGAAAACAATAATCTAAAAATAAAACAAATTATTAAAAAGTCTAAAACAAATTATGTAAAAAAAGTTGACTAGATAATAAAGTTAAAAAAATATAGAATCTACACATATAACACCATACAATATAAACTAATAAAATCTTCAAAGAACTAAACTACTATTATAATAAAATAAATCAACATTCTAAATATGAAAAATATAAAAGGATGAGAAACAAAATTGGAATAGGAAGAAATAAAGATACTTACATAGTGGTCTTGGTGGTGGTGTTATGGTGAAGAAGATGAAATAGAAAATATGTAATGGTGATGGTCTTTCTACATAAAAAATGAGTGATTTTGTGAGCAAGAGGTTGAAGATGGGGGGAGTGTTAGAATAGTGAGTTTTTTTAGTTTATGTGGAAGTGTGAGGGTGATGAGAGTATGAAAAAGTAATATGATTTATGTGGTTTTAAAGAGAGAAAGATAGTAGAAAGCGTGTAAAAACTTTCATAAAATGGAGACTTGAAAATATAATGCTAGTAATATAGTGTAGGCTTTGTGTGATGAAGTGATGACACATAGCACGGGAAAGGAGGAAATTATGAGAAAGTGGTTGTGTACATGGGAAACTTATTTAACAAGTTTTCTAAAAATTAATAAAACAAAAATTAAATGAATAAAATAAAATAAAAAAAATAAAAAAAAAATAAAAAATAAAGTAACAATAAAATAAACTACAATGAAATAAACAATCTAAAATAAAAAATAGATTAACTAAAATAATTATTAAATTAGAAATAGAAATAAAAAATGATTAAAAACGAATAATTGAATCGATATCGAAGTGCTCAGAAAAATAAAATGAATACACCAAAATGATCAGCGTAAAATATACGATTCAGAAAAATACAGTGTCATACCCCAAAATTTACCCTTAGATTATTAGGGTTATTTCGCATTTCATTTCATTCTGCATTGCGTTTTAATTAACTGCTAACCGGTTTGTTCAGTCTGTTGCTGTTGCAGAAAAATAATGCTGGGTGAGCTTTAATTTATGAAGGGCAGAAGGGTCGTTATCATAAACCATATGAAGTTGAGGGCGCTGAAATGTAATTGAATTTGGGTTGAATCGGTGCGAGAATCGGCTGCAAAGAATTTATTCTGGCCAGAGCATAATTTCCCGATTTTTCTGCTAGTTACCAGTCCATTTTAAAGGAACAGTGGAATTTCGATTCGCGTTGAATTTATAATAGATATCAATTGGGTTGATCATGATTATCAATCGAGTTGATTCAGGTTACAATGTCTGGTTACTCAAGATACAGTTTGGATTTTAAATGCGAAAGAAAATTCATTTTACTAAAAAGTGGATTTCTTTGTCTATCTGTTTAAGGGCAATATTCCCTAATTATTATTATTAAATATAAGTTAATCGGCAAGGATTTAGTTTTTGAACTCAGAAGTTGTGTTAGATCAGTTAATTCTAAGCTTGCGCGAGCCGATTGGTTGTCAGATTCGGATGTTGATACGAAATTTTATTTGGAGGAATTTAGGCGAAAAGGAAGAATTCATTTTATTGAAAGGATTTAATTATTCAATTTCTATACAATTTCTGTTACAACATTTTTTGGAAAAATTACATTTTGTTGAATTACCAAGTAAATCCTAAATGGTCCTAAAAATTCTTAATTTTTCTAAGAGATCTTCACGTCCGAATCTTCAATCTTCGAATTTGCAAAACAAATGATGTTAGAAAAATATTCAACTGGTAAGGGTCAATTTAATTAAAAAGTGGTTTTTAATCAGTTTGATACCCTCAGTAAATCATCATCATCGGGTACGTCAGGAGGGTAACAGAATATTCCGCCGCCAGCTCCCAACTTTAATTTCCGACCTCGGCACGGACCCGACAACATCTGTTCAATTTGTTTCAAGAGAGAGAAAAGTGATTTTTTTGGAAAAAAGGTGCTTTTGGAAAAAGCACTTATTCTGAAAAATGATTTTTTGCCAAACAAGTCATAAACAACATCTCGTAAAGTCTGAACCCCAAAACAAGATCAAACAACCTTTCACAAATCTCGGCAAAATAAACCAAAATAAATCAAACGAATTTCTTGGAAAAGTCCGTGAAAAACGCAAGTTTTCCAGCCAACCATGATGTTCATAACAACAAAACAAACTTTCCAAATTCGCGGAAACAAATCCCAAAATAAATCAGCCTCAAAATAATCTCAGTAACAAACCAACGACATAAATTCATCATGAAAACCAACACGCCCAGGCCCATAGAGTCAAAATATAAGAACAGCATAAAAGTTCAACTTCAAGGAGATCCTTAGTTCATCATCATCAGAGGAAAGAAAAAGAGACATCAGATCATCATCAGAAACAAAAAAAGAAGGAAAGAAGCCCAGAAGCACCAGCAAACCGAATCGGCGGCAGCAGAAACCCTAAGGTTTCGACGCCAGCCAAGCACAACCGACCGTAAACCGAAACCGACCAAGCCTCAGTCACGAACATCATCGGCCGCCATCATCATCAATCATCCGTCTAATGCAAAAAAACGGCTACATAAAGACCATCCATCCGCGAATCTGACTGGATTCACTAAGTTATCATCATCGTCCCATCGATAAAGTCACCGTAAGCTTCACAACTATTAAATTTCTCTCTTCATTTATTTTATTTTGCAGGTCAGGAAACAAAGAAGAAATAACAACGAACGAGCTGTGGATGTAGAGAGAAACCACATACAAAGAAGAAGAAGAAGAAAGGAAAACGAAAAGCTTCGAAGAACAACGATGAAGCAGCACCGCCGCGGGTGGAATGAGGAAGAAGGTCTCAAACCCTAGCAAATGACCAACAATATGACCTTTTCCCCTTTTTTTTTACGTTCTGGTTGTTTTTATTTTTAGTTCACTTTTTGTTAATTTCCATTTATTTAGTTAAGACCCATGTGTAATGCTTAATTAGGAACCTTATTATTATTAAAATTCAATCAAAACAAAGTTTTTAACATAATCAAACCATTTTTAAACTCAATTAAAATCATTTTGAAAAATCATAATTAAAACTCATTTTTTAAAGAACTTATAACTAAACCCCTCTTAAACTTAATTTAAACTTAATGATTAAAAACTATATTTAAAAAAAAACATGATTAAAACTTTTTTTAACACTTAATTTTAGAAATCATAATTAAAACTCTTTTTTAAAAAAAAGCTTAAACTTAAATTTCTTAAGACTAAAATTAACACTATTTTTTAAAAACTTGTAATTAAAAATTTATTTTAAAAAAAATTGATTTGGAATTTTGTTTCTTAATTCAAAGAGTTAAGATTCCATAATTCGAAATTAACATTTTTAATAAATCTAGAGTTTCAATTTAAAATTAACATTTTCTTTAATTTGACTATTAGTTTATTAATCCAATTCTCTTTTTTTTTTTTATAATTAAAATCCAATTTTTGTAAATGTTAATTTCTAACAAAATCCCAAACTTTTTAAAAATCTAATGTTAATTTTTTAAACCATTTTCTTAAAATTATGTCTAGCATTTCGCTTTCAGTTTCGAATTAACTTTGCTCGTCTATTGCCCCGTTAATTTTGCCTAAACGCTTATGACATTCCTAACATTGCTTTCTCATTTGTACAGTTACTAATTTCATATTCTTTCCGTATTTCATTTTCATGGTTGTAATTTATGCGAGGATATCGTCGCTTTTATTTCGTTATTATTCTTGCATTTTTCATGGTTGTAATTTATGCGAGGCAATCGTCGCTTGTGTTCCGTTACTATTCTTACATGCTTTCCCATACTTCAATATTGCCGCTTGTTTAATTTTTCATTATGCTTATTCACCGTAAATCTCTTCCGAAGGAATAGGTTTAGCTGTTTGACCGCCACGTCAATAGTCCTTACCTTTGACCCTTTCACCTTTTAAACCCTAATTGCATAGGCGTCCCGCTGTGGACCAAATTACCATTTACCCTAGCATTAGGATAAGGAGTCGCCGCACTCCATATTAGGTTTCCCGCTGTAGAATACCAATTTTACCCTTTTTATTTCAATTCAATTACAATGTAGAAATAGAAGTCGCCGCACTCCACGTAAGCGCTTCCTTAAGAAAGCTTATTCCTCATTGAAACCTTGACCACAGTCAAGAAGTTTCTATTCCTCCCTTTCAAAGGGAACTACGATTACTCTGATTCCATCCCCTACCTCGGATACGTAGGCACAATATGCGAATCTTGGCGAGTAAACTTAGGACTAACCCTTAGGTCTTTCTTTCACCTTCTAACCCTTAGTATATGTTAGAACACAGATTGGTTCTTAATAATATCTCTATGTTTTGATGATAACTGTTAGGAAATTTTGTATTTAAGAATTATATACTCTAAAATTTGCTTGAGAATTTTTACTGCAGTTAGTAAAGATATTAACACTCCAGAAGCAAATTAGAATTGAATACAAGAAATTAGCTAGACTCTGTAGCGTCAGATGCACTCATTAGAAGACTCTGATTGCTGTCAACAGAAGATTCTGAGCGTAGCCTCCAGAAGATTCTGAAGTAAAAGCTCCAGAAGAATCTGAAGCAAAAGCTCCAGAAGAATCTAAAGCAAGTCAGAAGCATCTGAAGTAAAGTAGAATATTGTATGAAGAGTTTTTCAAAGCATAGTTTCTACAGAAGATTCTGAAAGTACTAAAGCTGCCAGTACTGAAGTTCTGTTTCAAATATGCTCTGATATTTAACACGCTGAAAGCACACATGCTGCAGAAGACTCTGATCCAGCAAAGTTCTGATCATCATTAGAAGACTCTGACCCAATCAGACTCTGATGAACTTGCTGAAAATTGAAGAAGAAATATTCAAAGATTATATCCGTTGGAGTAAATCAAACGTCTCTTTCCTTATTTATGCTAGACACAAGAACACAGACAAAAAGGATTTTTCTGTGCTTTCTTCTTCTAGGAAAGGTCACTTGATGTGAAGACAAAAAAGGCTCAGACCTTTTGGACAATCTTCTCAACGTGCAGCTCACCTTGGATAAGCTGCCTATAAAAGCAAGACTCCACCATATTCTTCAGTGAGACGTTTTGCTGAAAAGAAAACATTAAAGCTCTCATACTTTCATATTCATTCTTAGAATTAATTTCATTGCACTTAAACTTAAGAGAAATATCACAGTTGTGATAAAAGCTTTTTAGAAGCATTTTTACTCTTGTATTAGATTTACATTGATTGTAAAGAATTTCCTTAAGAGGATTCAGTTGGAATCAGTTGCTCTTGAGAAGACTAAGAACAGTTGTTCTTAGGTGTTATTATTGTAATCTGTTTGATTAAATAGTGGATTAAGTCCTTGATTGAGAAAGGCAAATCACTCTAGGAAGGGTGGACTGGAGTAGTTGAGTTCAACGAACCAGGATAAAAATACTTGTGTTTTTAATTCTAAGTTTTAATCTTTCATACTTATTCAACCCCCCTTCTAAGTATTATCTCACCTTCAGTTGGCATCAGAGCTCCGGTTTTGTGTGTGCTACCACTTAACAGTGACAGTAAAGATCCAGAGAGAAATACTTTGATATATATTTGGTTGTTACTATGGTTGATAATACAACATCTAACATCAACAACAAATATGAAGAAAGGGACAGAATCAGCACCAAACCCCCTATGTTTGATGGGGAGAAATTTGATTATTGGAAAGACAGAATTGAAAGTTTTTTCCTTGGATATGATGCTGATTTATGGGATCTGGTCATAGATGGATATGTTCATCCCACAGATGGGAATGACAAGAAGATAGACAGAAAATCTATGACAGATGCTCAGAAGAAAGATTTTAGAAATCATCACAAGGCTAGAACAATATTATTGAATGCAATATCTCATACTGAGTATGAAAAAATTACAAACAAGGAAACTGCATTTGATATGTTTGAATCCTTAAAGATGACTCATGAGGGAAACTCTCAAGTCAAGGAAACAAAGGCTCTGGCTCTGATCTAGAAGTATGAGGCCTTCAAGATGGAAGACTCTGAATCTGTTGAAGCTATGTTCTCCAGATTCCAAATACTTACAGTTGGACTAAAGGTTCTGGACAAAGGATACTCTATTGCTGATCATGTGAAAAATATCATCAGAAGTTTACCCACCAGATAGAGACCTATGGTGACAGCGCTAAAGATGGCTAAAGATCTGAACAAGATGAACCTCAGAAGAAAGAGAAAGGTAAATATGTTGCTTTAAAATCTAACAAATCTGCTAAAGCTTTGCAGGTTATTGAAGAAAGCTCTGAAGGATCTTCTTCTGAAGAAGAAGATGAATTATCCATGTTGTCCAGAAGGATCAACAGACTCTGGAAGCACAAGGGAAAGAAGTTCAACAACTTCAGAAAATCTGATCATAGAAAGGAATCTTCTGGGCACAGAAGATCTGGCAAGAAAGAAGTTGTGTGCTATGAGTGCAAAGAACCTGGGCATTACAAGAATGATTGCCCCAAACTTCAAAAAGAAAAACCCAAGAAGAAGTTTAACAAAAAGGAAAAGGTTTTGATGGCAACATGGGATGATTCAGTTGAATCTGAATCATCTTCTGAATCAGAAGAAGAATGTGTCAATGTTGCACTGATGGCCAGCACAGAAGATCAGGAGGAAGGAACCTCAGGATATGAATCAGATTCTGAATCTGACGATGACGCTGAAGAGGTAATGGCTAAACTTACTAAAGAAGAACTTATAAAAGTATTATCAGAAGTACTGAAAAGCTATAACAATATCAAACTCAAATACAAGAAGCTGAAAAGCAGTCTTGAATCTGAGATTGATCTTCTGAAGACAGAACTTGTTGAGCAAAAAGAAATTAATCTGAAAATAAAAAATGACTTTGAAATAACTCAACAAGAATCTGAATCTGAGACTAAGTCATGTGAAAACATCTTAGAAAAATATGACTCTGGCTTTCAGAGATTTCTTACTAAGAGCATAGACAGAAGCAAGATGGCTTCTATGATCTATGGTGTTAGTGGGAACAACAGAAGAGGTATTGGATATGAATCTTCCTCTAGAAGTAATCCAAAATCTGTTGACAAATTCTTCATCAAGAAGACACCTCTGTACTCTCAATTTAAGTTTGGTCACTTAAATGACATTAAACACACAAGCTCTGAGAAGAATACTTATGTGTTTAAACCCAAGGTAAGTCAAAATAAACATTATGTTGAAAAACAGAAGTTTAGACAAACCTCCAAAACCACTAACCCTAAAGGACCAAGAAGATCTGGGTACCTAAAAGTAAAATAACCCCTGTTGCAGATGTTCTTAGCAGCAAGGTCAGGACACCAATCATGGTACCTGGACTCTGGATGCTCACAACACATGACAGGAGAAAAGTCTATGTTCCAAAGCCTAGAACTTAGATCTGGAGGTGATGTAAAGTTTGGAGGGAACCAGAAGGGCAAGATCATTGGATCTGGCACAATTGGAAATGGTAAACTTCCCTCTATTACTAATGTCTTACTTGTTGAAGGGTTAAAGTATAACTTATTGTCCATAAGTCAATTAAGTGACAATGGTTATGATATTACCTTTAATCAAAAATGTTGTAAAGCTATTAGTCAAAAGGATGGCTCTATCCTATTTAGTGGTAAGAGGAAAAACAACATTTATAAAATAAATCTTTCAGAACTTAAAGTTCAGAATGTTAAATGCCTCTTGTCTGTTAATGAAGAGCAATGGGTCTGGCACAGAAGATTGGGCCATATTAATATGAGACGTATATCTCAGATTAATAAACTTAATCTTGTCAGAGGACTTCCTAATCTGAAGTTCACCTCAGATGCTCTTTGTGAAGCATGCCAAAAAGGAAAGTTTTCAAAATCATCTTTTAAATAAAAAAATATTGTTTCTACTTCCAAACCACTAGAATTACTTCATATTGATCTGTTTGGACCAGTAAAAATTGCATCCATCAGAGGCAAGAAGTATGGATTAGTCATTGTTGATGACTATAGTAGATGGACATGGGTAAAGTTCTTAAAACACAAGGATGAGTCACATTCTGTGTTCTTTGACTTCTGTAAACAAGTCCAGAATGAAAAAGATTTCAAAATTATTAAAGTCAGAAGTGATCATGGTGGAGAATTTGAAAATAAACATTTTGAAAAATATTTTTCTGAAAATGGCATAGCTCATGATTTCTCCTGTCCTAGAACTCCACAACAAAATGGGGTTGTAGAGAGGAAAAACAGAACTCTGCAAGAAATGGCCAGAACCATGATCAATGAGACAAATCTAGCAAAACACTTTTGGGCAGAAGCAATCAACACAGCATGTTACATTCAGAACAGAGTGTCTGTAAGACCTCTTCTGAAAAAGACTCCATATGAACTGTGGAAGAACAAAAAGCCCAACATTTCATATTTTCATCCTTTTGGATGTATTTGCTATATGTTAAATACTAAGGAAAATCTAAACAAGTTTGATTCCAAAGCACAGAAGTGTTTCATGCTTGGATATTCTGAACGCTCTAAAGGCTACAGAGTATACAACACTGAGACACAGATTGTGGAAGAATCCATTCATGTCAGATTTGATGATAAGCTTGGCTCTGAAAAGCCAAAGCAGTCTGGAAACTCTGCAGATAGAGAAGTAGTCTTCATTGACTCTGAAGTCCCAGAAGTAGCCAAAGCTCAAGTGAAGGAACCAGATGCAACGCCAGAAGCTATTCCTTTAACTTCTCAGATGAACAATCTAAACATTTCTGAAGAATCAATTATTAGAGGATCATCATCCAGAATTAAAGCTTCTCATCCAGAGGATGTCATTATTGGAAAGAAGGATGATCCCATCAGAATAAGATCCTTTCTAAGATCATCTGAAGCATCACTTTTTGGACTGGTGTCAGAAATTGAACCATCTTCTGTAGATGAAGCTCTGCAAGACAATGATTGGATTATTGCCATGCAAGAAGAGCTAAATCAATTCACCAGAAATGATGTATGGGGTCTAGTTCAAAGACCACAAGGATTTAATATAATTGGTACAAAATGGGTCTTCAGAAATAAGCTAAATGAGAAAGGAGAAGTTGAAAGGAATAAGGCAAGGCTGATAGCTCAAGGGTACAGTCAACAAGAAGGTATTGATTACACTGAAACTTATGCTTCAGTGGCAAGGTTAGAATCTATACGCCTTCTTATTTCATTTGCTGCACAAAATAACATCACTCTGTATCAGATGGATGTTAAAAGTGTCTTTCTTAATGGTATTATAGAAGAAGAAGTTTATGTCCACCAACCTCTTGGTTTTGAAAATGAAAAATTTCCAGATCATGTTTTCAAACTAAAGAAATCTCTATATGGTTTAAAACAAGCTCCCAGAGCTTGGTATGAGAGATTGAGCAATTTTCTTCTGGAGAAAATTTTCATCAGAAGAAAAGTGGATACAACTTTATTCTGTAAAACTCTTAAGAAAGATCTGTTGATTTGTCAAATATATGTAGATGATATTATTTTTGGATCAACAAATATTATGCTTGGAAAGGAGTTTGCTAAATGTATGTAGGCAGAATTTGAAATGAGCATGATGGGAGAACTCAGATTCTTTCTAGGAATCCAAGTCAATCAAACTCCAAAGTGCACTTACATACATCAGACCAAATATGTTAAAGAACTTCTGAAGAAATTTAACATGACTGATAGTAAGCTGGCAAAAACTCCCATGCATCCAACTAGCTCACTTGGTAAGGAAGAGGTAAGTAAGAAAGTAGACCAGAAGCTCTACAGAGGTATGATTGGTTCGCTTCTTTATCTAACTGCTTCTAGACCTGACATATTGTTCAGTGTTTGCCTGTGTGCTAGATTCCAATCAGATCCTAGAGGATCACACTTGACAGCTGTCAAGAGGATTCTAAGGTATCTGAAAGGTATTTCTAATGTGGGTTTGTGTTACAGAAAATCTGATGATTTCAAATTAGTTGGATTCTGTGATGCTGACTACGCTGGAGACAGAGTGGAAAGAAAAAGTAATTCTGGAAGTTGTCAATTTCTAGGAAGAAATCTAATCTCCTGGTACAACAAGAAGTAACCCACAATTGCACTTTCAACCACAGAAGCAGAATACATTGCTGTTGCTGGATGTAGCACGCAGATGCTCTGGATGAAGAGTCAACTAGAAGATTATCAAATTTTTGAAAGTAACATTTCTATCTTTTGTGATAATACTTCTGCTATATGTTTGTCTAAGAATCCCATTTTACACTCTAAGGCAAAACATATAGAAATTAAGCATCATTTCATCAGAGACTATGTTCAGAAGGGAATCATAAATTTAGCCTTTGTTGATACAGATCATCAATGGGCAGATATTTTTACAAAACCCCTTGTTGAAGATAGATTTAAATTTATTCTGAAAAATATTGGTATGGATTTTTGTCCAGAATGATATTTGTCAGAAGCAAATTTTTACAGATGCAAAAATGCCTAATGCTCTGAAGTAATTCTTCTGATTGCTTATTTACATTATTAATTTGGTTTTGTGAAACTCTGAACTAACAATCCTTAGAGGATCTGAATGTTGGCTAACGTTTTATTTCTCAAGAGAATTCAGAACACATGCAAGCAAACACGTGTCACACCAAATCTGCAAAGGTGGCGTGTACATTATTGAAGAGACGTTTGAGGTGAAGTTTGAATAGTAAAAATCTTGATTTTCCCCCCAATTTGTCAGAAGCAATAAATGTTTGAAATGATTATTATTCTTTGCAATTAATACTTGTTCAAACGTGCAAAAAATTATGACTGATGGTATGCCTAAATGTTTTAGTATAAATACCTGACCTATCTTCACTTTCACACTTTTCACAATCTCAGAAAATTTTATGCATTTTCATCTTCTCTTCTCTCTGCATAAAAACCCTAAGCGTGTGACAAAACAATCTTCAATGGCAACTTCATCATCAACAGCTGCTCAATTCCAATCTTCAATGGCTGCAGTTACATCTGCCAACATGGGTGTTGCTCCTTATTCTCCTCCTAAAAGAACTCTTCTAACTCCTGTTGAAAAGTTGGAAGTTTTGTGTGAATCAATGGTAGAATTTGATTCACTTGCAGAAAATGGCTTTGAGTTTCGTTCTATCATTGGTGCTCAAGGATGGGTAAAGTATTTTGATAGACTGTTTGGACCAGTTTACCCCCTCCTTGTAAAAGAGTTCTGGATCCATGCTTCAGTTTACCCTAAGTTCATCCTATCTTCTGTACTGGGCAAAGAGATTATAATCACAGAAGATCTGATCAGAAAGCTAATTGGATATGAAGAAACAAATGGTGTTTCCCACTTGCCAGCTGGGCGTGTGGATATGGATGAAGTGTATGAAGAAGTGATGACTGCTGGTCAAGCTTCTAACAAATTCAAGGATTTGAAGCCTGACTACAAGATCTGGGCTAAGATCTTCATGGGATGCATCCATCATAGGAAGTCAACAAACTCTCCAGACTATGTCAATAATGAACAGCTCTATTTCATGTATTGCCTCAGTCAGAGCACCAAGGTAGATCTTCCATATATTCTCTTTATGCATCTGTGGAACCATATAAATGCCTCTAGAGAGTATGTGAAAGAAAAAGGACAGAAGATCAGAACCTGGATCCCTTTTGGAAGGTTGATCTCAGATCTTCTAACTGAGAATGGATTGGTCACTGCTCTGTACGCTGCTGGAGTTACAGAGGAATTGGAATTCATAATGGGAAAGCCTCTAAATGCCAAAAGTCTTCAGAGACTTAAAATAGTGGATGAACTCACAACAGCTCCTAAGAAGTTGAATGTTTCTGAACTGAGTAAGAAGAGGATTCCTATAGATGATTTTCCATTATTCTTTGCTGAAGAACCAAGGCACATTGTTGTGATGTACATTGACGAGTGTAAGAAAGAAGGAAAGCCTGTTCCTACAAACATTGTTCAGCTAACAAGACAACCACTACCTGATGTAGAAGAAGAAGAACAACAACTACAAAGAAAGAGGACTCAGCTAGAAGCAAAAGCTGCACCTATCCAGAAGAAGATCAAGATTGCTGAGAAGCCACAGAAGCTCTTGAAGAGGAAAGAATCTGGAGACACTTCTTCTGTACCAGCCAAAAGGATCAAGATAAAAGGTACTAAATCTTCTGTATCTTCTGCAAATACAATTGTTTTAAATGATTCTAATATTAAGTCTATTCCAAAACCACCCTCAACATAAACTGCTTCTGTTACTGCTCCAAGTTCCAAATCACCACAAAAACAAACATCTGTTTCAACACCTACAACAACAAAACCAATTCAAACACCAAAATTCTCTGTACCACAATCATCTCAACCAAAAATCCAAATCAAACAGTTTGTTCCACAAAAACAATCATCACAGAAACAACCTTCAGAACAACAACCTACAGAACAACAACCACAACCTTCTGTACAACAAAAATCCTCTGAACCGTCTAAACAAAAGCCATCTGAACAACAAAAGCACCAACAAGAAAAACAACCAGAAAAACCACAAGAACCTCTACGAGAAAAAGCCTCTGAAAATCAACCACCATCAGATAATCCTACATCAAAATCATCTGAACCTAATAAACAACCATCATCAGATAATCCATCATCCAAATCATGTGAACCAACAAAATTTTCATCTGATCCACCCTCATCAAAACCCTCTGAAATTCCTTCAGAATCAACAAATCCTTATGAACCCAACATTCCTGAGACAGAAGTTCTTGATGTCACACCATTAAAAACTGTGTTTCAAGTGTCTTCTACCTCCTGCACACCAACCACCTCATCAAACTCCTCAGAATATGAGATTCACCCAGATTTTCTAATCTCTCCATCTCAAAAATACTCAGAGGTAAACCAACCAACACCCATTATACCTTCTAAAGCTTCCATTCCAGATCCTATTCCCACACCTGCACCATCATCTGAAATACTGATTCCCAACTCTAACCCAAGATCATCTATTTCCTGTGCACAAGTTTCATCTCTATTTCATAATCTGGCTTATGGTTTCAAACTCAAAGACTTTTATGACAGAGTTGAACCATCTGACCCTATCACCCCTCTGAAACCCAAACTCTCAATAACCCTTCCATCTGTGCTTGTCACATATATTCAATCAATGTCAGATGCAGGATCATTAGCAACTATACCATATTCTGATAAATCTGCCAAAGTTGTCACTTCAGCTAAACCTGTATCATCTGATACACCTGTTGCCTCTAATAAACCTCCAAAATCTGCCTTTCAACCCTTCTCAAATAAACCATTTGATGTGATTTCCCATCACACCAAAGTAAAACCAAATCTATTAAATGCTTTAAACAGATCCAAACCTCACAAACCTGAAATTCCTTTCTTTCCATATTATCCTCCTCCTCTGATCTCTATTCAGAAGTCTGTTTTTCCACCAACTCCCCAACCAAAACCAATAACTCTGGAAACTTTGTTACATCCTAAGCCCAGACTTAATGTTAATCCTTTATTTCAATCATTTTTGCAAGAAATACAGTTGTATTTAGGTACTGTACAGAAGAAATGCTCAGCAACAATGGACACCAAATAATCTGATATCATCTGGAATGGATTCATCAACAGATTCAACTCTGTGGCCTCTAATCTGAAGAACATATGTTCTAATGATGCGAAGCTCAGATTTGTTGAGGCTGCAAGAACTCTATTCTGGACTGTCAAGAAATCTAAACCTCTGTTCCTTACAGATGCTCCTCCATCATCAGAAGAATCTACTGACATTGCATCTGAAGAAAATCCCTTGGCCATGACTCTGGTAGACCTCCCTTCTAGCTCAAATGCTCCAGACTCTACAGAACCAATGGAAATTGACTCTATTCAAGCTCCAGAACCTGATCATACTTCTTCATCTGAGATAAAGAAAGAACATCCAGATTTTGAAGATAAGATTGCTGCTCTGGAAGCTGGTCAATCAGAGATCAAGTCCTGGATGGCAAAACAGGATAAGAAGTCTGAGGATATAACAGAATGGATGTCAAAGCAGGATCAAAAGAATGAAACAATGGCTAAGTGGATGTCCAAGCAAGAGCAATCCTCCTCTGAAATTACATATCTATTGAAGATGCTTTTGTCCAAACACTCTTAGATTTTCATTCTGATGTTTTTGCATCTGATGTTTGCTATGTATTTTTCTTGTTATATCTTCTGATGCATGTACTCTTGATCTGATCTTATTGAATGAATCAAAGTTTTTCTACACTGAATTATCTTCTTTACTGTTCCTTTTATTTGTCTTTTTAAAGTTTTACTTTTTGCTCATGACAAAAAAGGGGGAGAAAATATATAGATCTGAACTGTTTAATATAACTTCACCAGAATGAAACTTCAGACATATTTATTCTATTCTAACATTTAATCTGAGTATTTCAGAACAATTGATAAGTATACTCTATAAAAGAAACTCTGAGTCTCTCAGACCATTTGACTATTTTCAAACTCTGAACCTTAAATCTGCAAGACATCCTAACTCTCAAATGTTAAAAGAACAAACAAGATCTAACTCTGAAGATTACTCAAGATAAAAGGGAAGTTTTTATTCCTTATCTGTATTTAACTCAGGGGGAGATTCATCATCTCAGGGGGAGTTATAATTTTAATATTTTTAATTAAACAAAATTTCTGATGTTTTTGTCATCATCAAAAAGGGGGAGATTGTTAGAACACAGATTGGTTCTTAATAATATCTCTATGTTTTGATGATAACTGTTAGGAAATTTTGTATTTAAGAATTATATACTCTAAAATTTGCTTGAGAATTTTTACTGCAGTTAGTAAAGATATTAACACTCCAGAAGCAAATCAGAATTGAATACAAGAAATTAGCTAGACTCTGTAGCGTCATATGCACTCATTAGAAGACTCTGATTGCTGTCAACAGAAGATTCTGAGCGTAGCCTCCAGAAGATTCTGAAGTAAAAGCTCCAGAAGAATCTGAAGCAGAAGCTCCAGAAGAATCTGAAGCAAGTCAGAAGCATCTGAAGTAAAGTAGAATATTGTATGAAGAGTTTTTCAAAGCATAGTTTCTACAGAAGATTCTGAAAGTACTAAAGCTGCCAGTACTGAAGTTCTGTTTCAAATATGCTCTGATATTTAACACGCTGAAAGCACACATGTTGCAGAAGACTCTGATCCAGCAAAGTTCTGATCATCATTAGAAGACTCTGACCCAATCAGACTCTGATGAACTTGCTGAAAACTGAAGAAGAAATATTCAAAGATTATATCCGTTGGAGTAAATCAAACGTCTCTTTCCTTATTTATGCTAGACACAAGAACACAGACAAAAAGGATTTTTCTGTGCTTTCTTCTTCTAGGAAAGGTCACTTGATGTGAAGACAAAAAAGGCTCAGACCTTTTGGACACTCTTCTCAACGTGCAGCTCACCTTGGATAAGCTGCCTATAAAAGCAAGACTCCACCATATTCTTCAGTGAGACGTTTTACTGAAAAGAAAACATTAAAGCTCTCATACTTTCATATTCATTCTTAGAATTAATTTCATTGCACTTAAACTTAAGAGAAATATCACAGTTGTGATAAAAGCTTTTTAGAAGCATTTTTACTCTTGTATTAGATTTACATTGATTGTAAAGAATTTCCTTAAGAGGATTCAGTTGGAATCAGTTGCTCTTGAGAAGACTAAGAACAGTTGTTCTTAGGTGTTATTATTGTAATCTGTTTGATTAAATAGTGGATTAAGTCCTTGATTGAGAAAGACAAATCACTCTAGGAAGGGTGGACTAGAGTAGTTGAGTTCAACGAACCAGGATAAAAATACTTGTGTTTTTAATTCTAAGTTTTAACCTTTCATACTTATTCAACCCCCTCCCCTTCTAAGTATTATCTCACCTTCAGTATATACCCTCAAGCAAATAATTAAAGAAAAATAGTAGTATTAAACAAGAGGTTCCTGTAGAATACTACAGAAGTTTAGGGTGCTAATACCTTCCCTAAGCTTAACCAACCCCTTACCTAGATCTCTCCCCGCATTGTGTTTACGATGCAAAATTAGGTTTTTCCTTTCTTTGACCTTTCCTTCGGATAAATTAAAGACCGATTATGAATCAAAGATTTGCGATTCAAATTAATTAATAATTTGATATCCTATTCTCACCGCAACATTTAGCGTTTGGTCAAATTTTGAAATAAATTTTACCCGCTAAAATGGCTTAAACTGTCCAAAAATGTGATCGAAAAGTGATCGAAAAAATTTTAAATGAGCACGCCAAGTTAAACTACGTGCAACATAGATTAATATCATTGACGTTTGCAAGCTCGATTTTAAATATTTTCTTCCATTGATTTTACGCACAGTTGACTTTTAGTTTGACCGATTCGGCTGTAATTCCAAAAAAATTATTTCAGCTGATAAATTGGGTATGCAAGATGAAAGACATGATAAACAACATAAATGATGCAAAAAGATGTGAAATCTTAGAGTCAAAAATTAGAGTGTGACAGGTATACAAAGAATCACTATCGTCTGAAAGTGTCTCCATTGAAAGGTATATCAGAGAAGAAGCTATTGAGATTTGTACAAACTTCTGTCAGAAGAAAACTCTATAGAAATTCCTGAGTCACATCATGATGGAAAATATGGAGGTAGAGGTACTCAAGGTTTAAATGTTAAGACAATGGACCGAGATATAACTCGTCAAGCATATTTGTATATATTGAATAACATTGATGAAGTTCAACCTTACTTATCAAGGAAATATTCCCTCGGATGAGTGAAAAATTGATGTTTATAAAGCATAACAAAACTTTCATAAATTGGTTTAATGAAATGATTTCAAAAGATAGTAGTGCATTTGAAACAATTAAATGGATGCCATATATGCCTAAATTTAATGTAATAACTTATAGTGCATATGACATTACTAAATTTTAAATATTCTATGCAAAATCAAAGGATGATCATAGCACCATGCAAAATAATGGAGTTATGGTTGAAGTTGAATCCATGTACTTCTCTACCTCCAAAGATAACAATCTTGTATTGACATTTATAGCGTACATTGGGGTCACTGAGGAGATTTTGGATATTGATTATTTTATTTTAAAAGTTCCTTTATTTAACTACTACGGAAAACACCTCTCATAACGGTTGGAAAAGTGATACAACAACGTCCGACCAACCTTGTGATCTAAGGCGTGATTGTATGTATGATTCTTTCCACCACGGTCGTGCGATCATGATTATAAGTCAAGTAGCACGCAACCTATCACAACGGTTACTTTACAAAATTGTTGTTGTATGTCTCAACTTATCACAACGATTACTTTAAAGAACCTTTGTTGTATGTCTTTTAACAAAAAAATAAAAATGCAGCAGTAAAACAACAACAACAACAACAACAACAGTAAGAACAATAAGAACAAAAATAAGAACAACAAAAACAACAATAATAACAATAAAAATAACAAAAAGAGTGATAAGAACAAGAAGAACAACAACAATCACTACTACAAGCGTAAACAACAACGCCATGGTCACCACGGTTCTTCCCTAGACTGTGGTGACTTCTCTAAACTAAGGCGCTATCATATTATTTTTGTTTTTTGATTAAAAATTATTTGTATATAACAACGGTTGAGGAGTCAATCGTGGTGATACCATCAAGCTTTCATGAGGGTTCGAACCTCAGCATCCTCATATAAATTATTCCTTAAATGTTAAGGCACACCTTTCCTTTTTTATTTATTTTTAAATAAAAAACTTAAAGGGTTATGACTATGGTTGATGAGTTCCACTGTTGTGATATATTTTGTTTTTTTATTTAAAATTTTTAATTGTAAATTAAACTCTGGGGCTTTTTTTTAATGAAATTTCACTATGAAAGTAATATATCATAACGGTTATTGGTATTGGCCGTGTTGATAGCTTCATCATATTATACACTGCTAGTTAGTTGGTCTCTTCAGTATCCTTTTTTCCATTACAAATAGAAATAATACTGTGAAATAATACACGATTTCAACCCTAAACATTAACATTCAATACTGTGAAACAATACACAATTTCAACCAAAACACCATCGTTCACCCTAACTTGTCTCTTCAGTATCCATTCTTCACTGTGTATTTGTCCTTTTTTGCTATCATTGTCAGGGAGGTTGAAAAGACCATCACGATTTCAACCAAGTTGTCACCATCGAGAAGGAAGACAACAACAACATCTTCGTTGCTGTAAGGAAGGAAGAGAACACCAACACCAACACCAACACCATTTACTTAGTCATCATGTTTAGGGTACATAAAATATTTTTTCCATGCATCTACAGTAAACTTCATTTGCCATTGTTGTGGTTGTTGTTGTTTATGTTGTGGTTGTTGTTTGTGTTCTTGTTGTTCATGTTGTTGTTGTTGTTGTTGTTGTTGTTTTTGAACATAGATGTCGACCTTGTCGAGTTCTACATCAGATACTAGCGAAGAAACTCAAATAAATGAGACTTGTGTGAATGATACTCAATCGAAAAGATCACAAAGAGGTGTCACAATAATGCCCCAATTCACATCACTTTGAAACTCATCAGGTGAAAAAATTATGATCAATTTTGATTCATTCTACAGAGTAGTGGATTGTGAATATTACTCTAATTTTAAGAGTTATGTTGCGTTCCTTGCACGTAGCAAAGTCAGTATACTGATAGATGATTGGAAACAAGTGGATGATAAAGTTAAAGAAAGCATATGGACAGATGTTAATGTATTACATACTATAGTTTTCATATATTCTATATGACTACCTATAATTTCTAATACATACTTATATATTGATTTAGATGTAGTTGAATTTTGAGTTTACCGATGACTCAAAGTTGGAAAAAAAGGATATCTTATGTGGTACTCGTTGGAGGGGATTTAAGTCACATCTCACGGCTGACTACATTAGGAATCCTAAGAGCGATCTTGCTCGTCCATGGATTCGATATAGTTTTATATCGAAGAAGCAATGGAATAAGTTTGTGAAGATACGTCGTTTTGAGGAATTCAAGGTTAGTACTAGTCTTATGTAACCGATAATGTTATGCTAATGAGTTATAGATACTAATCATATATATTTTTCACTATGTTAATGACAAGTTAAAAGAGAAGTAGGAATACAAAATAAGGCAAAGAACATGTACCCCTATAGATTGTCTCGTGGGGGTTACAGGAAACTTGAGAAAAGAATCATGCTTGAAAAACATAAAGAAATATGAGATGATCGCATCCCATCTCCAACGTCAAGACATGAGAAATAGAAGATGGCTTGATTAAGACCAAGTGAAGAGTACACCTATGAGGCGTCGAGAGTAGTTGCTGAGAAAATTGTAAGTATGATTTGTTTTACTTATGTTATTTGTTATTTAAATGTGTTGGTAACAATATATGTAAGTTGCTCATGTTGTGTAGGGTAAGTTGGTTGAGGCAGCCCGTGAAGGCACATTTGTTCCAGAAGCACGACATGACATATTAGTAGAAGCTATCGGAACAAATGAGCATGGTGCGCATGTCCATGGTGTTGGAGAAGGTGTTGACTTGAGGTCATTCTTTGGGCCTAAAAGAAAAAGTACCGAAAGCCAGGAATTTAATGCACAAAGACAAAATATTGAGAATGTTGAGAAGAAATTAGAAGAATAAAAGAGGATGTTATAAGAGGGGAGGGAAAAAAGGGAGAAAGATATGGAAAGGTTTCAAGAGTTTTATATTCGGTATGTACTTTACTTGAGATGTTAGTGCTTTACTTGATATATATTATGCTTATTTTTGTTTTATGTTCTAATTGAATATTATGATGTAGAGATTAAGTGAAAACCTCGAACAACATACAAATGAAGATTACCTTATGTTGATAGTGATGATGATGATCATCATCATCAAACTCCAGGTAGAAGTGTTGTACGTCATGCTTCTATAAAAGTAAATAATTATTCATCCCCCCCCCCCCTTCAGATAACCGCAATGACATATTAGACCCTAACAAAATAGAAATCACCACGCTATACTTGAATGTTGCGGTGATAAATGATACACAAACTCTCCCTCTAGAACACTGTCCATGTTTGGAGTTATTTTATTACAGTCCTGATGATGTAAGGGATTTTCTTGGTGCACGTAAGTATATAGTTGAATATACATATATGTCATTATATAACATTATAATTTTTTATATTTCCTCCCTTAATTTATTCATTTTCTTTAACCATTTAGGTACATTCACCGTGTTTGTATAGAGTTAAATAAATCAAGTATTTATGAAATCTTGGATCCGCTTTTTATTCAATGGGCGTTTAATCAACCAAAAGACATTCGAGACTACTTGAAAAAATAGTTAAATAAGGAAGGAAAAGAATGTTACGTAGCACCATTTCTCTGTTCGTAAGTATATTTTGTAATTGAGGTTTATGTATTCTATATTTAGTTTTGTTTTAGCAAATACTAATAATATATATGCTCGTGTTTATTCATTGGTCATTGGCAATTGATCATCATATCATTTAAGACGAATATGATAATTGTACTGTGTTCCTTGAGTGATCCACTCGAAAAGAAAATGAAAGAGATTATTAATTTGTAAGTGTATGTTTAATTCATTTTCTTTGACAATGTAATTACTTTATCATGTAATATGTTTAATTCATTTTCAATGTACAGTGTTGTGGAACAAGTGAATATGATGAACAATGTTAGAAGAAATCCCTCGTAGATCTTTCCTAAAGTGAGTGACCCGATTATCTGTTTCTTTTATTTACATTCATGTGTGGTTATATTCATGTAATTATTGCTTAAAATTGTATACGAGGAGACAGTCCGGGACTTACGAGTGTGGGTATTATGTCATGAAACACATGTTAAACATTGTCCTTGCCGGCATTGTTGTTCATGGGATAAGGTATATATGTCATAAAATGTTTACATATATTAATATATAAGTTGACTATTGAGTTATTATCATGCATGATATTCAATTTTTTTCTCTTTCTTATGTAGATGTTTAACGACGAAACCCCATTCCCCATTGAGGACTTTGTACATCTTCGTAAATGTTGGGCTTATATCCACAGTATGCTTAAGGGTCCTGCAGTTGATTGATTAATTTATTGAGATGTGTTAATGACTTATTTTTTGTATTGATGATGTGAATATTATTTTTAACTTAAACATATTGTACATGTGTTTGATGTAAACATTAATTTTGCCTTTTGATGCACAATGTTAGCTGTTTTTTATGCTCTTTATGCATGGCTAAAAAAAATACAGGTTGTTGTTAATTCTCTGATATGGTTATAATAGTTATAGGATAAAAAATGGGAAGAATTTGAAAAGCATATAATTGCATATTTAAAATGGAGGAAGTTTTGACAGCGGTTGGATTAACTAGCCGTTGTGATATTAAACACTGACCAGATTCTATCACAACGATTAAATTAACTAACCGTTGTGATATTGGATGCTGACCAGATTCTATCACAACAATTGGATTAACTAACCATTGTGATATGGTGTGTGCTTTCTAGAATACAACAACGGTCTTAGGACCGTGATTGTAAGTATCGTATATACAACGACATGCTACATAACAACTCCTGATCCCGTGTTGTTATATATCTTTCCCAACCGTTGTTAAATGTCTGTTTTGTAGTAGTGAATAACAACAATAAAAACAACAATAAGAATAACAATTAGAACAACAAGAATAACAACAACAAAAAGAACAACAACAAAAACAACAACAACTAACATTGCTAACTTGAATCCATGTTTTCCTTGTCTCATTCAAGTTGGAGAAGAGGTGATGGAGTTCTGAAATTTTTTAATGAAAGAAATGATGTTTTCGAGCTTGGTTTAATGGAGAAATAGAGTGTCATAAATGGAAGATCGTGTTTAGAGGTAGAAGATGAATTTGTTCCAAGTTGGAAGGTCATCTAAGTTTTAGGTTTCACACGGATCACTAATGGTAGTGTCTTGAGTGTTGATACTCACTAAATGGACGATAAAGATTTGTTTAAGAACGGTGAAGAAACTCAATAAACACGCTTATATTTTCCCATGATCCCGAGTGACTTTTCACCAAGGTTGAAAGTTCCAACCGCGGTAAAAAGTGGCTTAAAATAAATAAAAACAAAACTGTAGGTGTTAGGATTTGAACTCATGAACAATATGTAGAGCGCAACATATCACAATGTTTACTTTATAAAACTGTTGTTGCATGTCTCAACCTTAGAGCAACTTTAGTGCAGGGTTGTTAAACCAAAATTCTTTATAGCTTACGTTAGTAATAAGGAATTTGCATTATAGTAGTGCTGACATGGCATATGGGATGCTCTAAAACTAGTTTACGTGCTCTACACAAGCAACGTACTCTAACTCATTATTTAACATAAATAATAAATTTTTATTAATTATTTAACATAAATAATAGATTTTTATTAACCATTTAATACCATGTGGGGTCAAGTTTTGGTTTCTTATAGACAACCACCATTAAAGTAAAAACTACTCAAATCAACTATAAATTTTTTAAATCCTACAAATCACTTTGGTCCCACAAAAAGTATCTTAGTTTACCCATTTAGTTTACTCCCACTAAAGATGCTCTTAGGGGTGTACACGGGTTGGGTTGGACCAGGTTCGCCTTAACCCGTTACCCAACCCGTTCAACTTTCAATGGGTTGGGTTTATCATCAAACCCGTAATTCTACTTTAAAAACCGACCCGAATCAACCCGGATATTTACGGGTTGGGTAGGGTTGGGTCCACGGGTTGTGTATATAATAATTATCATTTTCAATTTAAAAAATCTATAACACAATTCAATATAATTTTGCATATTTCAAACAATTAAATTATTTACGTAGTGGAGACAAATCCTACATATAAAATAGAATAATTAAAAATATAACAATTAAAATTTTGAAATGTATTTTCTTTGTCATAAAAAATATTAAGATACATATACACCATTAAACAATTTTGTAACATACACAATTTGTGATTGTTCCACTTCCATTTTCTATAAAAAAAAAACAATTTTTAATATAAATTATTATTAAAACAACATTAAACAAAATATATTTAAATTAATAATATGAAACAGAACAGGACTTTGCATCAAAATATATTTTCATCATATGAAACAAAATAGTACTTTGCATCATATGAAACAAAATAGTACATTACATTGAACCTATCATCATATTTTGCATTGATATAAAACTATTGAAGTACATACTGTAAAAACAATATATTGCATTGAAATAAATATATTGTAGAACTATAAAAAGTATAAAACCTTATTCAATATGGAGACGAAACTATGAGAGAGTCAAAGTATAGACTGTGGATTTTCGAAAGCAAGATGGAATTGGAATGTGAGAGAGTAAAATGAAAAAAAAAAATCGTGAGAGAAAGAGGAGTGGTGACGTTTGAGATTTGCCGTAGTAAAAAAATAGGGTTAGATTAAGTGGTATTGTCTTTAGTTTAGTAAGTTTCTAATATATACTTAATTATTATTAGTTAATAAAGATTCATTAAAAAAATAAAAAGGCAGTAAAGTGTAAACTAGAAGTGCATAAGTCAAGCAAGCAATATTAATAATAATGTTTAATTATAATAATAATAATAATTTAATGTGTGATTGGAAACTGGAAGGAAAGTGCAAAAGATCTTTGTGTACGTTACAATTTACAAAGTTATAGCAACTTTAAAATTTATAAATAATAATATAATAATAATAATAATAATAATTAATTATGCCACGTCAACGGGTTGGGTCAACAGGTTCATGTGTTTAGAAACTAAAACCCAATATCCGAACCAAATCTATACGGGTTGGGTCGGGTATACCCGTAAATAAATGGGTCCGGCTAATTAGTGGGTTGGTTCGGTTTGGGTAGGCGGGTTTACGGGTCGACCCGCACCCATGAACACCCCTACTCAACCTATCATAATGGTTACTTTAAACAATTGTTGCTGTATGTTTTTAAAAATAAATAAAAAAACAAAATTGTAGATGCTAGAATTCGAACTTATGACCATCTACCACTTTTTTTACCACGGTTGGATGTTTCAACTATAGTAAAAATGGCATAAAAATAAATATAAAACAAAACTGTAGGTATTAGGATTCGAACCCATGACCAGACGCCACTTTTTACCACAGTTGGAAGTTTCAACAGTGGTGAAAAATGGCTTAAAATAAAAATAAAAGGAAGGCATCTAAGTGAATAGATTCTACCACGATGGATACTTTGGCCGAGGTAAACTGGCGTTACGAAAGATACTTTTTGTAGTAGTGTAAATTAGGATTCATAAGAGTTGATCTTTGAAAGACAGCTAAATGAACGAATCATTCATCATGACATCCAAAGAAAAATAAGTTTTTTATGTCAGTGATCCTTCTGACACTAGATGGTCAATTGTTTTACAAGGAAAACATATTTCTGATAGTGATGAAAATCAAGATTTAAATTTTGAGACTCCTTCTTTCGCAACAGATGTGCATCTTTCATATGAAGAAAATGATTCAGATGATAGATGATGTGCATGTTATTCATTATGATCATCAAGAATGGATATGAAAAAAATAGTATGTAAATATTTTATATGACTTAGTAACATATATTTATTCATTTTACACTTGAATATTTTTTGCTACTCCCTCTGTCTTACAATAGGTGTCCTCTTTGAGATTTTCACACTTTTTAAGATAATGATTAATTGTGTTTATTTCAATGGTAAAGTGAATCTCATTTACTAAAATAACCTTATTAATAATAGGTAGTGGAGTACTTACATGATTTAAAATACAAAAAATAAGGGTAAGTTAGTCGATAGAAATGATAAATATCACATTGGTATTTTAAATAAAAAATAACTTGAGACAAATAAAAATAAGAAAGAGGATGCTTATTGTGAGACAAAGAGAGTAATATTTTTTTTCTCTTTCAAAATGTAGAGATGTCGAAGGATATTATATGTTGCACTATTTTAGAAGTAAAAATCAAAAAGTTAAAAACCCTTAAAGTTAGTGTTATTTATATATGTTTATAAATTATTTATATTAGTTGTAGTTTTTTTTGTGTGATATATATCTGCTGTAGTTATTGATGCATGTTGTTGATATTGAAGTTTCAATGTTGTTATTGAGATTGAAGTTTTAATATTGTTGTTATTGAGATCAATGATTTTAAGATATAATATTGTTGTTGATTATCCTAATTGATTTTAAATGTGATTCAAATTAAAAGGTGCTTAATGACGGTAATAAAATTCATAGAAGAAAACTTTTGGATGACCGTTCAAAAATTTACATTTGGGCTTTAAGTTTGTTGGTTATTTATTTTTTGTTTTGTTGTAAAAAGATAACGTGTGTGTCATTTTGACATTGCAACTGGTGTAAACAATAAATATTTTGAATATAATATTTCTGTTTCAAAAAAATGAACAAAAGATACCATGTTTATGTTTCAGAAGTGTGAGTAGAATAGGTTATATTGTGTATGTTAAAACAAAAATATAGAAAAAAATTAATAACAATCGGTTATTTAACTAAACCGCGATAGTAAGACGAAATCTATTACCTCGTTATTTCGTATAACCGAAAAACAAAAAAAGGGAGAGCGCTATCCAATTCTAAAAATAAATAAAAAATGTATTTGTTGAGATTCGAACCAATGAACGCTACAATTTATCCATCAATGCATCTACAACCAAAGAAAAAAGTGATAACTTTTATGACGTCTTTCGTTATCTTCTATAAAACCGAGGTAAAAATTTTTGGTGAGCACTTCGATACCTTATATTTAGTTGGGTGCCGGTACCCTCGTCTAATAAAAGAATCACATTCAATACCATGTTATTTTTTATATATATTATTTAAAAGTAAATTAAATATTTTATTTAATTTACATTAAAGGTACTGGTACCTAACTACTTATCATGGGTATCTAAAAATTTGCCAATTTTTTTTTATAGTAGTAATTCTTACATTCATAATCAATATTCTATGTTGAATAGTCAATCTCTCTTTCAAAATAACTTTACGTTCCGAACAAATCTTTTTATGTAACTTTCTAATAAAAAAATATATATATTTGAGAACATATGACCCCACTATCAAAGCCAATGAAAATTCCTAAATAGATTTATTCACTAGATTCACCTTCCCATTCGCACTCTCAAAACCTTTTTTTACACTTTCTACATATCCATTTAAATCCCCTTCTAAAACAAAATTTTACTCTCAAGTATTTACTATTCAATGTAAACCAAAACAAAAAATTTCTTAACACAATATATTAAGAAATTTTCTTAATTTATTATCAGTTTATCACAATAAATCTTGATTGACCTCTCAATAGTGGAAAAGTTCTAAAGCCATATCATGAGGTTAGGCGCCTAATAGAAAGATATAAAGTTTGTTGAGATGGTTGAAGAAGTTATACATTATACAAACTTCCAAATGTGACTGGAGAAAAGGAAAATTATGCTAGTAATAATTTACCCAAATTAAATATTTTATTATAGTTATAGGTTCTTAATATCATCCATCATATACATACATACATAGAAAGAGACATATGCAGATGCAGCTATGCTATTGTTGTTTCAGTAGTAGGGGATGGCTGCAAAAGTGTAGAAGATGCACCCAGAGGCTCATGCACTACAGAATTTGAAGAAACTGATATAGGAGTTCCTTCCAACTGCAACATGAGACTCCCCAATATTTCAGTTAATAATTTCTTGAACTCATCTTCTTTCACCAACTTCGAATCATCTGCATTCACCATCTTAAACACTTCACCGATAACCTTATCCATCTGTAAAACCAATATGAATGTCAGCATCATCTTTGAGAACGTGCAAGATAGACTAATGCATATGACCTAAAATTTATGATTAAATACATCATCTATTTGTTTTTTTATAGTTAAACTGCGACTAATCTACGTAGAATCTCTGATGAATATTTAATTCCATTTCAGTCTTAATAGACAAGCAAAAAATGGTGAAGTGTGATAGAAGAGACAACAAACCTCTTCAACTGCACCAAAAGGAGGTAAAGCAGCGGACGGAGCCACCACGTCCAGCGCCACTCGGAGATAATCCTTTGACATTTTTCCATTACGATCTTTAGGGATAGTCTCTATAGCTGAGTTCAAAATCTGCATTCCATCCTTAGTTAATTATATATCAATGAGTAATCTAAGATCAAGAAATAATTTTCAAGGAATTAATATCCAAACCTTGTCTAATTCAAACTTATTTGATAATAGTCTCCTAACACCACTTCCATCAAATTTGCTTTCACTATGAGCAACTATGACAGGTTGCTCCCGAAGACGATTAGCTATGAGCAATGCCACTCTCTTAAATTCTTCCATAAATATCTCTTGAGAAACTGGCTTATTCAAATATGATCCATGTTCAGAAAGCAGTGCTAGGGCTGGTTCCACAATGTTGTTAATAACCTACACAAAAAATCATAAGCCACAATGTTCCCAAAAAATATAGCAATAACTTAAACCTTTCATAACAAAATTTGTTATATAATATTTCGTCGATAGTTCAACTTTTTTTAGTGGTATGAAATTGCTACCCATGGATCAGAAGTAGGAGGAATCCCTTGATCAACATTGAGTTTGCTGAGAGCTTGAATTATAAGATCGTGAAGAGATGCGTGAGGTGATTCAATATGAGAGAATATGGATACGATTTCAGGTTCATAAACTGAACCATTAAGAAACTCGAGAAGATCTTCGCCATCAATGCGAAGAATTACAATCGGGTCTCGTTTGAGTCCAGCAGCCATGCCTAACAGAATGTCTGAAAGAACCTCTTTGAACTCAGTCTTGCTCACTTTTTCATGCTTTCCATGTGTGAATTCATTCAAAACCTGAGGAGTTATTAAGTCAATTGTAAAAAAAATTGTCATTTCTTGTTTCCTTATTGGTTCAATATAATGGTTAATCAAAGACAAAGACAAATTCTTATCAGCAATAAAAAATAAAGAAAATAATTATTAAAAAAAAAACAGTATTATATATACAAACACATGTATATGCATGTTTTTCAATTTGTTTGACTAAATGTGTGCTTTCACATATATATTGATTGATTGATGTTTTGTTTATTGAATACTCCATTTGATATATATGTCGTGTGCGATTTTGTCAAATGAAAATTATTTTCCTTTTTGCTAAAACAACTTACCATTCATATATTTCTAAAGATGTCAAGTTACAAGTGTTCTAAATGTGTGCTTTTACAAGTGTGATTTTTTCTCACACTTGAGATTTTATGGTCGGAGAGATTTTATATATATATATATATATATATATATATATATATATATATATATATATATATATATATATATATATATATATATATATATATATATATATATATATATATATATATATATATATAACAGATAAAGTTTTCAAGAGGAAAAATGGAGGTAGATAGAGGGGAAATGAAAGGAGAGGAGACTCTATATGTTTTGATTGAAAATATGAAATGAAAGGAGAGGAGACTCTATACACAAAACAGAGAAGATATTTTAAAATAATTTACTTTTATTTTATTCTTTTACAATAAAATTTATGATATTTACGATTCATTATTCGAACACAAATTTATTAACGAAATACAAAAATTCAATAAGAGAACATCATAACATTAAAAATGTAACAATAATAATATATAGTTTAAAATAATAATCAAATGCAAAAAAAATTAAGATAGTTAAAAAATCACATCAAAAATTTAAAAAACAAATAAAATAAAATAAATATAAATACATTTAATAAATAATAAAATGGAGATATAAACGATATAACAAATATATGTGGAAGACAAAATTTGTCTAAAATAAAACTTTTAAAATTTTAATAAATTAAATTTATATTTAAATAAATAAATAAAAATAAATATATGATATAGTTATTATTAATATGAAAGACCGGAGTTTGCTCCCCTCTATCTCCCTCCATTTTTTCTCTTGAAAATTTTTCAATACATTTAAAGATAAAAATATATATGGTGTTTTTTTTAATTTTAATTTTAATTAAAATTATGGATCTTTCTATTTTTTTTCAATATATTTAAAGATAAAAATATATATAGTATTTCTTAAATTTTGATTTTAATTAAAATTACGGGTATTTAAATTTGTGGTATATGTATTTAAATATAATTTTTAATGAAAAGTTAAAGTTAATTTTTTTTTTCTTTTAAATAATTAATTATTTTCACTTAGATACAATATTCAAATATAAAAATGAGAGAAATAGTTAATTTTTACGTGTGTAACTTCAATAATTTCTAAGAAGTTTTGAAAGGCAAAACAGAAAAGAAAATAAACTACACCAAAAAGATATTTTGTCTTTATATATTACTGGCGTTCAGACGGCCACTCTCGTGCTCGTCTATCCGTTTTTTTAATGTTCAGACATTTAAAAATATAAACGTATTTTTTGTGTGTTTATTTTTTTAAATTTAAATTATATATAAAAAATAAATAAAATAGTTGTGCAAACTACCACATAACATTTAATAAAAAAGAAGTTAATAAAATAGAAGTTAAATTTTAAAATAAAAAATAAACGGATCCAAGTTTTCAGTTTATATATATTATAGATTAGCGTTAACACGGACCTTCCGTTTGCTTTTATTAATGCATTGGGTCTCTTTTTATTAATGCACTGATCAAAATATAAACGGTATTTTTTATATATTTAATTTTTATTTTAATTAAATTATTTATAAAATAAATAAAAAATAGTAGAATAAAAGAGATATACAAACCACCATATAGTGGTTAATAAAAGAGAAGTTGAAATTTAATACAAAAACTAAAAATGATATAATGGAAAGAAAAAAAAGCTACAGCAAAAATAAGTTTTATCTTTATAAATACTAGTGTCTAGATGGGCGAGTACCCATCTGTCCACTTTTTTAATACAAATGAATGAAAATATAAACGATATTTTTTGTTTAAATAAAATTTTAAAAAAATACAATATATGAAAATTAATAATAAAAAGTTTTATGTAAAAGTTAATAATAAAAAATTATTAAGTAAATAATAAAGAAAGGATAAAAATGATTAAAAAAAATAAACCATATCAAAATAAAGTATTTATTTCTTTTATATATTGTATAAATATTGTTATAAATTAAAAATTAAATCAAACACATATAATATTAAAATACTCCCCCTCTCGATTTTTATTTTCCATTTACCCCAAACCAAAACCTACGTGACCCTTATTGTTTAATCATAACAAAATTTTAAACTCTTACCAATATTTCATCTTACACTCCTTAATCACTAACTTTGTTCTCTCCTAATCTTTATATTTTTTAAAAGATAATTACTACTGTAGTAATTTTTACTAAGGTAGCGTATGCTTTATATATTTATTGCTCGTCTATATTGTTAAGATAGTTTCGTAAGCATTTTACTTTTTTTCAAAACTATGCCAAAAAAAAAAAAAACACTCCTTTAATTTGCTTGTCCCAGCAAGAAACATTGCCTTCTGTATGCAGCCATCAACCAGAGCCATATAATATATGGTTGGATGATAATAGCATGTTGACTTTATACACTCACAAAAGTCAAATTCAATATTTTCTACTACCATGCATTGTCTGAGTACTGAGTACTTACTTAATCATAATTAGATTTTAATCCAGTAGTTTAAACAGAACAAATCAATCATTATTTTTATATTACAGACTAATCAAAGTCAAAATATCAGCTGAGTAATTTCCGCAAGATTCTTTTTTATACATGAAGATAAGAAAATGGCAACAAAAAGTTAAGTAGCGGCAGCGAAATCAACTACAACTTTGCCACTAAAAAGCGTTGTGTCACACCACCGACTCATTTATTTATGACAAATGTGCACATATATATAAATAAATAAATAAAAATAATGCGTGAACATAAGAGAATGCTAAAAAGCTTAGGTAATTTATTAAGTCCTACATGCAAATATAGGACCACAGGTGTTTTTTAATATGTATACTGCATTCAATTTTTTTAATAATATGTCCTTTTTAATATATATTATTTAAGTAAATTTAAATTATCAATTAATTTTATCTATAAAGTATCAATTTCTTAAAAAATAATTGTCATAAAAACCATAGATTTCTAAATTTTTTCTCCAAGAAAATAATGAGAGTTCTAACAAAGCATAATTATAGTTTTGAAGTCACAAAATATTTCATCAAAAATAAAATAAAATAATAAAAAGTTCTACCAAAGCTTAATTATAATTTCGATACATAAATTTAATTTTAATTATAAAATTAATCTTTTATTTATGATTTTAAAAATCATTTTACAATAAAAATATAAAAAATAATGACATTAGCAATCAAAACAACAGAGGTACTATCATTTACAGAGCAACTTTACTATCGACACCTAGCCTTTTTGAAAACCGCCAAAAACTCAAAAGTACTACCAGGTCTTTTCCATGCGAAAAGACATCTAAACCACACTGAAACATACTTTCTTTAATTAATAAATAACAATAGCAAAAACAAACATTAGAACCACAACAAATTATATGATGAAGGTAATGACATCCATCACAACACAAAATACTATTTTAATTTAGAATACTACAGTACTAACCTAATTAAAGCTAGAAAAGTAACAAAAACAATTCATATCCTTATCTTCTTTACAGTTTCTCTGAGCAGTGATAATAAGTAACCATGAAGATAAGTTAATCATGGATTCTTACTAAGCTTAAACTTAAGTTAATTAGTACTAATCAACCATAGATGCATAACTAATTAGCAGGAAATGAAAAAGAAAGAAGGTAGTAGTTAGTTACCTCAGAATATATGTGATCAGAATCAGGATTATTGCCTTTAGGAGGTAAGCCAAGAGCAGCACCAATATCAGAAACAGCAGGTTTGAGTTCGTTTACAGAAAGTTTACCATCTCTATCTCTATCCAACTCTTGAAACTTATGGTTCACGAAGTTGCTGAAAACATCTTTGTTTCCAACTAACTCTATAATATTAGAACCATCTAGAACATCTACAGCTTTTCCACTTTTCCTCTCCATTCCTGTGACTCGACCTTTTTTTCTCTTCTTGCTGCTCTCGTGACTCTTTCACCAATTCGCAACTAATTACTCTTTCTGTGTCTTGGCTATTAGAGTTTAGAGTATTTATTTAGTTCAGTTCGGTTTCAATTCAAATAGGACTTTGCTTTTGTTCTATAATGTCCACCGCCTTTTATTTTATAAAATATATGTTTAATATAATAATAGTTTTTTATTGTGATGTTATATTTTTTAATATTAAACTTAAACATCAAAGGTTGAAAATGAAGAATTCTGTCTTTGAACTAGAGTTTATTTATGTCAAATCTTTGTGAAGTCTTTCATCAAAAGAATTTGCGGTTAACTTGAAAAATTAGGCGAACAATTACTCTCTAAAAATATTTAGTTTATACTATTTAAATTTAAAAAATTCAGGTGACCAGAGTGTTTAGTATATTTTTATGAACTATAATCAAAAGTATGGATGATGAATTTCTGATAAGGTGATGTTGATCTCTAATACAATAACGTAGAAATGATTATGTAAATTTAACAATTTAATGTTAAAATTAGTTATAAAATTTAAGATGAATGAAGTGAAATTATAAAATCAAAAAAGTATATCTTAAATCTCACGTGTATCATTTATATTATATATGATAAATAATTTTGATTGGACTCCGCATTGTTGCACTTAATATTTGGGTATTACTTGTATTTGGCCTTTGATTAATTCAGAACAGTTTCCTCCAAGGCTAGCCGAGTGTTTTATCAGCCAAAAAATATTTCAGAAGTTGCGATCACCATCTTGATACCAAAGTCAGGCAGTTACAAAAGTAGTGGGGGAACAAATGTATTAAATGCATTTTCTATCATTGAGACGATTCGTCGATTTTTTTAGGCATATGGTCTTAGGCTCGCAGGTTAGAGCATGACGCTCTTCTTTAGGGCATTCGAGTGCACTTGAGTTCGCTTGTATTTTTAAGGTAAAATTTGGTCATTGATTCTTAACTTTACATATTTTGATCTGACTCGCCGCTTGCTTCTTCTATATATGGTTTTTTTTTTGGATTTTGATTGAATTTTTCTCCTTTCTTGAAAGTTAGCTTCCTATTTTGTGAGAGTAATTTCCTTTCTTTTCATAAGTCTTTGCTTGAGCGTTTGTTTTCTTTTGGAACAAAGTTTTCTTACTTTGCACTTAACCTCTACTCTATTCACATATCCATATTTTTTATAGATATCATTCTTACCATGAGTTTATTTTCTCATTTCTACTCTTTATTATCATTATGACTCATATAAATGATCACCTATTGAACCTGTCTAGTGATTCTAAGTAGTGGTTCATCTCCCTTCATTAAAGTAGAAAGCTCCCCTAGCTTAAATTTCAACCAATATATTGTTAGTCATTCCACTCCAACTTTCATAAAGGTGTCTGATAGTTCTGAGTCAGAGAGGTTCTCTTGGTAGGGAAACTTCCCTTGATAAATCTTTCTTCAACGCCCTCCTTTATGAAGACGGTGCTAGAAGTGATTGCACAATCAGGTATGTGTTTGCTTCATCTACAGTCGTCGCGAATTCAGGTTTTAATTCTTTGGTTTCATTAGAGATGAAAGTTTCTGCTTTGAACATGGAAGAGGTTCTCACTTTCATCAGAACATACCAAACTACCTTTGGTTGGGATCCAAGTGATGACGAGATTAGGGATCATCTATAGCATGAAACTCAGTATGTTGGCATCGATTAACTATGAGATATATTTCAGCCTGATGAGATACCACAAAGAAGTATCAGTCTTATGGAGCCACCTGATGTGAGCAAGTATATATGGGTGGATTCTGAAATATTAAGAACTCTTTCTACTTTAGATAGTCATGCGGTTGTGGTGGATGCTAACATAAAAGTAAGCTGTGAAGGGAAATTGTAATATAAACACATCGGGAAACAAAAATTACCCTTAAGTTTATCCTTATTAACGATCATGATCAATGATAGAAACGGTTACTTCCTGGTGGTGATTGACACCTTTAATGTAGAATTGGATGCATGGTCACAAATGCTCAACGAAGAATAACACCTCTACTCAGTGCATACAAATAGAGTGCATTCAATCTCTGTGATAGCTAATAAGAATAAATACCTAGAGAGAGAGAGAGAGAGAGAGAGAGAGAGAGAGAGAGAGAGAGAGAGAGAGAGAGAGAGTACGACTAACGTTCAAAATTAAATTTCATTAAGTGTGTAAGCTTATACACAAGGGTTTTCTTTATAGAACCGCTTATGTGGACTGAAAGTTGAAAAAGCCCAATTCAGTACATAGTACCATACAATATAATATATTTCAATTAAGTGCATGGTAGCTTACCGTATTTTGTATTCCATTTAAGTGAATCATACTTTACAGTATTCTACAATTAACTTAAGTGCATCGCACCTTAGAGTATTTCATAATTCTCTTAATTACAACATACCTTACGATGTTCCTTATTTTACTTATTTATTATATCTCTCATCAATATGTCCTTATGTGTGTGACCATATAGTTTATGGTGACGTTGAAAATTATACTAAATCATACATTTAATATAATAAACAATGAGAGGTATTAAGGAACATATTACTTCTACACAAGTCACAGAAAGGTCAGGTGATATGAAAAACCTTATTTTGATCATGTTTGTTGTATAATTACCCTTTTGCCATTATGTCTATATAGAACACAAGACATAGATTGTGTTACCCTTATCCAATTCAATATTGGGCCCTTAGACACATATCCTGTTATGCATAATAGACAAATTCTATCTAGGTCACTCATGTCCTTAGTGTGATTTTTGGTCATCCTATTATGAACAACTTTTAATTAACAAAAAAGTACTTGAATCACATATAGGTTCTGATCTGACCAGATCAGAAGGGGATCGCTGGCTGCCACACATCTTCGACTTGCTGCCTATTCACCGGTGTTGAAGAAGAGGAGAGGGGTGTACTTGCAAGGCACTCTGATGCTAAAGTAAGCGTACGGGCAGAGTGATCACAGGTACAGAAAAGGGGTAAGGAATGAATTACCTGACCCTCTTGTGGAAGAGGGTATTTATAGAGAGACCCCGGCGCTGGGCCAAGGGTCACTTGTGTTGGGCTGGATTGCCAGGCTCAACCCAGGTGACTGCTAGGGCTTACATGGCGTAGTGAAGACCAGGACGTGGTCTTCGCCCTAGTCCAACTGTCCTGTGATCTCCGGAAAGTGGGTTTGACCTGCTCTTTCGGAGGTGGGCAGTTGGTCGGTGACGTTTCCTCGCGAAGGGGAGCACGTGGAGAACGTGTGAAGAACACGTTGTCCTGCCCGACCGGGGAGCAGGTTCTGCCCGCGGAGAGGGCAATGTCTGGTCGATGGGGGAGTCTTGTGCTCGACCCAGATGAGGCAGGTTCTGCCCGTGGAGGGACATTACCTGCCCGTCGGGGACCCTGTGTTCGACGGCTACAACCCAAGCTGGACTGGGCTTGGCAGAATATTATTGGGCTGGGCCTGCCTGGCCAAGCCGGGGCCCAGGCCAAAACAGGTTCCATAGTAATTTCAGGTCGAAGGTGTATACATCACTTACTACTACAAATAATATATTTCATGAAAAAAGTTCCACTTCACCCAACAAAAAACCAAGGTATAATTCTGAGAAGCACCATGTTTTATTTTTAAAAAAAAAAATACCATATATTCACTCAGATTTTGAATGTAATCAAGGTGAAAACAAATTCAAGACATGCTTCAAATACCAGCAATAGTCTTCTTATAGATAGAATGAGAGTTTTTGATTAAAAAAAGGTTGTCTCCCTCTCTCTAAGAAATTCTTTCTTTCATTAAATTTTATTTTCTATTTCAAGAGTAGAAATAGTCTTCTTAGATATGGAAACAATATTTTTTATCTTACTTGATTCATCACATAAATATTTATAAATAGCAAACAAATCATTATAAGTGAATTTAATTTCAAATTCTTTTACCTCATTTTCTTTGTGGTTTGTCATGGGACACATGATGGCTTCTTTCTATTTTTCAGTTTTATCGGATGAGTCCATGTTATTGTCATCCCACATAATATAAGCTCTTTCTGAGTCTTTTTTTGTATTTTGTATGTTTTAGATTTCATTTGATTCTGTAAACAATTTGACTTTATCCGCACTAGAAGCAAGCTACATTGAAGGACGACCTTTATTTACTTTGCTTTTAGAAGTTTTGAGGTTTTTTTGCCATAGTAATTCTTTGAATCTGAGAAACGAAAGATTCATGTCCTAATCACTTTCATTTTGGTAGTTTTCATTTCTTGACTCCTTGTCTTTGACATGAGTAGTTTTTAATGAAAGTCATTTCTTTTTATTATCATATTCTTTGCTTTTAGCTAGGTAACTTAGTTCAATATTCTGTTCTTGTAATTTACCAAATCGAGTATCCAAATCCATAGTAAAATGAGTTCATCCTAAATGTTTCCATCCTATAATTTATCTTGGATAATTTCTTCAGGTTGTATTTTAAATAATTAATTCTCATGGGTCAATGGGTTCATCCTAATCTTTTATCACTCGGTGGTACCCTCACAGATAACATGAAGGTTGTCCTGCATTTCTTTAGCATTATTATTGTGTGAAACATGGAAAACTCATTCATTCCTAAAGTGATAGTGATTAGAGTTTTAGGTTTCATATTGTACTACATTTTTTCCTATCCTTTTTTGTCCAAATATTTTTAGGTTTGTCAAAAACTATATCATTAACTTGATGAGATAGAACAAATGAATAAATGAACATTTATTAGTAACTTGATGAGGAAACCTATGTTCGAAGCAATAATTTTTAATATTGTAGTTGGTCTTATTGCAGTGGGTACACGTCACTACTGCAAAATAGACATTTCGTAACACCAATTTTACAATTGTCGCAATATTAACCGTCGTTACAGTTTATTTCTGGGCGCATTTTTTTTTGTATTTACTAGAGGACATGTCACAACAGTCAAATGAAGCAACCGTAGTGAAAAGGTATACAGAGTGAAATGGTTTGAATCCCAACACCAACAATTAACCATGTATCGTGATAAAAATATTATTGACCTTGTATATCAACACAATTTTTATTGCCAATTGTGATGAAAGGTGATACTTTATTTATATATAAGCGAAATTATATATTGCTTCATTACATAACAGTTGTCTCTCTCAAAACAAAACTCTAACAACTCTTTCACTCGTCTCTCTCAAAACGAAACCCTAACAAATCTTTCACTCGTCTCTCTCATATGGAAACCCCAAAATGAAACCATAATAATAAATCCTAGCCAATGGGTATTTACAGGTTCGTTTTCTCTATAGTTTCTTTTACAAAATCTGTTTCAATAGCTTGTTTCATGATGTTTGAACTTCCTTCTTGTTTTGACTTGTAGGTATGAATGTTTCTTTCAATAAAGAGGACGAAACTAAATTTATCCTTGAAAATTTGTGTCAAAGATCCAGAATGACATCCATTCAAAATATACACAAGTTTACGGGTCTAAATTTATCTTCATCCTTATTTCATTGTTGACATGCCATTATGGGACATATATGGTATGTTTCCTTAGCATTTTAGGACTTGATATGTTTGATGTATCGTGCTTGTTGTTTATGGTGGAAATCATCATACATACAATCACACCTTACCTCACAATGGTTGGACCAGCCTGGTGGTATCCCTTTTTCAACCGTTGTGACATGTATTTTTCGTCGTAGTGTGTGTACCAAAGATCGAAATAAAGGTCACGTTAAGGGGTTGGGGAAGAGTACCATTAATAACTTAACCTTTTTCATGGATGATAAGGTTCGCTTCATTGTTCGGCTCCAATTGTGGTAGTTCGAGTTGTTGAGCTGATGAGAGACAGAGACAGCTTAAGGATCTCAAGGATTCTTACTTTGATGAAGAAAATAAAGGCTTTGTGGATTTTGAGAAGTATCCTTGATTCATTCTTAGTTGATGATGTTTCGAGTTTCTGAATCTGAGGATGAATCCTTTTCTATGATGTTTTGGGTGAAAGATTGAAGAAATATATGGAGGATGATTTTTAGGATATTTGTATATGGAAATTAAGGAAAGGATTGAAATTTTCTGGGTGATGTTCATGTAATATGAAGGTTGGAATTTTGAAATGATCAGATAAGATGAAAAAATATTCTAAAACACACGATCGAAGGAGAAGGGGAAAGTTAAGGTATGCGCGGATAGGGAAATGATAAGGGAAGATACATGATTTCAATAATAAAAAATTCTGATACCATATAACTTTTAAGCATTGTTTTTTATTATTCATTTTCAATTGAGTAATTTTATTTATATTTATAAAAAAAGGTCATTGAGCCTATTTAAGGATCAATGATCACCAAACTGAATAAGAAACACTTAGTTGGGCTGACAAAAAATCAGTTGAGCCTAACTATAAGTTATCTGGTATGTTAGTTTTGATCACTGAATTACTTATTTTTAGATATTATAGTTTTTTTTTAAATTGTTATGTTTTAAAAATATGGAGACATCATTGATGCATTCTCAACTAGAATGAGTAATAATATGTGCTAAGATGGTTGAAATTAGATATAAAATGATTGTCGTCATTACACATTCAAATATCGACACAAGTAATATAGAGAGAAGTAACAAATTAATGATGGGCATTGATAGAAGTGACAAGTATAAAGTAGATAATACACAAACTGCTACTAAAAATTTGGTTATCTATTAAAAATAAATTTGACACCATCTAAAGATGGTTTGAGATGGAAGATTGATGTAAAGTGTGCACTTCACAACCATGGCTTGCCTAATAGATTTAAAGGTCATGGGTTTATGGGGTGGGTGCCTGTTATAGACCGGCCAAAGGCCCAATCTATCTTAAATCCATTGCATTTTTCCCAAGGTATAAAATGAGTTCAGATGTGAGAGCAAGGTACAATCTCTGATCTCCACTTTCATTACACTCATCTTGAATCTTGAAATAAATTGGACCTTGGAGTCTAACCATGCAGGTTTACCCCTGTGCTACCATAAAGGAGATCGGAGCCACTGTTCAAGATCACCAGTTTTTCAACTGCATCTATTTTTGGTTCCCGAATGGAACTGTGGCTTCGTCTATGGGAAACAACTTTTGATTCCTAAGATTTCCATGATTTCAAATATAATCTCTAACTTACCAGTTCGTAAAATTTTTGGGTCATTGAATTAAGATAAAATCAACTTCCAAATTCTACACATTCCACGAGTTCTCGTTTGCCTTCCAAGTTCATCATCCACAACATTGTGACATCTCAAAATCTAGAGCGTTTAGAGGAGAACACAGAGATATACCATAGTCAGTTAAGTTCGTCGTCATTTCTATTATGATTTGTAACACCCTAATTTCCCCCGCATAATTTATAAATAAAAATCACAGGGGTAATTTACAAGTCCTCTCACCGATACCCGTAGCCTGCCTCTTTTACCAACACCAACAACATAAGATGCATGAATGAATGAATGCATCATCACCATATTTCAAAAACAATTAACAGTATCACATCGAACCATATAATTCTTGTACAACAACCACAGGGTAATTTCCACACCAAAACTATGTATTTCAACTCAACATGTAATCATTATAAGTATAACAATTCATCTCATCACCACATCAACATTATCACAACAATTGCAATAACACAAACGATATCACATCACCTGTATAATTGTCTGTACAACATTAACAGGATAGTTTCACATCGAAACTATACATCACAACCCACATTTCATTAAAACACATCAATCAAATAGCTTGTAAATATAATAGCAATTTACCACATGAATTTATCAACAATGGAAAATTAACGTTTCGCAAACGGTTCCTCACATCACCATGAAAATCACAACATCAATACACACATAATTCTAATTTAATCATCCTAACTCTCACCACCACCGTGTAGTTCAGCGTGTTAGCTTCCCAATGCTTCGAACAACATCTAAATCAGACTTACGAAATGAAAGTTATAAGCAAAATCATTGGGATATCTCAACTAATTCGAAAACAGATTTTTCTCAAAATTATATTATGCAATCGGTTGTAGTCAGGGTGCAATCGATTGTCACTGAAAGATTTTCCATAAATTTACATTGTGCAATCGATTGCAGTCAGGGTCAATCAATTGCACTGAAGGATTTTCTAAAAATTGCACTAGTGCAATCGATCGCAATATGGTGCAATCGATTGCAGCTGGAGGATTTTCTAAGAAACTCGAGAACATACCAATATAACAATAACACGCTATTGTAATTCAATTCAAACATGTGAAAATAGAATTACCAGCATACAATTCATCACCAATCAATCAATATTCAACGTCATCCATCAAAGTTCATCAAAACATCAATTTAAGAGCAAACCCTATTAGAGGTTAAGGAAACCTCTCTATCCTTTCATGATTTAGCACTCATAGATGAGTTGTCCCACTACTTGATTATTCTAACAAAGATGAAAAAAATCCCTTAACTTTTTCTCTTAAGCCTTTCTTCTCCCTCCTCTTGCCCTAGCCTTTATTTTCTCTCCTCCAAGTTTTTCACGTAATATTGCAAAATTGATTCTTCTCTCCTATTTCTAATCACCATATTCCTCATAATTATGTTTTCTCTATACTACCCTCAACTTAATCTTGTAATTACCACCTTACCCTCAAAATATCTACACATTCCCCTTTTCCTCATTATTTTATTATTTCAATATTATTTACTCAATTAATTAAATAAACTCCTATTATTTAATTACCAAGATAATCATAAATAACTCTAACTTATTCCAACTAACCTTTGTACCCCACATATTATAATCAAATAAAATACATCAATTCATAATTAATTCATGGATAAATAGATTAAATGACTAAATCAAAAATGGCGTGCTACATAGTTGGCCTCTTCAGTAGTTTTATTTCTAGGTTATGTTCGTCATATCTTTTGTCAGCTTTGTATTATTCATTCTAGTTTCGCTTTGATATTTCATTTTTCTATAGGTAGTCTTTTAAGGTGTTTTGAACTAATCGTTTATGTTATGTATTTGAATTAAAATTCTACCTTTTGGGAATTAAAGTTGAAGTTGTCAATGTGACACCCTTGTTTTTATCTTCATATTTCCGCAATGTTTTATACATTATATTTGGAGTTTAGGGTGTTACAACGACAGTTGAAAGGATTCGACCAACTATGGAAAGAAATTACAATATCAATGATTATATTTCCACTCATGGATACACGCCAACTGGAATATACTCATGTACTCGATGAATTGCGTCATACTTTAGCTGGTTACGTCACTACACGTATGAAAAATGGGTATGGAACCTTATTAAATGTGATTATTCTCCATTACTTGTTGAAAAATCGATCTCAAACGTTTTTAGTTCCACTTCATATCGCATCACATCATAGAGGTCGGCCAATGATGCTTAAGGCTTCTCCCAGCTCCATTAATGTCTGACAAATCTTTGGGGGAAAACTGCTCTAGACCGGCCAAAGTCCGAATGGACCAATGCCCAATCAATCTCAAATCCACTCCACATGACTCAAGGCGTAAAATCAATTCAAGCACGAGAGCAAGGTACAATCTCGGATCTTCACTATCATTACACTCATTTTGAATCTTAAATTGACTTGAATATTAAAGTGTTAACCATGCAGGTCCACCTCTCGCTACCGCAAAAGAGATCAAAGCCACCGTTCAAGTTCATCCATTTTTCAACTGTATCTATTTCTAGTTTCTGAAGAGAACAACGTCTAAATGCATATGGGCGAAAATATGTTGTTGATTAGAAAAAAAAAACATTATTTTTCACACAAACACATACTTCTATTGTTGCAAGAACAAGATCTTGAGAATGTGACTCAGATCGCACAAATATATAGACAAAAAAATATGTAATAAAAAGATGTCAAAAGTCCTAAAACCAAGATTTATTGTTTAAACTAATAGAAGATACAAATTATATTTATTGAAATAAAAAATGAGATAACTTAAATGTAGTGAAAGATATTTTTTTTTGAGTCCAATCAAATTTAGTTAGATTGAATATTTTTCTTGTTGTGTTGATTATAGGTAACACATACAAGACAAACAAAAACAAATAATTTCTATTTGTAGTTGTTAGTATAAAATCAACTGAGTTGACATTTTCTATTACTAAGAGAATTGTTTATTAAAATTTTGGATTCGACTACTTTAAAATCCGTAGCTAAATTAATTTATAAAACATGTAGCTAAATTAATTTATAAAATTAATAATTGATATTGCAAGTTTTGATATGCATATACAAGTAATATTCATTTTGTCCTCATTACACAAGTAATTTTTGTATGAGCTATTAAAAGACATAGATCCAATGTTTTCATGCCATTCGCATCTGTGCAATGCCAAAATGACATTATCACAAACATTTGTCCAAATTATGAAATCAACTATTCCGTTCACGTTTATTATTACAAGACCCATTTATAAAATAAATATTGTCATATTTATAATCGCAATACATGTCATATTTATAATCACAGTACATGTCATATTTCTAAACAATAATTAAATTCATCCCTTCAAATATAACACAGTACAGGTGTTGGATACTTTAATAAAAACTAATTAAATGCCACAATTTAGCCGTATTAAAATGAGATAGCAAGGTGAAATTCCAACATGCTTTAAAAGAAATTCATATCATATTTCTAAACAATAATTAAATTCATCCCTTCAAATATAACACAATAAAGGTGTTGGAGACTTCAATAAAAACTAATTAAATACCGCAATTTAGCCTAATTTAAATTCAGATAGTTAGTTGAGATTTCCAACCTGCTTTAAAAGAAAAACCTGGCTCACACAAGTACCTTATCCATTATCAGATACTAGTGAAAAAATAAAGTAAATAAATGTTGAATTGATTGTAAATGTCATAAATACTTTGGTCCTGTTTTGAATCTATGTCCTAGTATTTCTCTAGTCTCTAGCTTGGCTATTGATGTGGACATTCAACAATATTAGGAAGGGGTCGAATCAATTTACATCGGAGATGACATATAGTTATAACAAAACGTACTAATACAATAATGATGACACTATTATTTATCAATGAATTCGAATGCTATGCTATAGACAATTATACAATCTAAATAGAACTAGGAGAGGACAACGAATTTTTGGTTGTCAACTAATGTATTGGAAACATTATCATAAAACAATATTGCTTAAAGAGTATCACAACATGAGTAAGTCTAACCATCTATATATTTATATATAATCAACAAGTTTTGAACATTAATAAAAATTTATGAATTTTGAAATAATTTCAAGTTCTTAAACATACTCTTTCTAACATGTTATTTCCTTTCACTGTTTCCTAAACATGAGAGAATTCATGTTCAAGATTGATACTTTGAAAGCGTTAAAACTCTTCTTAGTAGGAGAAGTGGGAAACTTTACTCATTTGTCTTTTACAATGAGAATGGGAGTAAAAAAAGTTAGAGGAATAGCAAATAAAAAGAAAATGAGTTGGTGTGCTGGTATATTGAGTGAAAAGGAAGAGACAATAGAAAAGGGAAACTAAAAAGAGCATACTAGTTTTCTAGCTGTTCTTTCATCATGGACACCTAAACATAAAAATAGGAGAACCAGAGAAGGGTAAAAATGAAAGTTGCTTTGTTTTTTCCTTTACACTTTCGGCTCAGACACATTTTATTCATTTATGAGTAATGCTATCTTGTATTCTTGGAGACACATGTTAAAAAACTCACAAATAAAAAATATGTATAGAAAAAAACAATAAAATCATTAATTATAAGACTGTGTTAAATTTATTACACAATTTTTAAGAACTATTTCTTATATTTATCTCTTAACTTCTGTTCATCATTACCTTTTATTTATTACTACCTCCGGTGTTATTGATAAGAGAAAATTTGTTTTTTTAATTCATTAAATAATCAATATATTTAAACTTTATAATATACCATATACATTCATTATTCAATTAATCTAAAATGTCATCCAGAGGTAGTACTATTAATGACTCAAACAAATTCTCTTCCGCCACAAAATCATCACTATCCAAGCAATTCCTTCTACCTATTTTCCCTTGACATGTTCATAGTTGTTATTTTTAGAGATATCTTGATTACCAGCAGCTATTTTAAGAGGTACTGCCATAATATAGTATTTCTTTTGAGACAAACTAGTAAATTTCGAGACTCGTGATATGGAGCCATAGCTGTTTAGGCGTCATTGAATATGGTAAGGAGACAATAGCACATGGCTTGTGCTGAATCTCTCAAATTGGGAGTATGGTCCACAACTCTACCTAGCATTTTGCATTTATAAAAATCGAAAAAACCATATTGTGGGCAGCCTCCAGAAATTTATACTTGAGAGGAGACATTTTTAATTGATTCCAAGGGCATAATTTTTCTTCATAAATCTTTACTCATACTGCCTACGAATATACAAAAATTATACCCTCATGTACAGGGACGGTACAAAGACATTAACCTGATCTGCTTTTAAAAGACAACCAAAGATGACTAATGACCTGCTTTGGATTCAAGTTAATAGATCATACTAAGTCTAGATCTTAGTCTCTTTCTGGAGCCTCACCAGAAACTCTTCTTACACTGAGGTTTCCGGTGTATGACCAAACCTTTTCATAATCAGTTGAGGCCAACTTTTCAGTCTTGGAATCTTTTCCCTTGGCATTTCTCTTAACAGTGTGTGTCCTATATGGACTGCAAGGGCTTCCGCTAGCAGGAGAGGAGGAACAGAATGTTGGGGTGGCAAAGGGAGATGCGAATGGGGTGTGTTGGATTGAGAAAGGGCTGGGAGTCATTCGCTTCTGGATAGGCATACCACCAAAACCTCCCCTGCCGAACAAGATAGAATCTGCAGCTGCGCATCGTTTGATAGTATCGTCTACATATAGGACATCATCGATTCTCGCCATTATGTTAAAGGCCAAGCTCTCTGTCACCCTGGAATAACTTTCAAGAATGGACTGTCCTACATCCTGCAAGGAAAACAATGTTCAAGAGAAGTTAATTCATTGATTCTAAGTTCCCTTCACCTAGAGGCTAACATCAGTAACCATAAATCACTTATCCGGCCAAAGTGGTAACATCTAGACTAAAAGCCGTATACAAAAACTTATCACATAGATAATGCAATGATCAATCATCAATAAGGATCATAAAACTGAGAAAATGCTACTATGTATTATGTTAGGAAATCATAGTGCACTTAACCACAGCAAATACTCACAAAATACTGGCACAAGGGAATCTAGGAGTTCTTTGTACCACTGTCAGGATTTTAATTTTTGTTAATAAGTTTGAATGCTAATTGGAGCTACACCTACCTAAGATATTGAATATAGCCTCAATACAAACTAGCAACTAAAAGTTAAGTGTATGCTGTAGATTAACAAATTATTAGTCCAATCCATACTAAAGATGTACCTTATTGTATTGTATCTTGGCCATATCAAGTGCTGTTTGAGGGAGCCCAGGAAACCGGTGTTTCAAGCTTTGCAGTAGTGTCTCTGCCCGTTGGACAAGAAAATGGTTCTTCTCACCGTCGGCAACAAGGCTCTTTACCTTCCCACTCCAAGACCGTCGGGCTTTCACCGAATTTTTAAGTCTCTGTACGTCTTTTAACCTCCATACATGTATAGCAGCCTCAATTCTATTAGCTATATCCTGTGTGTGATGCTCAGATGATAGATCAAGGCAATCAAGAAGACATTCAGGTGAGAACTGGCCAGCAGTTATGTATCGATAAACTATATCCCCTAGACAAGCTTTTCCATTCTGCATTTGTAAAACAACAAAGGCATATTTAGTTTTCATCAAATTTTAGAAGAAAAAAAAAACAAAACAATTTATCCAATACTAAACTGTTATTGCATTCCAGTTCAGCTCAGACTTTGAACCATAGATTAAACTGATTTTATCACTTTACTCCACATATTTCACAAAAATAAAATGTACATGCAACTCAAAGATGCATAAAATAACTGATGACTGTGTAGTATGCACAATTTCTAGCATAATATATTCATACTCAGCAAAACATAAACTGTAAACAAATTTAATCTCCTATACGCAAGAGAAAGCATTATTACCCTTGGCAAAGATTCTACATAAGCAGCAGGAATTTCCATTTCAGCAAGAACAGAACTATTAATCGCCATGGCAGCCTTAAGTATCTGGTTAGTGCAATCCCTACACTGTTGCAACCGTTTCCTATCATCCTCACACAACCCATTTGGCGGAAGCTTAGGAGAAGGAAGCCACCATTTCTCTTCTTGCCTAACAGAAGGTCTACCATACTCATCACAATCCTTAGAATCAGCCAACACAATTCCTCTTTCAACATACCAAAACTGTGTATCACAAAACCCATCCAGCATACTTAACAACATCCCATCAAGCTTCTTCAAAGCAGGAAGATTGATGTACAAATCAGACCTAGGCCGCGTCGCCATCACTTCATAAGTTCCACCACCTGGAAACTGCTGCACAGAAGGCACCAGCTCAACAATCGAATCACTCACACATAGAAGCCATTCCATTTCCCTACGCCACATCGCTTTTTTCTGTGGTGCTAATGGCTCCAACCTCCATAACTCTCCAAACACAGTCGCTGCAATTACAAATTACAATTTCAATCCAAAGTCACACTCACACACACAAATTACAACTTACAACACATCATTCATAGATTCATTACTTTATTAACAAGCAAACAAAGCTCACCAGAGAGATTCGTGATTGCATTAGAGATCGCAAGTGCAGTACAAACCCCCTTTCCACCACCAGACATGTCTTCTCCTAAAAGAAGCTTAGCGAATCTTTCCTTCATCATTTCAACTTCTGAAAAAAAATCATTCACACTTCACACACACTTGCAGTTCCAATCTCACGCATTTCTCGTGAATTGAAAAGATAAAAACAAGTAATAATTAAACGGAAAGATTACCGGACAAATCCAGGTCACGCTTATGATCCCAAACGACGACGTCTTTACCACCGATGACCGGAAGCATGACTTGCGCCGCCGTCGGTAAGTTGAAATGCGCGGCGAGTTGACGCGGCGAGAGGTTCGCTGAGCTTGAAGCTCCCTCGGCATCAAAACGTCGACCGTAAAAGCTACTAGAACTTTCCGATTCGCTGATGTCAGCACTCGGACTATAACTTCCACATCTCTCAGAAACGTCTTCAGACGAAACACTTCCCATTTTCTCCAAATCGAAAATTTCACACAGATCTTAATTTAGCAACACACATTATCAATTAATCTCCAATTCAGTATAATCGGTAACTAACAGCAAAGAAAGGGTAAGTAAAGTAAGTGGAGAAGAGAAAGCACAGTGTAATGTAACGTTCTTTTTCACTTGCCCATTCTTTTTATCTGTTATTATTTGTTACTCTCTTCTGTATTGTTGTTGATGTTGGTGGTGTGGACCTGTGTTTTGTGTTGTGTATAGTGGTGGTGATGATTTGATGGAGGCAAAAGTAAAAAACAGACGCCGTTTGTGGGATTGTCTTTCCGTAACCGAAGGTTAAGCATCGGACACGCTATTTTTCAGTGGGGTCCACTGTTTGTGAAGTGATATGGGATCAGGCTTGATGACGTGGAGTGGGATTGTTGGATGGTTGTGGGCCAGAATCGAGGGAGAAACCGTTGATTTGATATCAAGATGGAGGGAAGTGAAACTGGAGAAGAAACGGAACCTAACGGCGGTTAACTGTTCATTGGTATCCGTGTAAAGGAATGTTAGGAGTGTCCATCGTCATTAAAAAAATTTGTAGTACATTATTTTGTCCTATAACTACGACCTTTTTCGCAAACTATTTTTTTTTTTTTAAATTAACAAATTAGTCATTTTAATCAATAAATTTTCATGTTAATAAGTTTTAAAATATTTTTTTAAATGTTCTGTTAAGTTAGTTTAGGAATATTAAATATTAGAAATATCAGATATTGAGTTGTGGATTTCAGTCACTATATTGCATGAAAAAAAAATTCAATTAAAAACAGACATATATGTTATTTACACAATGATAATGTGTTTAAATATGTATAAAATAAATATTCATGTTAATAAGTTTTGAAATATATTTTTTAAATTAAAAACTAACATATATGCTATATAGACTATAATAATGTGTTTAAATATGTATAAACATTAAAATTTAAGTCTGATTTATTTGTCCTAGAACTATTTCATTGAAATTTTACTCATATTATCAATCAAATATTCAAACAAATCACTCTTTCAATTAAAATTTCAATATACCAACACTAATGTGTTAAAATAGTTAACTGTATGTTCTTAATTTTAATTTTAGTAGGGTGCGCCACTTAAAATTGTGTCACTATACTTTTTTAGCGAGCGCTAATTACTTTTAACACATTTATTTAATTGATTAACGAATTCGTACAAGATGTTTTTAAAGAGGATAAATTGACTTGAATATTAGGAGATAATGTTATTTTTTCAATTTCCTCCTGCTACAAGTTATTGTTGTAGGTTGTGACTTTTTTTTAACTCGATACTGTCACATCGGCAAAATTAAAGAGTGTGTGAAGTTCAAAACTTCCATCCAAAATTCTGATATTTTTGTGGAGGTTATTTTGATATAAACTTGTAACTAGAGATTAATTAGTTAAGAGATATATTAATTAGGGGTCGGAGTTTGTCTTGTGTTGTGGGGTTTTCGCTTAAACTTCTCTCCATCTATTCATGGAGTGCTCCTTTGTGTTTAAGGTTTGAAATGGTGTGGAGATTTGGATAGGGATAAGAGCTGATTCGAGACACATAATTGTTATTTCATTCGTTGATTTTGGTAGAAGAGTGCGTAATCGGACTGGTAAAAATATAAGTTACGTTATATGGACTTTTTCATGTTGGTGTATATGGAAGAGTAGAAATAATTATGATTTTAGAGAAGAACTTCTTTGTGTTTTAGAAGTAGTTAATAGTATTAAGTTTTTAATTTGGAGGAGGTTGTGCTCTTTAACTTTCATAGCTCATTATTATCCTTATTATAAGTAATTCGTTATTATGAGTAATTCGTGTCTGCATTCAACTGTATCGTCTGAAATTAATTTTTCGTTGTTTTTTAATAGATTAGAGTGTCCCTCGTATTTTAATTTCATTGACTTTAAAAAAAACTTTGACACGTTTTTTTTAATTGATATTTAATTGAAAAGTGTTTACGGTTGAGGGTGTTTGTTACATTGAAAAAAATTTACTATTCAAACATTTATCTAAAATGATTTTTCTTCGAATAGAATATGTAGTTTAAATTAAACTTGAAGTTAGTACTTATAGAAAAACTAAAGTTTGTTGGACAAAAATTTCAATTAGACTCCTTATATACAAATGTTGATACATAAGTTTGAATGCTAGTTAATGGGACTGTGATTTGGTGTAATAACAAGTATCTATGACTGTATGATCAAAATCGACGGTCATGATATTAACTTATCATTTTTCAAATTATAATATGAAATTTTATTTTATTTTTTATACACCGTGTGATTAAACCTAGATGGTTACTAATGTAGTGATTGTGTGAATGCCTAAAAAAATAAAAATAAAAATTGACTGCAGGGATACATTTGTGTGCTTTAAGGATGTTTTCATCTCCATAGTAATATGTTTTCATAGTGACTCGTTTGTTTGATAGATTGACTTGTCATAGTGTGGAACAATACTCATAGTGAATTAAGCTTAATATACCATATTGTGTAATACTAGTAATAATGAAATTTCCCAAGTCCTTAGCTAGTGTTTGTTGATCTTATTAGTAGTCACACTCACACACAACAAAATAGTACTGTTAAGAATGTGGGAGTGGGGACTTCATTCCCAAACAGGCTTAATGAGAACATGGATCGGATCATGGACGGATCGATTAATCAAAAAAAGGAAAAAAAAAACTTGGCATGGCGCAGACAAATCTGACATTGTGTGAAGCACAAGTATTCCACTTCCTTCACGTTTGCCAACGAGTGGATTACAAGGATGAGGTTGCATTGCATTGCATTGCAAATTGCAATGTTGCATAGACAACAACTATTGTCCTTTATTTTATCTTTTTTCATTGTTTACCTTTTCTTTACTACTGCTACTATATGGTACACTTATGACTGAACCAACGTGTTTGGTACCAAACAAGACCCTTGGCCACGTGTCGCATCATTCGAACAAGATTTTTTTGCGTCATCAATTTTTTTTTTCATTTGCTTTCTTCACGCACTCTATCACGGATGCACTTTAATACTACTATTAGTACTAGTATTATTTATATCCCAATTATTGTATTGTTAATTTATTGTTATTAACGAATGTGTGTGTATCTCGGATTTTAGGCATGAGTACGCTTGTAACGTACTCCAAAGATAGTAGTGTGATTATGACATTGAATGGATTTTAAAATGTGATTAACCAGAAGCAGTGTTTATAATTTAATGATTTTAATGACGAATTGTTTGTATTGAAACTGTTGATAAGGGAAAGGTAGCTTGTGATTTATAATGATAAAATAAAACACGCCGTATAGTCTTAAGTGAACATGATGACATGCGTTGATTGGCAACTGTTATTATTATTACTTAGTTCAAGCATGCTTAAGCTCGTTTCAGCTAATTTATGTCCTGCGGTCACGAAGAAGGGAAAAATAACATTCTCTCTCCTACTAAAATAACTAATTTAGTTTGTTAATTCAACAATTTTAAAAAAAAAAAGGGTAATGTTAACTTGTTCTTCAAAAACACAAGTTAAGAAACCCACTTATAATAAATTTATATTGAAAAAAATAATTTAAAAAATAATTTTATATTTTAATTAAAATTTATACACAATTTTCAAAATAATATTTTTTAATTTAGTTCTTAACTTGTGCCCTTGAGGCACAAGTTAACATTACCCTAAAAGAAAACGTATATAATTGCAAAAGAGAAGAAAACATTTACTGGTCTATCTTTTCTTGTATATGTTAATTAATGCATATTCAGAGAGGATTTCTTAAAAATATTCTATGAGTTTCTTTTTCAGTGTGTGGTATTTAATAAATTGTTTTCCTTAAAGACATTATATGAGTTTCTTTTTCATTGTGTGGTATTTAATAAATGGTTTTCTTAAAGATATTGTATGAGTTTCTTTTTCAGTGTGAGGTATTTAATAAATGATTTTAGATAGAGGATTTCTTAAAGACATTCTTTGAGTTTCTTTTTTAGTGTGTGGTATTTAATAAATAGTTTTAGATAGAGGATTTCTTAAAGACATTCTATGAGTTTCTTTTTCAGTGTGTGTTTCTTTTTCAGTGTGTGGTATTTAATAAATGGTTTTAGATTTTGGAGATATATTTTTAGACGTGTCACATGACTTAATAATATTTAAGAAATATATTTTTAGAACAATTTAAACTTTAAATGGTCGCAACATATATTTCATAATTCATTTTCATTTAAATTTGTCCAGAGATTCATTTACGGAAATTTTTCAGAGATACATATCCGAAGTGTTTCAAAACATTTTTTTTTAAATGCATTGTGTATTTGTTCGCAGATGAATTATAAAAAACAGACACACCAAACTAACATAACAATATAGTAATATGATGTCATGCGCCACGTAAATCCAAAATGTCGTAACAATGTAAAAAAACGTAAAAACTGTAGTACTGAAACAAAATAAATACAAATAACTACTGGATGTGGCTCTCCTCTGCCCTTTGTACCTCATAGAAGATACCCTCGTCAATGCATGCCTGCGCCATCTTCATTATGTGACGGTAACGAGGCAAGACATCCTCAGTATGACCCATTTGAGTCTACTGTCGCACCTCGAATAATACGACATTTACGATGGGACGCAGAAAAATGTTGTTCGAACAGAGTCAACTTTATTCATTCCAATGAAGGAATAGGAAAATATCAAGAAAACCTTTGAGAGATAAGAACATGGTCATAACAATCAATTTCTAGGTTCGAGAATCGATTACGTAAAGGGAATGTATTAGCACTCATCACGTCCGTTGTACTCAACAGGAACCTCTTAGTTCAATTTGTGATTAATGTTAGCTAATGTTATTTGTTTTCTTCTAAGCGAGTAGTGCAAAAAGTAAGAGAAAAGGGTTTTGCTTGCTAAAGGAAAATGGGTGGTTTTTTATTAGGGTGCTCGCCAAGGATTGGGGCCCTTGTGCCTACGTATTCTCATTGCGAAATGAGAAATCAGAGCATCCGTAATTTGGACTATGGGAAAAGGTTTAGATAGAAAAAAATGGTAGAAGGTAGAAAATGGTAGGAAAAAAGCAAAAGGTAGAAAAGGTGAAAAAAATGAAAGGTAGCTCGCCAAGGATTGGGGTATTTGTGCCTATGTATCTTCATTCGGACAAGAATGAAGAATCTGAGCGTTCGTAGTTTGTGGAACTACGGTTTGTTGGTTGATTTTAAAGGTCATAACTGTTCAAACACGAGAAAAGCAACTTGCACCCAAACAACCTAGTAGAGGAATCAAAAGCTCCAAACCTCCCCCCCCCTCTTTTACCTTTATTTGAAAAGAGTTTTGATAGTTGTTATGTGTTCTTAAAGATTGATTGAAGAAAATGTTACTTGACGTTGGATTAAGGGTTTGGATCGATCTTAGTCCCTAAGGGTGCTCCTAGTAACGGAACCACAATTAAAGAAAATGTTCAAGTGTGTGTATTAGGTTGATGGTGATGCTGAAAAGTAATCAACTTACAAGGGTGTTTTGAAAAGTGGCTCGACATCGAATCGGTAATTAGTTTGAAAATGATTTAGTTTATCCTAGTCTCTAAGGGTGCTCCTAGTAAACAAAACCATAATCAAAGAAGAGCAAGAGAGCGTACATTCAAAAGGGAGCGGGGTACATGTAAATTATACGGGAGTGCGAGAAATAAAAGAGGTCATTGTCAGGTAGCCCAAGAGGAAGTCGTGTGTGTGCAAGGTGTCATAAACTAAGAAATAAATAAGATTACAGACAAAATCTTCTCTGCTAGGGTTTATGTACAGGGTCCAAACTCCAGTACTCGGGATAGTAACCATAGTCCACAGATGTCTTTTAGGGTTTTCGATAATTTTATCATGTTTTTGTATTTTTCAATAAGATGAAAAGATGATATGAATAATGATAATATGAACAATAATATGATAAAAGGTATATAGGCAGAGATATATTAACAGAAAACTAAAGTTGGAGAGTTATGAACAGAAATTAAAGTCAGTTATTAGTTGTTAATTATTAATTGTCATTGATCAGATGATCACTTTTCGAATCAAGTCTAATGTAGCTCTACGTTAAGCAACCGTAGCACGGTCTATAAGGAAGATCATGCTATAGGAGGCCGATCAATAACAATGTTTGTGCTAAAACAAGATAGAGAAATGATATGTAGATCATTCTCAAAGAATTTTGTCACATGAAAAGAAAAAGAGAACGATCTCGTCTTAATCATGAACGTCCATCAATTAATCAAAGATAACCTATCACGATCCCAAAGTGTAGAGAATGATCTCAACGGTTATTCCTTACAGATTTAAAATAATGAAGGTTAAATAACCTCAACAATCAATATTCATGGTGTTAAAGACTTGATTGGCCAAAAATAAAAAGGAAATAAAATTGAAATGAAAATCAAAATGGAATAAACAAAATGAAAATGATAAATCATGGGATCATAAAGTAAAATAGGAAAAACAAAGATTAGTTACTAAGAAACTTAAACCAATCTAAAATGAATAATAAAGAACTTAATAAAAGTAAATTTAGAAGAAAAAAATGGAAAAGAGGGCGCAACATGAAAGCCAAAGGTGTAGATAGAATCATATGTGGTATGCAGATCTCAAATATCCTAAGAGATATCGAGACACTTGATCTCTGCTAAACACAATGACAAAAAGAAGCATAATACAAATTGCAAAAATTAAACGAACACACAATAATTGTTAATACAGATTGGTGTACAACAACACCTATGTCTGGGGGCTACCAAGCCAGGAATAAAACCCACTAGATAGTATTAATTCTAAGCTAAACAACCTCCGGTTTACAACTTATCACTTAATCACTACCCCTGCTTAACTTCTACCTAAGACTCTCCTAGGTATGAGACCCTTCTCAATTCCTTTTCAATCATAACAATGATAGAAATTACAACTCAATGTAAATAGTCCAGCTCTAGTATCAACACGATACAAGAGAGTCTCATAAATACACAAACCTTAAAAGTTACTAAGCGACCAAAATTTGTTTTCAGCACCAAACAACTTATCCAATCAATCACATGAACATGTTATCAATTAAGCATGAATTTATCATCAAGAATTAGTAATCAAGCATCATGTAAACACAATCAAACATTGAAATCACAAATCACAAAGATCCAAATCATCCAAACGTATCAAAATGCATAAAAGTTATGTATCTACATTGTGATTATGCAAATAAGTTCAAATTTGAATTAGATCTAGAATTACCAACCTTCAAAGCTGAGATTTGCTTTGGTGAGTGTTGATTCACTTGAAATTAACAGATCCAAGCTAGAAACCCAGAGAATATTTAAGATCCAATAGCTTCCTTATGGTAGAAATGAAGAACAAGCAAGATCAAGCAAAATCGACTCAAAAAAGCACTTCCAATCTAGCTTCCAAAATCAGATCTCAATTCAAACGAAAATTGAATGGTGAATTGAAGATAATGCAGATTAACGATGGAGGTTTAGCTCTAGAATTCAAGGATTCCAATGAAGAATCAATGATTTTAAGTGGAAAGAGCTTTAATTGAGGTTTTAGGAATGAAAAAGTAGAGACAAAGTTGAGAGCAAATTCTCAAGAAATGAATGTGAAATCTGAAAAATGAAAGTTCTTTTTTTTTTAGGTTTGGAGAAATTCACTTAAATAAGATCTAGATCGGGAATCAAAATGTGGTTTGGAATGTGAATTAGTGTTTGGAATGGAAATTATGAATTAAGTGTTTGAAATTTGGAGGGAAATGGTGAAAATTGAAACAATTCTAGATCCTTCCAATGATGATCATGTGAAATCAATGGTTGAAAATGATTGGAAAAATTGCAATGTTGAAAATTTGAATTTCTTTGAAAAATGCGCTTGAGGTAACCGATTACCCATATATGGTAACTGGTTACCTCATTCAAAAAATGTCCAATGTGGCGCCAAATGGAGGGAATCATGTATAATCACTTGTTGCCATCTATTATAAGTTATGTTAAGCCTCTGAAACTTGCCATTGGATATTATGATTGTGAGAATACTTTAGATAGCATGTACACCGTCTCCTGAGCTGAAAATAACCTGCTGAAAAGAATAAAAACGACTGCTCGATCGCTGGGAAAAATAAATGTCAGAGCCTTTGATGCTCACTGTTTAAACTCTTACGATAAAAGGGAACCTTGAGCCATAGAAACACCTTGATCCCATGTCTCGAGAACTAATGTTATGATATGCAGAAATGTAAAATAAAGAGAAACATAAGCCAGCTATGGTTAAAACTTAAGGGCAAATTTTGGGGTGCTACAGGTGCCCCTATTCAATCGACTTGGACTTGAAGGTATGATAGCAACGACTTTCAAACATTCAAGGTAGAAGGTGATTGAATACCAAAAGAACCCATAAATTTGCATTTTGTGGGAATGTATGCAATTGGAGCCCAGTCACACATCGTCAAAAGAATTTAACGGAAAGAAAACATACCCAAAGAAACACATTGTCAAAGGGATTTGACAGAAAGAAAACATATCAAAAAAACCACATCATCAAAGAGTTGACAGAAAGAAAACCGAACCAAAAACCATATTGTCAAAGGGTTAATGGAAAGAAGACATATTCAAAGAATCACATCGTTAAAAGGTTTACAGAAAGAAAACTATATCAAAAGAATCACATTGTCAAATGGGTTTGACGGAACGGAGACATATCCAAAGAAACACATCGTCAAAGGGGTTTGACAGAAAGAAAGTTGAACCAAAAGCCACATCGTCAAAAGGTTGATGGAAATAAGACATATCTGAATAAACACATCGTCAAAGGAGTTTGACGGGAATAAAACCGAACCAAAGATCACATCGTCAAAGGGGTTTGACAGAAAGAAAACCATATCCAAAGAATCACATCGTCAAAGGGATTTGACGAAAAGAAAACCAAACCAAAAACCACATCGTCAAAGGGTTGACGGAAAGAAGACATATCCGAAGAAACACATCGTCAAAGGGGTTTGACAGAAAGAAAGCATGTCCGAAGAAACACATCGTCAAAGGGTTAACGGAAAGAAAGCCTGTCCGCAGAAACACATCATTAAAGGGTTGACAGAAAGAAAACCATATCCAAAGAATCACATCGTCAAAGGGATTTGATGGAAAGAAAACATATCCAAAGAAACACATCGTCAAAGGGGTTTGGCAGAAATAAGGTTGAACCAAAAACCACATCGTCAAAGGGTTGACGGAAAGAAGACATATCTGAAGAAACACATCGTCAAAAGGGTTTGACGGAAAGATAACTCGTTCGAAGAAACACATTGTCAAAGGGTTAACGGAAAGAAAACCATATCCAAAGAATCACATCGTCAAAGGGATTTGACGGAAAGAAGACATATCTAAAGAAATACATCGTCAAAGGGGTTTGACGGAAAAAAAGACATCCAAAATAACCATATTGTCAAAGGGTTGACAGAAAGAAGACATATCCGAAGAAACACATTGTCAAAGGGGTTTGACAGAAAGAAGACTGATAGAGAAAATGTCTGCTAGGGATATGTTAATGTCTTGATTAATAGATGATTTGAGCTTCCACGCAAGGTACCAAATCTGGCTTATGCTTCGCATGCATATGTTTCAATTTTTCTTCCTATGGCGTAATGATCCATATAAAATGGAAATGCTACGCATTTGAAGATGCAATTCAAAGATGCTTATGATATGCAAAAGGACCGCTCCACCGGGGAAAGAAGGATATACCCAATATGATTAGACTTTGCTGGTAAGGACGGGTGTAACCTAATGGTGATTGATTTTTGGAAGGTGATATTTTTTGGTACCAATGGGGATTGGATTTTGGAATGAGGTGATGCCAATAGGGATTGGACTTTGGAATAAGGTGATGCCAATAGGGATTGGACTTTAGGTCATCTGTTCGGTTTCACAAGGTTTCATGTTATGCTATGATAGATGATATGCAATGATTATGCAATGATATGATGACACAAATAGTGGTTTTGAGGTAAGTCAAGTATGGCTAACATTGGAAAGCGTCTTATCTAGATATGAGATTTCTAGTTGAAAGGTTATGGAATAGTTGACATGACTTCCTGACATTCGTCCTGAATTCGAAGGTTAACAAAACCTACTTGAGTAGCTATAAAAATATGGAGAGGTGACTCTGATTAGCCGTCTTCTAAAGAGGATAACTCTTCGCGCTCTTGCAGCGTCCTGTTTCAAAATGAGCCTTTGAAGTGACCTTGCCCCTGATTGGCTGATTTATCCTTGAAATATTTGTTGAATCTTGACTTGATTTCCCCATATTAATGGATCCTTAGAGATTTCTCTATGTAACTTCCCCAGATTGGTGTCCTCTGACAGAGTCTCTTGGCCACATACTCCTCAACCTATTTGTCTAGAAATTTCCTCCTGGCAAGATAAGACTTCTTGACTGACATTCATTAGGTAAACCTCATTGATGATAAATACATGTATGCAAGCAGATATGTTTATCATAAGAATGATAACTCTAATGTAATGCACATGCTAATCTTGAAGTTTTTGTTGAAAAGATATCGCCAAACTTTGTGAACAAGTCACTAGTTGAAATGCGACACTGATTTTTGAATGAAAGACATCATACACATGCAATACCAACAAAGTATTTTAGCATAACTCATGGGAGTCAGGAACGCTATCTTGTTAAAGTACGCTTTCAAAATAAACCTTGCTTCAATTAGGACTTTTGAGGGTTGTAACGTAGCCTGCGTCACGGTTTTAGAAAAAAAAAGGATTTTTGGCTCAAAATTTATTTGTACCCACCCATTCTCCTTGATATTCTCCAGTCTTATATTCATCTAATTTGGAACAAGCACTCACCTTTCAAAAAGGTTATTGAATGGTAGATGTGACGGTTAATGAACCCATAAGACTTTTGGAGCGACGGTCACCCTTTTTGTCTTTGGTGTCTGTAATCACACAACTTTGTTCTTTATCGAGGATTTTTCTTTTGTCCTCCTTTTCATTTTCCGTTCCTTTCCTTGATCTTTCCTAGACTGGTTCTTTTGAATTTTCGATTTTAAAGTCCATCAGGGTGCCATAATATTTTCCTAAGTCACTTGTTTTCAAGACTCGACTTGGCGGGCTTTTTCCTTTTTCTTTTTTTCTTTCCCCCTTTTTTTTTTGAACAAATCGTGTGACACTGGCTGTCTTGATTTCTACAAAAGGGTTGACTGCCTCATCCTTCGGTTGGTGAGGTATAACCATTATGGGACTGTGAAGGATAAAAGGTAATGGACCCTTGCATGCACACTCCTTATGAAATTTGAACGCTCGATCAAATTAACTGAATGTAGAAGCAAGCTTCATATCAAAGTTTTGATGACGTCAACATCAAGATCAAGAATATTTCATCTGTGCAAAAAGGCAAACACTTTCAAAAGACCAAGATCAAGTGGAATGGAAGTGATCAACATTACAAAGCTTCATGAACATTTGACTGATCAACTTTCAAGTTTTTGAACACAAGCTATGGTATATCAAAATCCATTAATTTAATTGATATACAAGTGTTCAACATCTTTATCATTTGATCACATTGCATAAGCATATTTTTTAAACTATTAGAATTGGTATAACACCTTTTTTATAGGCATTTTTCTGAAAAATAGCAGTGTTAACCGATTAACCATATAGGTTAACCGGTTAACCATTTCAAATTTTAAATATTCTGGTATAACGTTTAAGTGTTAACCGATTAACCATATAGGTTAACCGATTAACACTGAACGTATTTTGAAAAATGGCTTTGTTTCAAGTTCAAAAATGGTTTGAATATTATACCAGTTCATATTTTGAGTTATACTCAAATATACCTGTTGGAAAAGGTGTGTTTACACATATAAATTCTGAGTTTTTCAAATTGGAAAAACATCCTCCAATAATCATTTTCAAAACATTCTTTGAATCAAATTCACCACTTTCAAATACTTTTCAAATCTTTTCAAAAGTGTTCATATTGATCATATCTTTCATATGCATAGCATTGAACACTTGTGTTGAAATTAAAAGAGTGAATTTTGATCAGAAGGAGAAGATCAATCTCAACATTGATATTACCATTATTACTCTCAAATCAAAGTATTCAGATTACTTGTATTTTGACTTGTGATCCAGGATTGTTGGACACAAGGGTGAGTGTTTACAAGAGGATTGTTCTTGTACACTTGTTGATTTTTATTGTTTGATAGTAGGCCTCACCGGTTGATGGTGTGATAGGTTGTACTTTATTAAACAATAGTGAAAACTCTCTTTCGTGTTGAAAGGGGAGTGGAGTACTCTCGGATTGTGAAGGGAACCACTATAAATCTTGGTGTCTACTTTCTTTTACTTTCTACTGCATTCATCACCAAGAACCTAACCGGTAAAATTTCAAGAATACCGGAAAACCGGAAAAAGTCCCTAAAAGCCTAATTCACCCCCCCCCCCCCCCCTCTTAGGCATACTCTGTACTTACAATTGGCATCAGAGCAGGTTAAGGTAACCTGTTCCTATCGATCCTAATGGCTTCCGCTAGTACTAACCCGGTTTTCAAAGATGGTGGAAGCAGTAACAAGCCACCACTCTTTTCTGGAGAATACTTCGATTTTTGGAAAATCCGTATGAAGGCACATCTTGAGGCTCAAGGAGATGGTATATGGGAAACCGTAGAAACTGGTCCGCATGTTCCTATGAGCGTCATAAATAACGTAGGCACTCCAAAGATAAAATCCTCATATGATGAAGATGACAAAAGAGAATTTTGAATGAGAAGAAAGCAATCAACATACTTCAAAGCGCTCTCAGTATGGACGAATTCTTCTGTATATCACAGTGTAAATCAGCAAAGGAAATTTGGGACACCCTGGTAGAAACGCATGAAGGGACAGCCGAAGTAAAAAGATCAAGACTTAATACTTTAAGTCAAGAATATGAAATGTTCCGTATGCAGCCTGATGAATCCATTGTTGCATTACAAAAGAGATTCGTTCATCTAACTAATCATCTGATTGCTCTCGAGAAGACCTTCACCAATGATGATCTCAACTTGAAAGTTCTAAGATCCTTAACAAGAGAATGGCAACCAAAGGTGACCGTTATTTCGGAAAAGAAGAGTCTTTCAACAATGACATCCACTTCCTTATTTGGCAAACTTCAAGAGCATGAACTAGAACTTGGAAGGCTTGAGAAGCATGAAAGTCAAAACAAGAAGTCCAAAGGAATTGCCTTGAAGATTGACACAAAGGATGACAAAAATGACGAATCTTCTGAAGACGAAAATTTCATGCTTCTAGTAAAGAAGCTTGGTAAGTTTTTTAATAATAATAAAATTTCCTCTTTTTCTAAAAAGAATAGACATTTCAGGAAAAAGGAGGCACCCACATCAAACCAAGAAATTACATGTTACGAATATGGGAAACAAGGTCACATAAAGCCAGATTGCCCGAAACTCGCAAATAAAGGAAAATTCAAAGGCAAGAAGGATTTCAAAACGAAGAAGGCTTATGTCGCATGGGACGACAACAAAGTAAGTTCATCATCGGAATCGGAAAACGATGAATGTGCAAATATGGCGTTAATGGCCTCTCACCACTCCGATGAAGAAAATGAGGTAAAGTGTCTTATGGCAAACAACAACGAGGCATGGCTTTGGCATTAAAGATTTGCCCACATTCACATGGAGCATTTAAACAAGTTGATAAAGCATGATCTAGTTGTTGGTCTTCCGAAGATAAAATTCATCAAGGATAAGTTATGCGATGCATGTCAAAAGGGAAAACAGACCAAGACAACTTTCAAATCCAAGCAAGTGGTTTCTACATCAAGACCACTTCAATTGTTGCATATGGATCTTTTTGGTCCATCAAGAACAAAAAGCTTCGGAGGTAATTTCTACGCCTCAGTTATTGTTGATGATTTCTCTCGATACACTTGGACATTGTTTCTAGTGCAGAAAAATGATGCTTTTAAAGCATTCAAGAAATATGCAAAGAAAATTCAGAATGATAAATCACTCACCATAGCCTCTATAAGAAGTGATCACGGTGGAGAATTCCAAAATTCAGACTTTGAAGATTTTTGCGAAGAGCATGGAATCTCTCATAATTTTTCAGCACCAAGGACGCCTCAACAAAACGGTGTCGTAGAACGGAAGAATAGATCACTGGTGGAGCTTGCAAGGACAATGCTCAGCGACGCAAATCTTCCTAAATATTTTTGGGCAGATGCAGTTAGTACAGCATGCTTCGTAAGCAACCGTGTCAATATTCGACCACTCCTCAAAAAGACTCCGTATGAGTTGTTCAAGGGTAGAAAACCAAATATAGCATTCTTCCATATATTCAGATGCAAATGCTTTGTTCTTAACAACAACAAAGATAATCTCGGTAAGTTTGATGAGAAATCCGACGAAGGTATATTTCTTGGTTACTCTCTTTATAGTAAAGCATTTAGAATTTTTAATAAGAAAACACTTACTATTGAAGAATCCATTCATGTTTCGTTTGATGAGACTAACCCCTCGAAAGAGGATAATATTATTATGGATGATGATGATGATATAGTAGGTTCTTCACAACAACAAGAAGAGATTTCAAAGAATCAAGAAATACCACAAGAAGATGTCACTCAAATCATTGAAGAACATCAAGATCTTCTGAAGGAATGGAGAACGCATAGAGATCACCCGATAGATAAAGTTATTGGTGATATTAGCCAAGGCGTTGCAACTCGACTTAATCTAAAGGATGCTTGTCTCAACATGGCTTTTGTGTCTCAAATTGAACCAACCAAGATTGATGAAGCTTTAGGCGACGACCAATGGATTGTAGCAATGCAAGAAGAACTCAATCAATTCGAAAGGAATCAAGTTTGGAGTCTTGTACCAAGACCAGACCATAAGCACATCATAGGAACAAGATGGGTGTTCAAGAACAAACTTGACGAGAATGGGATCATAGTTCGTAAAAAAGCAAGATTGGTCGCGCAAGGCTACAACCAGGAGGAAGGAATTGATTTTGATGAAACGTTTGCTCCGGTAGCAAGGTTAGAAGCAATTAGATTACTAATTGCTTACGCTTGTTCTATGAATTTTCAGTTGTTCCAGATGGATGTCAAAAGCGCTTTCCTAAATGGCTACATAAATGAGGAAGTCTACGTCAAACAACCTCCAGGTTTTGAAGACTTCAAGAATCCCTCACATGTCTACAAACTGAAAAAGGCACTCTACGGACTAAAACAAGCACCAAGAGCATGGTATGACCGCCTTAGAAATTTCTTATGTGAGAAGGGATTTACAAAAGGAAAGGTTGACAAGGCATTGTTCATAAAGAAGATCAAAGGAAATACTTTATTCGTTCAAGTCTATGTCGACGACATCATCTTCGGATCAACACACAAAGAGCTTTGCGAAGAATTTTCACTTATGATGCAAGGAGAATTCGAGATGTCCATGATGGGAAAATTGAATTATTTTCTTGGACTACAAATCAAGCAAACAAAGGATGGCATCTTCCTCAACCAATCCAAATATTGCAAGGAATTGTTGAAGAAATTCGATATGGATAGTTGCAAGGTGATGTCCACTCCTATGGGATCCGGAACGTACGTTGATCAAGATGAATTCGGTACTCCAGTTGATATAACAAAATATCGAGGTATGATCAGTTCATTACTATATTTGACGGCAAGCCGTCCTGACATTATGTTTAGCGTTTGTTTGTGTGCACGCTTTCAAGCAAGTCCGAAGGAATTGCATCTCACAGCCGTAAAGAGAATCATAAAGTATCTCAAAGGGACAATGAACGTTGGATTATGGTATCCTAAAGGTAGTATTTGTTCTTTAGTTGGTTACTCTGACACTGACTATGCAGGATGTAAGACCGATAGAAAAAGCACAAGCGGTACATGTAACATTCTCGGGAATGCATTAGTGTCATGGGCCTGCAAGAAGCAAGCGTGTGTGGCACTCAGTACAGTCGAAGCAGAATATATTACAGCAGGAAGTTGCTGTACACAAATTATGTGGCTCAAGCAACAACTCCTCGATTACGGTATAGATCTCGGCTGCATTCCTCTTCGATGTGATAATACAAGTGCCATCAACATTACAAAGAACCCGGTCATGCATTCAAGAACAAAACATATAGATATCCGGCATCACTTCCTTCGAGATCAAGTATTGAATGGAGATGTAGATGTGACTTTCGTCGACACGCACAATCAACTCGCCGATATCTTCACCAAACCTTTGGCAAAAGAACCATTCTACAAAATTCGGCGAGAACTTGGGATTCTTGATGAAGGTGACATCTGACCTTTTCTCTAATATGTGTATGCATTATTTGTGTTGTGTTTTCATGTGTATGCATTATGTTTTTAAGCATTTTTCAAAAATTCGAGTGTGTTAATCGATTAACCATATGGGTTAACCGATTAACACTGTTAAATTTTCAATTCTGACTCAATTTTTTAATGTGTTAACCGATTAACCTATATGGTTAACCGATTAACACTGTTAAATTTTCTAAAAATCAGAAACGAAAATTAATTAAATTTTTGAAAATATTATATATGATAAATGCATTTTTTATGTGGTCCATATTCTCTTAAGTGTCCAAAATCCATATCCAAAATCCTATTCCCTCTTAAAGAGTTTTTGTGGAACTTCCCTCTTCAAACCCTAAGTTTTAAAAACCCACTATCTCTCTCCCACTCTCTAAAGTTGGATAACTCCTCATAACCATCCCCACAACTTCTCAAATCCTAACTTCCTCAGAACCCACAACTTCAGTTCTCTCAAACTTTCATCCATGGCATCCTCACGCAAAGGAAAGGGAAAGCTTCTTGAGTATGCATCAGAATCTGATGACGACAGCATTCCAATGGAAACCACCAAAAAGAGGCGCATGGATTTCAAAGTTCGTGTTCGTCAACTTCTGCTGGTAAAGTACGTAAATCTTCGAGCTTTTCCTGCAATTTCTTTTGACTTTCCTACACTGTTGGAATATCAGTGCATCGACAAGTTCGTCACCGACTCTGGTATTATTTATCCTGATCTTGTTAAAGCTTTTATGAGTAAATTGGTTGTATATCTAGACATGGATGAGAACCACATGATCCGTTCCACCATTAGAGACCATGAGTTTGTTGAGAAATTATCCACCCTTGCTAGACACCTTAAGATTCCATCAAAAGGCTACTTCCTGAGGAAAGGTGTAAACCATGTGGATGGACCTTGGGCAAATTATGATAAAATGGAGTATTACTATCAGATTTTCAGGTTCCCGAAAGAAACAGTTATTGCAAACTCCCGCACCGCTCGTATGTTGTGTTATGCCAAGAATCTGACGGTATCTGATCGAATGCTTCATTACATTATCTGCTATGTCCTTATTCCAAAGGATTCCAACCACTCTCAGATTAATGACTTAGAGATGCAACTTTTTTATGCAATCAAGAACCGCATCAGGGTCAATTGGATTCTGACCATCATGTATCATCTGCAGCAGCAACTTCAGTGCATCACACGGTTACTGTATGCTCGTTTGATTTCGAGAATTATGGAATTAACCAAACTAGACCTCAACAGGGAACCGTCCTCCAAGATGAAACCTACAACTAATGAGATCAATGAGATTAACATTGTCAAAAATACTGGTATCATCAAAGCGGCTGACAGTACCTACAGGTATGCCGATGACGGTCCTGTCCATCACGCATATCCAATTCCTGAAGGGGGTCTTACAAGTGAGTTTCTCTATACAACCATGATGAACCAGCATAGAGAGTCAATGAATATGCATAGAGAGACCTCCCGAGCCATTGCCTCCCTCAGAAACCTTATTCTTAACCCTCCATATTCCAACACCCGAGTTGTGGACGAAGAGATTGAAGAAGAGGATGGTAGTGAAGAAGAGGAAGAAGATGATGCGGATATGGAGGATGAGGACATTTAGAAGAATATGTTGTTGTTGATGTCTTTTATTGCATTGTTTTCTAGTTTTTGATGTTTTATGCTTTCATTTATGTTTGAACTCTGTTTTTATTTAGCATTGTAACTCGTACAATATTTGCAGCGTTGCTGCCGTTTAATTTCATTATGCTTTGCTTCCATATTCTTGTGATTGCTTGCATTATTGGTCTATCTAGTTTTCTTTCTTTGAAAGCTCCTTCCTTTTTACTTATGACAAAGGGGGAGAAGAGCTTTGGCTTTCTTATGTCTATGTGTGCAGAATTTTTGCCTATGTATTCGATAGGGGGAGTTCATGGACATAGGGGGAGAAAACAAGATCATTGCTAATCATCGTCAAAAATTGCACAAGACCATTTTGGTTGTCATCATCAAAAAGGGGGAGATTGTAGAAGCAAGCTTCATCTCAAAGTTTTGATGACGTCAACATCAAGATCAAGAATATTTCATCTGTGCAAAAAGGCAAACGCTTTCAAAAGACCAAGATCAAGTGGAATGGAAGTGATCAACATTACAAAGCTTCATGAACATCTGACTGATCAACTTTCAAGTTTTTGAACACAAGCTATGGTATATCAAAATCCATTAATTTAATTGATATACAAGTGTTCAACATCTTTATCATTTGATCACATTGCATAAGCATATTTTTTAAACTATTAGAATTGGTATAACACCTTTTTTTATAAGCATTTTTCTGAAAAATAGCAGTGTTAACCGATTAACCATATAGGTTAACCGGTTAACCATTTCAAAATTTGAATATTCTGGTATAACGTTTAAGTGTTAACCGATTAACCATATAGGTTAACCGATTAAAACTGAACGTATTTTGAAAAATGGCTTTGTTTCAAGTTCAAAAATGGTTTGAATATTATACCAGTTCATATTTTGAATTATACTCAAATATACCTGTTGGAAAAGGTGTGTTTACACATATAAATTCTGAGTTTTTCAAATTGGAAAAACATCCTCCAATAATCATTTTCAAAACATTCTTTGAATCAAATTCACCACTTTCAAATACTTTTCAAATCTTTTCAAAAGTGTTCATATTGATCATATCTTTCATATGCATAGCATTGAACACTTGTGTTGAAATTAAAAGAGTGAATTTTGATCAGAAGGAGAAGATCAATCTCAGCATTGATATTACCATTATTACTCTCAAATCAAAGTATTCAGATTACTTGTATTTTGACTTGTGATCCAGGATTGTTGGACACAAGGGTGAGTGTTTACAAGAGGATTGTTCTTGTACACTTGTTGATTTTTATTGTTTGATAGTAGGCCTCACCGGTTGATGGTGTGATAGGTTGTACTTTATTAAACAATAGTGAAAACTCTCTTTCGTGTTGAAAGGGGAGTGGAGTACTCTCGGATTGTGAGGGGAACCACTATAAATCTTGGTGTCCACTTTCTTTTACTTTCTACTGCATTCATCACCAAGAACCTAACCGGTAAAATTTCAAGAATACCGAAAAACCGGAAAAAGTCCCTAAAAGCCTAATTCACCCCCCCTCCCCCCTCTTAGGCATACTCTGTACTTACACTGAAGACTACCCTTCCGCAGGTTAAGATTGAGGGTTTTTTTCGTTTTCAGAAAGAAACTCCTACTTCTATGCTCAAAGGGGTTGACAAGGGATTATCTTTCTTATATCTCCGGTGTTTGGGGATTCGAAGCCCTTACATCATCATCAGGGTAGTATCCAAAAGCATACAACCAGAGATTTTGCATTTTCGCTTCATCATCCTCCCTCAAAGAGTCTAAGCAACAAAGTTAGTATTGTAATGCACATAAATATATATGAGTGAACATGAATGAATTACTTCAAGAGAAACATACTCATTACATTAAGATTATCATTCAAAATAAACAAGTTTTTACATGCAAATAGAGCATTAACAAACAATGAAAAATACAAATGAACAATGCAGTAAAGAAATTAAAAATGCCATGGCTGAGGAGATGACCCTTGAAGTCTATAAATTCAAACAGATGAGAGATTGACGTGCATAACCAAATTTCCTTCTGGAAAAGATATGTACCATTTGTCAATCAACTGTTACACTTTGGCTTGAAATGTTTTGCAATCTTCATTTGAGTTCCCCATGGATCTTCCATGATATCCATATTGCACACTGGGATCATACCCCATAGGGTATGACTCTGGCAACAGCTTGAGAGTCTTGGGCTCCACCAATGAGTTTTGAATTAGATGTGGCAGAAACTAACTGTACGACATAGGAAACGGATGAAGAGGAGCATTCATTCTTTCCAAGTTATTGCGAGGCCTATTCAGGTTCTGGCGCCGATAGTTTTGTTGTTGAGGAGCATAAGGTTGTTGGTACTGATTAGGGCATTCCTCACGTTCAAGAACTTTCATCCTTAGACTTGGCCCAGGAATAGGAAATAGTTGTGGACGTGGAGATTCTGAAACCAAAGATTGTAAGATACTGCCCTGGCCTGATGCAGCTTCAGGGGAGAAAGCAGGAATATCCTCTTCTTTTGCAGCAACTGGGAAAAGACCACCTTGTACACTCATACTGCCCGACGTGAATTCAAATGCCTTTGAATCAGTTAAGCTCTGAAATTTATGCTTAAAGGCCTTGTATTTCTCTACATTATTCCCCGATACTCCAAAATTGAAATCACAATGGGCACTTGCATTATAGCCTGGTGGTGGCTAACCAGCAAATGGAGCCAGAGTCCGAAGTTCAACCAATTAAAGTTGAAGCAAACATTGCAGCAACTGCACATAAGTCATAGGGAACTGGTCAAAGATTCTATCGAGCTGCTTCAGCCTCTGTACGTACTTCTTAACCTTAGGATTATCTTGGGAAACAGGAGACAACTGCTGACGGGGATATTCTAGAACTCCAGGTTGTGCAAAAGATCTACGAGGCACGTCACGTTATGGGAGAGATTCACAAGGTAAGGGCAGAACGATCATTTCTGCTGCAGCTTCAGGCATAAGATTTCCTTTCTTTCTTAGCACGTTTCTCATGACTTCCATAATCAGGCACATCTGAGTCTTCAGTTGATAGACTTCCTCTTGCAGCATTTTCTGATCCTGAGACAAAGCTTGCATGTCCACCATGAATTGTCCCATTTGGCTTCGTACTTCTCTCAACTCAGCTTGAACTTGCTCCATAGTCAACTTCTAGCTTCTTTGAAATGTTAAGTCTGAAATTTTGAAGAAAACCAAATTAGGATAACAAAAGACCAGCCTCGAACACCTGGAGTTCAAATGAACATAAAAATGCAATGCAAACATCTCATGATCATTATCAATCGAAAACAAACAAGTTTACAAAATAGTTTGCACTTTAACAAAAAAGATACTACACATTCAAAGATATGACATGATACACAAGATCACCAACTTTGGGGAACTTGGATTTCCTATCTTAACTCACTACTGAACTACCCATCTTCAAAATTGCTCGTCGAAGTCAGTCTGATACTCATCTGAACTTTTGCTCTCGGTAAATTCTTCCATAACGAGGACTGATGAACCCAAGTGACTGGATGAAAAAGGATTGTTGATCTGAATACCCCGAGGGGTGAGTGAGAATATATTGGAGTCAAGCAGAGTTTGAATCTTGCTCTTAAGCACCTTACAGTCTTCTGTTGAATGCCCATGTGCTCCAGCATGGTAATCATAACGGGAGTTGACATAAAAGCTTGGTGGATATGGAGGAATAATCGGATTTATCTCCTTCGGCACTATCAATCCTTCTTTGATCAACTCTAGAAACATCTGATTGTATGACATGGGCAATTGAGTGAAATGCTTTTCTGGCTTCCTAGGTCTTTGTCGGGCGTGCTAACGTGGATGACGGTGATATGACCGTTGACTCTGAGAAGATCCCTGATTTGGAGAAGAATATTATCCTTGTGGAGAGAATGGTATCTGATACAGTGAGTCGGGTGCTGAATATTCCTGAATATTCTGGGCGTGTGAGGGGTAAGGGATTTGGTGTCACTCCATCCAAACTGTATAAGCAGCCAAAGAAAAAAATCCAACCAATAAAGAAGTGATGGAGACTTTGGAGGAATTGAAAGCGCAAATCCGTGAATTACAAAAGGATAAGGAGAGATACATGGCGGAAAGACGCGCTCCAGAGGGTAGAGCTACTAGTGACAAAGATAGTACCGGTTGTCCACAGAAGCTTCCAGAGGTAATTGTATATATTACATTGAAATTAATTTAGCACACTTTACTTAATTGACACATTAACTGATCATTATTTGTTTAGGGCATTTCACTTTGCCGGCTATATTTATCGTCACCTACTCATCGAATGGTTGGCAAGGGAAAGGTGCATAACTTTCTGGGAGACTTACTTCACCACAAACCGCTCCCTTCTGGATTTTTGAAAGTATCTATTGATATTGCATTAGAGGGGAGTGCGTTGTTGCCTATACCAGATGATATTTCAGGCGCAACAGTGGTGGGAGACGCAGTAGGATCGTATGTGGCATGGCCGACAAATCTGATTTTCATAGATGATGAGGTAGGTTGAACCTTTTAATACTCAAATGTTTTATGATTCATACATGAAAGTTATTCTTACATCTACATTTTCTTATTTACATGATGATCTTAGACTCCTACAAAATCCAAATCAAAAGATGATAGAATTATTGTGCGGGATACCGATTCAGCTGCATCAAAGAAACAGGTACTACACAGTTACATGACTATCTTGTTATACAATATTAATTACTGAACTTATATATGACATTTAGGTTCATGATCAGCAGTCGCAACAAGTCAGCAAGAGTAAGATGCCTGAAACTTCCAAGATTCCCAGAAAAGCAACTGTTCCTCGATTTAGGATGTGCCTTGAAACATATGTTGGAACATCAGATGTGCCTGAGGGTGGCGTCCGTCAAATACATATGGAGGCAGGTATTTTCGGTTTTGAATATCCCGAAATAATTGCTAAGGAGGATTTTGATCAGGTTTTCAACCATTCTGAACTGGGCGTCGGTGTTATGCATTCATACATCAGGTACTCCGATCCATTTTTATTAAATAATTGAACATTTTAAAATTTGCTCGTTTAACTTAATATTCTAATGTTGATTATGTTTTTTTAGGTTCTTGTATGACAAGTTATTGGTCCCGAATGAATTGACTTCAGTATTCGCATTCTTATTTGCTAGCTGTGTCAACTCACGTATAATAGACCAGTCACCAGATACAGTCAAAGAGTACACAGTGCAGAGATTTATGCACGCGACTACGGAGAAGTTGTTCTTGTTGCCATATAACACTGGCCATGGGTTAGATTTTATTCTAAATTCATTTATTATAATTGTTCGATTTTTCCCTTTCTATATATATAACATTTCCGTCTAAACTGTTGTCTTATTTTATAGTGGACATTGGTTGTTGATCGCAATTAATCCGACGAAAGAAATAGTGTATTATATAGATTCATTGGATGGCGATACAACAAAATATGAAAATCTGAGGAACTTTGTTGATACGTAAGTGATGACATATACTGTTGTCTTTAATTATATATCTTTATTTATTATGTGACATTGTTCTAAATATGCGTTTATATTATGTTAGAGTTATACAAATATTCAGAGCACAAAGAGATGCAACGGTGCCAAAAAGGAAGGCTAACAACATCAACTGGATGAGAGTAGAGGTATATTCTCGCATGTTTCTACTTGATAAAACTATTTCAACTATATATCCGGATAAATGTTCGTTTGTTTTTTCCATTTACAGTGTCCTCGGCAGCGTAATGGTATTGACTGTGGATATTTTGTATTGCGCTTTATGAGGGAAATTATTCTTTCTAGTCAACTTGAGATTCCAGTCCTGGTATGGATCAATTCATTATATAAGTTATATGATTCATTTTGATAATTATCCGATACTTCATCTGAGTAATTAGTTTTAAACTTAAATCTTATTCAATCTGTTATATTATGTAGTATTATGATGAATTCAAGTGCGCTACTTACACGAAAGCAAAACTGGAAGAAATTAAAGAGGAATGGTGTCAATTTATTCTTGGGTTGAGAATTGTATAGAGTTATCGGATTGGAAGACTTGTAATTATATGTGAATTGAATGTATTTGTGTTGTTGTAATTCTGAGAATTGAATGTATTTGTGTCAATTTTTGTTGTAACATATTTAAACAGGTTTATGTGTATATTAAAATGTTTATGAACAAAGTCATGAGTTACATCCAAAGTTTTGAATTGTACATATAAGGCCAAAGTTTGAATGATATATTTAAGGCCAAAGTTTGAATTTTATTTATAAGGCCAAAGTGCTGAAATAAAGGCCTTAATTATAAGCAGGTTTGTGTAATATAAGCAGGTTGTTGGTAAAATATACAAAACAGGGTGAATATTTTATAAAAAAAAAATGTTAAAATCTAGGACATTAGACGGCGCTTTTACATAAAAGCGCTGCTAAAGGTCACAAATATTACGCTACAAAAGCGCTGCTATTGGTTTGGAAGGGGGGGGGGGGGGGGGTCTAAGGCAGCGCTTGTAAAAAGCGCTGCTAAAGGGTGGGCTATGGCAGCGCTTTTGCAAAAGCGCTGCTAAAGGGGGGGGGGGTCTAAGACAGCGCTTTTTTAAAGCGCTGCTAAAGGGGGGGATGGTTGGGGGAATTATGCAGCGCTTACAAAAGCGCTGCTAAAGGGCTAAAAAAGCGCTGCTAAAGGTGCTGCTGAAGGGAGCTTTTAGCAGCGCTTTTTCATTGAAAAAAAGCGCTGCCTTTACCTTTAGCAGCGCCACTTTTGGCAGCGCTTTAAAGCGCTGCTAAAGGTCTTTTTTGGCATAGTGACTTCGAATACTTGAAATATCTAAGTACTGAGGCTTCTCTCATTCTTCCTGAGTACTGACAATTGATTCACTTTCACGAACTGAGATGTCTGGGATGTCTTGAATCTTTCCATTCTTGAGTGCGCTCTCGATACGTTCCCCAACTACTATCAAGTCAGAAAAGTTTAAGGCCTCGTTGCCAATCATCTTGTCCAAGTATGGACCTTGCAAAGTATCCATGAATAGGTCAACCAATTAAAAACATATTATATTAATTAAATGTAATAAAAAAAATATATGAAGGAATTTATTCAAACAAAATTAAATGCAATAAATATTTTTGTATTGATTATTGACAAATAAAATACATTTCATAAAAAATGGCCGCCAGTTCCACACCTAATGCCTTTTTTGTCGATATCCCATGCCCATACGTTCATTTGCATTTCTTGTAGGTGATGGAGATGAATCGGAAGACATATCTTAATCGTGATGTTTCGTATGGGGTTCACATGCCTTGAATATGGGCCTATTTATGTCGTAGGTTGCTCCGCAAGAAGGTCATCAATGTTAAAATATGGCATTTGCATCAGTTGATCCTCCATCAGCAAAAAAATGTTGGAATGAATGCGATGGTTGTGGTGATCGGGTGTAGGTTTCAGGTTGGGTTTATTGGAGGGTTAGGTAGTAGACATCATCAGGCGTGAAGGTGGAAGTGGGTTGAGAGAATGAAGTGTTGAAGGTTTGATGTTGGGATTAGGGGTTTGATTGATAAAAGTTTGGTGGAGAAACTGGAGTGAACTGTAAGGGTGGCCAAAGGGTGGATTGGTGTTGATATTGTTGGTTATAGTTGTAGTGGTAGTTTTGTTGAGGGAGTGGAGTGTAGGGAGTTTGGTGTTGGGATGAGGTGCATAAAATATGTGTTGTTCGATGGTTTGTGTGCGTTGGTATGTATGCTGAGCGGATGAAGATGTGTGTCCCTGAAATTGGGATGTGTACATTGGTGGCACATCCTGATGCATTAGTGCGGCAGTTGGTTGTGTTGAAGATGAACCTTATACACGAGGGTCGATCGAAAATTGGTCAGGAGTAATATGCACATACGGAATTGCACGAAACCAATTTAAATACTTTTGGCTTGGCTCGTGTTCACCAACTACCGCGTCCCCCTGCAAAATCAAATATCTTCTATGTTTCCATTCTTTCACATCCTCTTTGTTTAGTTCTCGTCAATGAACTTTTTAGGTTTTTTTCATCGTCATTGTGTTGTGTTCCCTTAGACACCTTGGCGGGGAAGGGATTTGTTGTTCAAACTTGAACTGGAGTTTGACCCTATTTGTTTGATGCATTTCAACAGTATAGAAAGATATAACAGAAGTCGTAGCACTCCAGATCTAGCTATTTCTAACATTGGGCACCGGGAATTGAATGTACGACCTCCATATAAACTGCCACATATAAAAAAAAATAGAATACAATTAAGAAGTATATGCAACAAGTAGGTTCTATGGTTTCAAACTCACGTCTTTTTCTTGCATGAGGTCTAGTGCGTTTCGATACCCTTGTAGATGGAAACGAGGATTAGCATCGTAATTCATGCGTCTTTGGGTCCATCTTGCAAAAACAAAAAAAATATATATATGTTAGATATAGTTGATTAAGAAGATTATAAAGTGAATTTTAATTTTACTAATACCTTTGAGCGTATGGAAATGATGAATGCAATATACTAACAGGAGCAACCAAGGGTATACGTATGAATGCCCAAGTAGTGAGTAGTACAACACAACCACTCATGCTCCTGACATCTTTGACCACGACCTTGCACATTTCTCTGTACAGTTTTGCAAGACAAGCAGAATCTCAACTAAAGGTTTTGCATTTTTCTAGATCCCCTACGAAAGGAATCATAGAAGAATGCAACATATTTTGACTCTTGACAGGAAACAAAATAGTAGCAATTACAAGTAAAATACAAACTTTAGCTTGTAAAATAATATGTTCTCGGGTTGGGGAAGAGTTATTTTTTAAAACTTCATATAAATTCTCTAACCAAGCAATCTTAACGGACCCCCTGTTTTTATCAGCTGCTGTAGGTTCTACCCCTAAGTTCTTCATGTAAACATCATTTGTTACTTCAGTAGGACCGTTAATAGCTTTTCCATCAACTCGGATACCAAATAACATATTAACATTTTCTAATGTTATCGTGCATTAACCGGTTGGGAAGTGTGTGTTTCTGGTCTCCGTTTCTCTAACAGAGCAACAACTAGAGGCTAGAGTCAATTTTGAGACTATTTATTTTTGTGAAATTAGCAAAACCTACTAATTCTAAATACATGATTATTCCCGCATTTACTTGAATGTGAGTATGAGAATGCACTCAAAACCTTGCATTAGCCTGGAAAAAAAAGGAAATAACAGTGATCTCAAAAATTATAAAAATTATTATGTAGAATAGTATAGGAAACCTTACACTAGCTTGAATGTTTGCTTGTGTTCCACGGTGTTCATCGCCCATCCACAATAAAGACATGTTTGAAGAAATTTTGTGAGAGGTGAAGAAATGTTTGCTTTTGTTGCAAGAGTGTTTTGTGAGAGGTGTAAAAACGTTTGAAGAAATATTTTAACTAACATGAATTTATAGAAGGATAGTTATAGAGTAGTAAATAAATGTGACAAGATCATACACTAGTAGAAGTGACATTACACTGCATGGCCTTGGAACTTGTTTTAATTTCATGAAATGCATGCAAGCCTACTCCTTAGGGATGGTACGTTGTGCCTTGCATGGAGAACAATTTTTTAGACCTCATGTGCTCGCGACTTGAGAAAATGAGATGATGCATGACACGACTATGCTCGCCAACTGAGTGGACGGGCAGATACTATGTTAGAACATGTTCGTCATTTGAGTGGACGAGCACACGCGTGGGTTATTTCTTTGCAGCATTTGAATATTATATATGTGTGTTATATAATGTTAGTTTCTCACATTTGTATCATCATTCCATATTCCAGTAACAAAATTGTAGAATTACCACATCAAATATGGCTAAGAGAAATATAATAGTTACATGTCACTTTAATGATACTGTTTCGACAGACAATACTTCTGGATTCTCATTTGGCAACACATATACTTACACATTCAGAATTCATGTGAATTCTAATTTTCTTCATTTCAAAGATAGGATGGAAAAAAATTAGAACGATTTGTTGTGGAGATTATTTATCGTCATCCATTAATTAATGGAGAGAATGGTAAAGATTTTTACGTAATGGCATTGATCAAGAACGATGAGGACATGGAAGCAATGTTTCAATGCCACATGATGTTTGGTCAATTACCCACAATTGAGTTGTATGTTCGTCTACTTGACAATGTCGAAACATTTTTGGCGCAAGAGACATAATCACACCAATATGGAATGAGCCAAACATCTGACGACGAACCAACATAAAACAACGAACCTTTCATACCAAATGAAGAGATTGGGGAAGAAAGCGACGATGATCTTCAAGAGGTTAGGATGCAAGATCTTTTTGGTAACAGCAATGACGAGGATGATAGAGATATGATAGTTGCGCCTACGCGGGAAATTCTAGTCGAACCAATAAGCTTGTACAACCCACCTGCACATATGCAGAATATATGTATGGAAGATGCTGAACCAATCTCTGTGTTTGGAAGTATCATACCAAACCATATAGGTGAAGAAATAGAGATTGGGGTGGAGTTTGAAAACAAGGAAGCTTTCATTCTCGCTCTGTATAATTTCCATACAACACACAGTGTTGACTATTGGGTTACCAATATGACAATGAATGATACATAATTAAATGTAAGAAACAAGACTGCAATTTCAAATGCAGAGCTTCCTTGAGGAAAAAGAATTCAAAATGGAAGATTGGTAAGTTGTCCAGGCCTCACACATACACTACCACGTCTATGGCACAAGATCATAGGAAGCTCAGTTCAGAAATTATTAGCCACAACATTAGAGAGCTTGTCAATCGTGACGCTTCACTTAAGGTGAAGGTGATCATTTCCCATATTCTTGAAAAATACAGGTACATAATATCTTACAGGAAAGCATGGATTGAAAGGTGTAAGGCCATAGAATCTCTCTACGGAAATTGGGAAACATCTTACAATGATCTGCCATAGTGGATATTGGTAATGAAAACCTATCTTCCTGGAACCATTATTGATTTGCAGACCCTACCTGCAATTTCAAATGATGGTTCCCAAATCTCTGGCAAATGAATCTTCCATCTTCTGTTTTGGGCATTTCGACCGTGTATACGTGGCTTCGCCTACTATAAGCACATTGTGCAAGTTGGTGGAACATGGTTGTTTGGAAAGTACATATGAACTCTGTTGATGGAGGTGGCACAGGATGGCAACGCAGACATTTTTCTGATAGCTTTCGCATTGGTCGAAGGTGAAACAAAGGAAGCCTGGAGCTTTTTCCTATGGAACCTGAGGTTACACGTGACACCACAGCCTGATTTGTGCCTAATCTTAGATAGACATGAATCGATAAAGAGCTCATATAACAATCCCAAAAACGGATGGCAACATCCACCATCTTCACATGTCTACTGCATTAGACTCATTACGCAAAACTTCATGCACAAGATTAAGGACAAGGAACTATGCAAAAAACTTATTAACATGGGTAACAAAATACATTTCAGTTACCTGAACTATTTTTTCATTCTTTTACTATATTTTTCATACTATTTCTTTTACAGGTTACACATTGACAGAGGCTATATTTAACTACTATCGCAGGGAAATCTGAAGAACAGACATTGAGGCCTCACGTTGGGTAGACGACATACCCAGGGAGAAGTGGGCTAGAGCATATGACGGAGGGCAACATTGGGGACATATGACATCTATCTTGGCAAAAGCAATGAACTCTTTACTAAAGGCAACTCAAAACCTTCCAATCACTGCATTGGTCTAGTGTACATACTATCTCATGGGTTCCCTCTTTGGTAAAAGAGGATACAAATGGACTAAAATGCTAGCTACTGGCAAAGTTTTCACGAATGGTTGCAGCAAGGGAATGGATGATAATGTAACCAAGGCTAACAAACATAATGTCATACAATTTGATCCCGAAAGACTCTGTTTGATGGTTCAGGATAAAATTAATCAGAATTATGGTTGTTCGACGGGTGCTTTCAGTGTTGACCTGAAGAATCGTTGGTGTGACTGTGGGAAATTTCAGGCATTTCACTTACCTTACTCCCACCTTATCACAACATGTTCTAGTATAGGTCAAGACTACTTCATTCAAATTCCAGAAGTATTCACAGTTCTTAACGTATTCAAGGTCTACAACAAAAGCTTCCTGGGACTACCCCACGAGGAGAACTGGCCAAAATACGAAGGATTTACTCTTTGCCACGACGATTCCATGAAAAGAAATAAGAAGGGACATACAACCAGTGGTAGGATTAGAACCTAAATGGACGAAGTTGAAAAGGAAATGAGAAGGTGTGGGATTTGCAGCGAAATAGGCCATATGCGTAGAAAATGTCCAAATATTGTCGGCCCGTCAAATCGACCGTCTAGATAATTTTATTTGTTTTTCAAGTTAATCGGTTAGTAAAGTTTTTATCTTGCACTTGATTTCTCTGTGATCCAACATTAATTTATAATTCAAGACAACTTTTACTAACAACTATGAAACAAAGAATATGCTCATAAAACAACAAGACAATGAACATTTAAATGATTCAATAAATCAGCAATACTAGGAGATTACAACTATCAACTTAATATCAACTTGTCCATACATCATCATGACACAATCATAATCATTTTTTACAGCTTTCCAAACCATGTCATCTCTCTCTTTAACAACCTTTCGATTCTTCTAATATTTTCACCTTCAGCTATTTCACTTTCTAACCACCTCACCAGATCTGAAAATGCTCGAACGTGATTGTGTTCCATAGTCGGACCTTTAACAGGGGTTTTATTGGTGAGAAAACCAGTAGATCATCTCTTTTGGTAAAAGGAGTGTTTGGATTGGTAAGATACTCCATGGTCGGATCTATATTTCAGACTAAAAATGAAGAATTCATGTACTAGATCTGAGATTCCAAGGTTGCACATAAAGCTATTTATAGAAAATATAAAAATAATTAAATATTTCACTGCTCATCCAATGGATGGTCGAGCATCATCATGTAATTTATGTTTACTAAATAAAATTAAAACTCAAGAAGCTAACATACAAGCTAATTAACAACAACAACCAACACAAGTGGATCTTCGACTCCTCTGTTAGCTTCGCCACTATATGCTGAAAACATACATTGGACATCTTCATCATTTTCTATACAATCCAAGTAATACATGTACGTACCCTCCAGACTTGCATCAGTCAGTGTTATATACGGACAACAATACTCTATTTTTCTCACCTTCATGCGACGGCGACCCAACTGTCGAAAACCCGTGTTAATTGTTGCAACCACGGTTTTGAAATTCCACTGAGGATCTAGGTAAACATTGATTTTTTTCTTGTCCATAAAAAACAAGAGTTCGAACAGACATTTTTTAAAATGCAAACACCGAACTCGAATGATTTGTGTTGATGCGGATCAATCTATTTATAAAAAAATATTACGTTTGAACTTGTTCATTCATTGGACGAGAATCTTTAAATACTCAGCAACTCATTGGGTGAGCATCAATCATTTTTAAAAAACTATTAAAAAAATTATTTTTTAAAATATTATTTAATTCATAAAATATGATTTTACTAATTAAAATTATTATTATAATTAATTATACAATATAAAAATGTAAAAAAAACAATAAAAAATGCACGTGCTCGCCAACCCAATGGACGAACACCTACATGCATGCCATATCTTCACATGCTCGTCACCTTAGTGGACAAGTGTAACACCCCGTTCCCCAAAATAAAATAAATACAAATAAATCAGCAATTATCAGAGTATTCCCTAAAAAACGGGATGTCACTTCTTTCAACAAAATTCCGCAATTTCTTTAAAAATGATTTTCAACAAAAATTGCAGCGGAAAACGAATCTGTCATAAACACATAATATATATATATATATATATATATATATATATATATATATATATATATATATATATATATATATATATATATATATATACACACACACACACACACACACACACCATCCATATCATCATATGTACAACAACTCGGCCATCTGCCCAAAATATGCAAATCAATCATCAATCCAACGAATATGATACGCCACAGTGGCACCCGAAATCATCAACAAACATAATACTCCCAAAAACCCCGGTGTTACGTATCAGAGCAATCCCTACGACATCGCCACAACCCAAGCTAGCTAAACACCTGGATTGTCTGTACTTCCGAAGAAGCACAGACCACAACAACAACAGAGGGGTGAGAAATCACGATCAAATTATTAACGGTATAAATGTACATGAAATAAAAGGCAGAAACATATACACATCATTTCATATACATCATATTCGGACCTACTGTCCCATCATCAATCACAACACACATATAACACATGCAACACATGCAGCACATGCAACATGACTCAACAATATGCGGTACCGACTCAACTCAGGATAGATCACATACACTCCATCCGAGCAACGATCTATCCCTACCACGCTCCTCCTGAGCCCATATAATCAAATCTCATGATAGATCGCATACACTCCATCTGAGCAACGATCTATCCCTACCAACGTTCCCCACTTGGAACACGGGTGAATCGCGTACACTCCATACGAGCAACGATTCAACTCCCGTCCATGCTCTCCAATTGGAGCACGTGAGTGAATCACATACACTCCACCGAGAAATGATTCACCACGTCCACGCTCCCCACTTGGAGCACGTGAGTGAATCACATACACTCCACCGAGCAATGATTCACCACGTCCATGCTCCCCACTTAGAGCACGTGAGTGAATCACATACACTCCACTGAGCAATGATTCACCACGTCCACATGCTATGCAGACACCATGCACAACAACACAGCACTCACGGTGCACACGATCCTACTGATCCATCGCATCATATAATGCATACACACCAAGCACACTGATCCAATTCATCACAACAACACACAAACCTAAGCACACAAGGTGCACACGATCCTACTGATCACAGTTTATCATATATCAAATATATCTCACCCATCATCACAGTCATACGTCATAACATACACCAATGCAAATATCATAATCACACGGATATCACAGAATCATATTCCAACACCATACATACACTCACCACATCTCACTAATAAGCTCATCACCAAACATGACCAACAAGGGTCCAAAACCACAAAGAAATCAACACAGAACAGCAGCAAAACACAAACTGCTGTCGGGCTCGCTGGCACATTCGCCTAGCGAAACCCCGCAGCGAACACTCGCTGACTATTCGCCCGGCGAATCCAAACAGAGGCTACTGGCAGCATTCGCTGCCCAGTTCGCCTGGCGAAAGCTCGCCCCCTCATTCGCCCAGTGAATGCCTACGATTTCAAAAAAGTCTCACTTATCAGAATCAGCCATTCTCTCCGAACTCGCCCGATGTTACCAAAAATCAGCTTCTAACACGACTAACCAACATTCTAAGGCTTAACTCCAAAATCTATTCTCAATTCCATCTGGTAAAACCTCAGCTCTACTCAATTAATCAACTTTCGGCTTAGAACGGAAAACTACCGAAAACCCCAAATTCACCCGAACAACACATGCAACAATTAATTCATGCTAGCAACATTCAGAATCACAACACAACATATTATTTAGTTCATCATTCATTAATGGGGTTAGGGAAATCTGCTTCTACCAAATATTCATGCAATACCGAAATTTAACCGATTATTCCCCCTACCTCAAATGCAGCTCCGATGAAGGAACCTCGAGAATCCACATCCTAGCTTCCTCTTGCTTGCTCTTGCTTGACTGTGCTCTTACTCTTGCTAGCTTCTTTCACCGTGCTTCCTTTCTCCATCGGGTTCGTGTTCTTCTTTTCTCTATTTCCAATTTTCCACTTATGCCCTCAATACCTCAAAACCCCTTTTTAATTCCAAATAATTCCAAATTAATATTAAATCCTCATTTCTTTTATTCAAAAATTAATAATTCCAATAATATTTTTAAATATAATAATAATAACAATAATAATAATAATAGCAACAATACTACTAATTATCATATTATTATTATTATTATTAATTATATTATTCTAATATTATGGACCATAGCTCCTCAAATAAATTCCACACCAAGCACGCCGAAAAATGAAATAACACTGGAAACTCAAATAATTAAAATGGGCGTTACAACTCTCCCCCACTTTAATTATTTTCGTCCTCGAAAATTACCTGATGGAACATTCTGGATACGCTTCTCGCATCCTGCTTTCCAATTCTCAGGTCACACTGCCTTTTGCAACACCTCCCCAAGCCACTCCCACCAAAGGTATCTCTTTCCCTCGGAGTTGTTTCTCGTTCATCAATCCGAACTAGCAATGCCTCAACCATCAACTTATTTCTCACTTACACATCGTCCATCTGATTCAATGTACTCCCTCAATGAAGACACGTGAACCATATCATGCCATTCATAAGCGATAGCGGCAAAGTAGTCTAACATGCTACTTCCCCCCCCCCCCCCCCCCCCCCCCGCTTCCGTTGCGCCACTCTGATACAGATAAACAAAACACCGAGTGTGTTCCCGAGACTTTGAAGCTCGACCAACACCAGTTACCATCGTAATTCTCAAAACACATCCTTTCTTGGATCCTCTTGATCCTCTCAGCCGTATCATGCATAATTCTCATATCTGAGCATAACACTCCCGCTCGACTCATTCCAACTCAAGAGAGTCTCACACTTCCTATCTCACAAGACCCCATACAGCGCCATTCTGATACCAGAATGGTAACTGATACCGTAGGCGACTCAATCAGCGGTAATTAACCATCCCACGATCCACCTCGATCCAACACATAAGCCCTCGACAAACCTCCGAACGATTGGATAGTCCTCTCCGACTAACCATCAGTTTGCGGATGATAAGCTGAACTCCACTTTGAATTAGTACCCAGAGCTTCCCATAAGCTCCTCCAAAAACTCAAAATAAACCTCAAACTTCCATCCGACACAATATTCGACAGTATCTCATACAACTTCACCACTTTCTCAATATGCAACTCATAAATCCTCAACATAGAATAGTTTACCCACTCACAATAACCCAAAATAAAATTATATTTTTCCAATTCTTTGGAAAACTCAACACCAAGTTCGCGAAAATACTACCTGTTTTCCACTCTGGAATATTCAACGGCTACATCAGACTCCGCAGTCTCCAATGTTCAATCTTCGACTTTCGGTAATTCTAACTAGCATATTCAACCTCAACCACTCCTCTCTTCATCTATGATCACCGACACAATTTATTCAAATTCGGTCACTTCTTCATAGCACTGGGATGGATACTCCATCTACCTCAATGTATTTCTTCGAGAGTACTCCTACTCCACTCAGCAACATCTGGGACACAAACTCTACCACAACACATCATGCTACTCTTCCCACAAATCCGACAATCAACTCTTCGATTCTGGTTCATCAAATTCAACTAATCCCATTATTCAACCCAGATTTCTGACTCTCTCGATTCTCCTCAAGAATACAACTAGTCAGGTCTCACAAGAAAAGCTTAACTCCACAGGAAGTCTCTTCACTCACCAAACTCATATTACAAAATTGCTCAATCAGTTGTATCTCTTTCCACCATCATTATTGGTATATGCAAATACTTCCAAATTAGCGCATCAGCTACCAAGTCCACTTTACCCGAATGGTAATTCAACTCAAAGCCGTAATCCGTCAGACGTCCCAATTATTTACTCTGCCTCATCTTCAACTCTTTCAAATCAAACAAACACCCTAAGATCTCAAGATCGCCAAACATTTCAAATCTCGGCCCCAAACGATTGAAGCCTTCAACTTCGGCACAATCATAACAGCAACCAACTCTAAATCACCGGTCAGATGATTCCTCTCATGTACTTCAAGGCACCTTTAACATATCCCCCAATCATATCGACAAAGCATCACGAAACACAACAAATAGTCCCGTCGGGCTCAACAAAATCAATACACGAGCTGCTGACAGCTCTCCCAAAACTCTTTGAACTCTCCTCAAGTGGCATATAACTGCTTATTCTCCAACAATGATAACTCAAATTCTCGATCTTTAACATGATCCTCTATACTCTTCGAATGTATTAAAATATCACCGGTTAACACAACCATTGCCTCACTCAAATAAGTAAGGAAAATCCCATGCCAAACGAACAAACAAGTTGTGAGTTATGGCGGAAACACGAACAGTACCTTCCACACTCACTACAACATCCAACCATGTTTCATAAATAAAACTTAAATCCATGACATTACTTTACCATCACATAGAGCATTGTAATAGCTTTCCAACGCTTTGAACCGGGAGTCACTCTGAGTTACGGTTCTCCTGTTACGACAAAAATACCAGAACAACATTTTCTGCCCAAGACCCCTTCGCTAGGCGAACACAGTAGCAAGCGTGGAGCCGTTCGCTAGCATGCTCACTAGGCGAAGGACCTGGCGAACATGACAGTCTGAAATCTTATTTTCGACCTTTACCTGACTTCCGAGTGTCCGATTTCGATTCTGTAAAAAGCTGCGATCTCGGAATCCGACGTACGACAACAATTTCACACTTGGAAGGTCATTCAACACATCTACAGCTCTTGGAATATTTAAAGGCCTAATTATACTATTCTTGCATTCTACATCTTACTTTCTTTAATAATCATTAGAAGTCACTATCCCCTCTGAATATACTCAGCCTCACACTTTGTTGCCTTAGCACACATACCAAACACAAGTCTCGACACCACTTATTCAGTTTATTTCCTTGACTATCCAAACAAACACATAATATGGAGCTTCCACTCTCGGACTAGCTTTTACAACTGAGTCGATCAACTCCACTTCACGTCCTGGCTGTATATCACTGTCTCGTCAGTATAACTTCCAGACAACCGAAAATAATCTGCAAATCGCCAACTTCCCACTTTCATTATAACTCAAAATTCCCATCAAAATTTAAACACGTCAACACGTCCTACAACGACTCCTCAAAATAATCCCTTAAGCACTTAGCTTCACTCAAGACAATTCCCTGCTCAGGCCACCTAAGCTGGCAAGACACGTCTATCCCATCCAACACAATCCCGTCTGCTATTAACAAGAGATTAAGGGTGATCAGTTCCTAAATTTGTCAATAGACAGCCGAAAATCATGATGGGGTACAAACCATCTTTACCAAACTATAGGAGCGTTCCTCGACACACTGAGCCACAACCCCACACTTGCAGTGTTCCGGAGGAACACAAGCTTCTCCCCCACTGGAATCATTCCACTCCTACCAACAAAGTTAGACAACATTATGTACCGACAGTGTTTTCTCACACATGCCGCATATAGGGGATTAAACTACAACACAAGACAACTTGGCCGGACGGACCGACCTGCTCTGATACCAAATTGTAACACCCCGTTCCCCAAAATAAAATAAATACAAATAAATCAGCAATTATCAAAGTATTCCCTCAAAAATGGGATGTCACTTCTTTCAACAAAATTCCGCAATTTCTTTAAAAATGATTTTCAACAAAAATTGCAGCGGAAAATGAATCTGTCATAAACACATAATATATATATATATATATATATATATATATATATATATATATATATACACCATCCATATCATCATATGTACAACAACTCGACCATCTGCCCAAAATATGCAAATCAATCATCAATCCAACGAATATGATACGCCACAGGGGCACCCGAAATCATCAACAAACATAATACTCCCAAAAACCCTGGTGTTACGTATCAGAGCAATCCCTACGACATCGCCACAACCCAAGCTAGCTAAACACCTGGATTGTCTGTACTTCCGAAGAAGCACAGACCACAACAACAACAGAGGGGTGAGAAATCACGATCAAATTATTAACGGTATAAATG